>BLXT01002015.1:1388051-1410088 GCA_019648995.1 Plakobranchus ocellatus | reverse complement strand
ATGAACTTTTTCTTAAGCAATGGAATCTGCAATCTCCCTTGCGCCCTTCTTTTATCTTCCTGTCTTTAAATGATCTACCCTTTTTCTAGTTTGATAATCATGATCAAGATTCGCCTGGCGTTTGATAATTTTGAATACTCAGGTGTTCGACTGGTGCTGTTGCTTTTTCTCATACGCGGTGTCTCTGGAAACTAAAGGCAACATCTACAAGAGTTGTTTACTTCAGAAAACTATGACTGCGCATGGCTGGATGTGAGAATGATAAGTTCTCTAGCTCTTTATAACTATCAACTGATCTATACCACTGGAGCAGCTTCGACCAAGAGAGATCTCTGAGTGATCTAGTGGAGAATGCTATGTTTAGAAGGTTATCTTAATGTTACTTTGTCTTTTTGCCAAAAGGACAGTGTAGATCACATATTCTACGTTGTCTGAGTATGAAATGTGACCTTATAAAATTATTGTTATATGATTCGTCTTCCAAGTGCCTCTTTCAAATTAGTCATCCCTTCAGTGCTACTTCGGTTCATTGGCCTTCATGCGCAAATCATATCCCCCATGTTGCCATTCCCCTGAGTTTGAAGACACACAATGTCACACAATGGAAAGTCCAGAGACATACACGAGTTTAATTCATCTGAATCTTCATACAACATACTGAACCAGATGGACTTTATCAGCTTCTCATTTCTAGATTCGCCGATGAAGGTGCCTTATGGCTCATTACATTAAGAGAGGTGGACCCATATGATCAGTGAGTCTGTAAGATTCCTCATAAAAGATGCTATCATATTTAGAGAGCGAATTGCCTGTGTTGTGTTGCTGTATGCAGACACATTCTACTCATGTCTTATAAGTAGAAAAAATGATGAATACGTTTCTGTCGCTCTTCATTACATTATTACTATAAATGCCTATGGGAAGGACCGATTACTTGCCAAGAATCTCTTAGACTTCCTCAAAAGATACGCAAGTTCCCTATTTATAGTACAGATCACATTGTAAATACATTAAATCATATTATCCAACAACTTTTTCTACAGGTCATCTTGTCATCTGATCAAGCCTGATACTTTTGGTATCGGCACTTTTGATTCAAGAGAGCAAAACTGGTTACCAATAATCTTAGGGTGCATCATGATAAATCTAAGCGTATTTTAATCGCAAAATGATGTTCAAATTTTAAAAATCGCGTCATGAAATTATAAGCGCTACAGTCATGTGCATAGTCACAAACTAATGATACCGTAACTGCTATTAAAATAATACAATCGCCAGGTTCGTCTGGACTTTACGGTCATTGATTACTACCATAAGTGCGTACTTACGGCAGTATTCAACTATTTTTTTAATACATGGAAAAAAATTCAATTAAATACAGTGGTAAGTAACCATACAACAGTAATGAATAAAGATTTTGAAATAACCCTCAACTGTAAGTGCTCCTACCGTAGTAATCAAAATATGTTTTTGTGCTTGGGTACATACGACATTTTTTCAAAACTAACTTACAGCTTTATTTGAATACGTAAGAGAGTAGGACCCAGCTAGAAATGTGCGGGATGAGATGGCGGATTCAAATATGCAATAAAACGCTTTTCGCCAAAAATGTCACTTACGGCAGTAATCAATACCCTCCGCGATACGAAAATGGTTTTCTAGTCATTGGCTGTGACTCTATCAATGAATTCCTTCTCTCGTACAATGGCTGCATGCATGCTGCCTACCTCTATTATGGAGTGACCGCTTTCCAGGAAGTTGTGAATGATAACTTTAGTACTATCGTCCTTGACATATGACAAAAGAAAGTATCATGGCAGCCATCTGTTGATTTCTGTGTTAACGCGAACATGGGTCAGAAAATAGTGACACTTCCTCAATCGATGTGGGCTAATGTTCCAACTATTTCTGAAGACATGAGGCTATCTCGATGCTCCTCCTCTTGCCGTCAATCTCTGTCCAACAATAGCAAAACCTATCGTTAGTTTATTTTTCTTCGTTCCCAAACAATTGGAATGAAAACACAAAGTTTTGTGGAATAATATATTTGAGAAACGTTGCTTGAGGGGAGATGGAATATACTTTGTAAGCTGAACGATGCTGTCATATAGTTGTCGTCCTGTTTGGCTTGCTCTTCATTTCTTGCTTAGGCCATCATTGCATCTTCGTGCCCCTTCAAATGAGCAGCATGCCCTTCCTTTATCTCTTCTTTTTCTTGAGATATTAGTTGCTTACATCTATGTCAGAAAGCACAGATGTCTGTTGTCGGTTTAAAAAAAAAGACAGGTTGAACTCTTCAGAAAAGACTTGGCGGTATTATGTACTCATTACTTGGCTAAATCCCTTCCTTTTAACATTTATGTTTATGAAGATGTTAATTGTTATATCTTTGATGATTGATTGATTGGAATCCGTGTATCTTCTCTTTGTAAATTTCCTTGTATAATGACTTTCTGTGCAAGGAAATGAGCGTATGTGATCTCTGATGAGCTTTTTCTTTTTTATGCTCCTTTGGTGTTTTATTCCCTGCGCTTTGTAATCCGAGTACGTCCTCCACTCTTTTCTTTGAGAAAGCGTTGTCAATTGGGCCGTGACTTATGTTTCCTTTGCCAAGTAGTATATCTCTGACCAGGACTGTTTCCTTTTCTTCTGATTTCTATCAGCTCGTATACGTTTAATCTGATTGATCTGGACATTTATAAGAATATCCTGGGGTTTTTTTTTTATGCTGAAGCTTTCGATAGTCCAATACTCTTTCTTCAACCTTATCCTATCATCCTCAATGAATTTAGTTGTACACTTATATCTGCACTTGTTGCAATCTACATTTATGGCTATTGTCTATCTTTTGTTTTTCCACTTGAGTCTTTGCGCTCCATGCCGTTATCGCTTCAGTATTTTCTTACATTTTTCTCCACTCTACTTCATTGTATTTCCGTTTTCGCGCATCTTTCGATTTATCCGAGTCAGCGATAGGGTCCATTTGCGGCGAATGACTGCTCAAGGTTTCTGAATTTGTTAAAGTTTGACTCAGATCTGTTTCGTTATTGACAGCATAAAACACATCCACTGTTCATCAAAATTAAATGAAATAACCTTTCAAGTCTAGAATAGCCATTCACATGTGATAAATTAATTTTACCAGTTCCAAAGGAGCGCCGCGCTGCCCGCTTCGACACCATTGCTTTTGCAGAGGGTAGGTAAACAAGGGAAAATACTCGAATATATACAAAAAATCCGCTTAGTCATTTCTTGCTTGAACTGTCCTTAAAAAAGGTTGAGATAGTGAAAAAAGAAACGTTAACATCTCGAAAACGAATAGTTACGGCTTAGATGTTTACAGAGGTAAAAGAGCGACTTTAAAAAATATCCTACCCATATCGATCACTCCATTTCGACCAAAGAAGAGGTGGATATAGTCATTTATGACGCTCAGCCATCGATACGGTTTATCACGGTACAATAAGCATAAAATATATAACATAATAACTGTAGTAATCTTCAAGTTCTTCAAGTCCTGAAACAATGTTAACCTTATGACAGAGTCAATGCTAACAGTAGTGATACAGAAAAGCATATGAGCTAATACAAAAGTTTTGCTTAAACTTTTACTATCCGGAGTAATATAACTTTATTTAGTTTTAAGATAATTAAATAAATATTGACAAATTTATACCCTAAATGTCTTTTCTCTAGTTTTCTCAAAATTCAAGTGGCGAAAGTTACCGGGGCCTGTACACATTTTTTTTTTTTTTTAAATTTTTGCACTGTAAAAATTGATGCTGGAGATTAAAAATTTTTTTAAATTTTTATTTTTCTTATTATTCGCAAAATGGTCAATATGGTTTCAAAACAAAATTATATAAATAACCTAACTTTTAAAGCCAGTCAGTGTCATTAATTTCAACCCAACTCGGCCAATCTGAGCAAATTTTAGAAGAATTGGTGATTATTTAAGCACATATTCGGGCGATTGAAAATTGGGAAATCCTTCAACCGCCCTCCTGGAAAATCATAAATTTTTTAATTCGTCCCTTTGTGAAAAACCTGACGAATTGGTTAAATAAAACAAAACATGTATATTTTAGGTACGAGTAACACGACTCAAGTTTCCTTCCATTCATTTCGTATTCCATCTATGCCGGTGGTATTGGCTAGTCGTTTGTGTTGAGCACGTACATGTGATGGGTATTGTGAAAGAGAGGTATCGATTTATAATTAACTTTAATGTTGGAAATTAAATTGCTGCGTTATTTCTACAGACGGTTGCAATTTAGTAAGACATTAGGGAGAAGGAAAAAAAATGTATTAAGTGATGAACCTTAATTGCATTAGTCTTGATCGCTCGTTGACTTGTTTCATACATCCAAGTCTATCGCAGACAAAAGCATTATCTCAAGTTCAGCAGTCCTTGAGATATATACATGTATATATATATATATACATGTATATATATATATATATATATACACACACACACATATAAAACTAATTAAAGTCAAAACATGCTTTTTATGGTTGATATTTTTATTAATTTGTTTTTTATCTCCATATTTTCTCTTGATACTAAACCTATTAAGCTGAGTAGTAATTGATCGGCAGATGGTCATCACGTCTGATCATAAAATAGATTTTTTACCGTAGGGAGGAAAAACACGGTTAGCCTTCAAGATTTCACTTATGCACGTCCTGAGTTCAGCAGTCCTTGAGACATAGACACACACACACACATATATATATATATATATCACCATCACAATCGTAATTGCATCTATCATCATTGTGACAATTGCATGCTGGAACGGATGATCCTATGATCTAGCCTTATTTACACTAATGTTCAATCAAATTAAAAGTTTAACTGTCCTATAATTTTTTTTTTTAGTTTTCTTTATACTTCTAGATGTAGGGAATTCGAAGTTCCCATAGGTGTGAGACTGAGAGCCCTTTTTTACAGGAATTTGTTGCCAGATACGTTTGAGATACCACTAGTAGCTTCCGAGTATGTTAACGTTTTAGGAAGGAGATATGTAAATGAGAGTATTTGATTAGTCCATATTTTAGCTAACTTGATCACATAAGATGGTAGCTTCTTCTAGTCTTTACTGCGATGTACTGACTGTATAATATTAGCCTGTGTACAGAATAATAGTATTACATGAAAGCTGTAGACGATGGGTATAAAAGGATGGCTAGGCGGTTGTTGAAAAAAAAAACCCACAAGGTATAGACCGCCGATGTTAGTGCATTTGTAGATCTACAGAAAGTTACCTGTTCTGAAAATCTTTTCTATCTAGATTACCAAACTTTTCGTACAATTTTCGGCTAATCTTGGAGTGATTTCTTTTCTTTAGTCTTCTCTTGGAGCTCCGTGTCTTTGACGGCTAGACCTATGTAACCGAACAGTACAAAACCACAGCTGACAATCATTATCTTCATCATGTAATTTTTATTATTATTAACTATAGTGCTACATCTCAGTACTTCTACCATCGTCAACACTACTTCCACTCTTAAAACTATTACTAGTACACTACCACTACTTCTTCTACTACTAGGTGACTACTACTACTACTTTTACTACTACAATTATTATATCATTGTCCTCACCATTATTATTATTATTAGATATCTTTATTAAGTATAATTTATTCATTGTTATTGATATTGTAAGGCTAATATTAAGTTTCTGGTGATATTGAGATGTCCAAGCTTGAATCGATTTGATTTCTGCTTGTCCAAAGCCTCAATTTTTCAAGAAATAAAATGTTATACATGGAATGCTGAATGGAGCAGAAAACCATTTTCCATTCAAAATTTAAAAAAAGAAAGCTTTTATGTTATGCATCAATCTGTTATTACTAAAAAAAAACACCTAGCATTCACAGATAAAAAATTAGTGAGTGATTATTGGCACAACCTGTTGTCCCAATAATTGGATAGAGTCAAACACTCCGGACCAAAACAATTGTGATGAATTCAAGCTAAAATTTAAATGGATTCCCCTATACAAAGTGTATATTTGTCTAAGTTACATGAAATAATTTATCATAGCTGAGGTCTCAACAGGTTGTGCCAATTAAAGGGTCTTTTTCACTTATCGACACGAACTTATTGTCCCTAGTATAATGAAAACCCCGCTTTTTGAGTTATTGGCACAACCTGTTGTAACAATAATGAAAATCGACCCGTTTGTGTTATTCACTTATTGGCACAAACCTATTTTCTCATTGAAAGAAAAGCGCAGGCTCGCTATTGAGATCACTTTCCCAATCCTGGCTATTGTGGCAGCCTGTAGTTTTACGAATCATCAGAATGCAATGGCTAGTTTTAGATCTAGCCCATGCCAATGCAACCATGAATTGAAATGTTGGCGCACTGTTTAAATCCTACAGCCGTTTTAAAACTTTTTGATGCACAGATATCAAGACCTAATCATGTATTTGTTTTAAAAAACTCACAACAGATAGAAACAAAAAAACAAACAAAAAAACCCCAAGTGAATCAAAAACCCAGAAAAACATTTTAAAGAATAAAAAAAGGAATCCACTCATGTACTTGAACAGTGTGCTGAAAATTGTGGATCAGAGTCTCACGCAATCTGTTAAATGAAAACTTCAAAAGGCTTACATGTATCCTGCCACCAGTAACCCTAATCACAGGTTTATCAAAAACAAATATGGAGTACAAAATGAGCTCATTCATTACTACCCTCAAAAGGATCTGATTTTGAAGAATCAATAAGAAATGAAGTCAAGCTGATCACACAGCAGGGAAAAGAATTAAAAAATGTAGGGCCTACAGTCTAAATAATTTGAATCCTGACGCATTGCATGGTTAATTAATTCTAAGTAGATAATTTTACGAACGTGACGGAAGAATCTGGTTCAAGTCGACACCTCAGGACCAAAAAAATGTGATGGATTCGAGCAATAACTTACCCTAAAAGACTAGTTTCCACTGCATCAAGTGTAAATGTTACACATGTGCCAATAATGAAAACTAGCCCATTTGGTTTACAACCATAACAGGTCGTGTGAATAACATCAGCCTAAAAATTAATATGCATTGATATTTAACAATTATATTTTTATTTTGGTTAGCTGATTGCTCTTTTTGGTTGTGGTGGTGCTTTTTATTGTTTTTTGTGTAAGAGAGAGAAGAGTGGCACAGACACGCTGAACAACAGAGAGAGAGAGAGAGAGAGAGAGAAAGATACTGGCAGAAGAAGAGAGAGAAATACAAACACACCTGCAGACAGTTAGACTAAGCAACACAGAGAGAGAGGTTTTAAAGACACAACTGATCAAAGCTCCTTTTGATGAAAACTCTTTAATAACCGTGAAGGACGGTAACAATTACAATGTACATGTACATTTATTTTTTTTAAAAACGCAACATAAAATATATACATTTATGTTGTAGACATTAAAAAAACCTTCATTTTTAGAACCGCAACACGAAATTATATACATTTATGTTGTAGACATAAAAGAGATTTTTTTTTTTCAGAAACATAACAGAAAATGTAAACATTATGTTGTAGAGAAAGAAAAAAAAGTTCTATTAGGCTCACGCATTACTCCCCAAAAACCCTAAGTTTATGAATTACGAAAAACAGGGAGGCAATTGTTGTTCTCACAAAAACACATGATCTTCATGCTATGATCTTCGTGCTTTGAAACTCATTATGTTCATTGTTTTAAAAATTGAATGCTACACAGTAACAGCAAAATTGGAAAGAAACTTAAGACAGTTTTACCAACGAAAACCAAACTACTGTACTTTCAACAGAACACTGAACATGTTTTTATGCTTATTTTTACTGCATGGTAAAGATGCATCACATCTTGGTCAATCATAAGTAGGAATCTCCTCATTCACAGGCAAACGTGGGTTCCAAAAAAAAATTTTTTTTTGGCATAATAGAACCAGACACTAGTCCCTGGACAAAGAGCAATAGAGTCCTTTAACGTCAAATCCAAGAAAATCAAATAACATATACAGAATATAAAATTACGAGCACATATAAACCGAAATTAAGTTTTCTCTAGCATTACTCTGAGAAAATTGTGATTCCAGCATCCTCTGAGATCTTAAAACATGTAAGATTCAAGTGGCACCATTATGTATATTCATTCTAGGTGGCCTGTTTCTTTCACATTTTTTTCATGTTATGCAAAACAATTTGAACTGTCTCTTTTATGCAGTTTTATGAAAGGGCAAACACTCAAAGAAAACCTTGATTACAAGGAGCTGAACGCTCAGTCAATGGCACCTGCCTTTGACTTTGAAAGGACTGTGGTTCAAACCCCAGAAACTAGAAACAGTTCAAACATCTCTGGAGTGAAAAAATAAATTTCCTCATGCTCTCCAACAAATTTAAAAAAAATAGATTTACCTTTCTATTTCAACATTCTGAAAAGTCACGCAGGGGGGAGGGGGGCATCCAACAAAAATGCTTTTCCTAGATAGTTCAAACCAGATGCACGTTGCACAAAGCCAATGATCCACTGACAGTATAAAATCAAGCAATCAATTTTACAGGGTTTTTTTAACACAACATATCCTCTGATGACCTATTAACTTTATTCTTCCCAACACCTTATGAAACAACCAAAATTGTGGGTCTAGCTCTCCATCATGCATGAAATTGATAGTTGAGCAGTCGTTTTCACTCCAAAACATTAAGTCTTATGGTGACACTAAGCATTTATGTTGACAAAGGGATTTAAAATAAAGACGAAGATCACACATGGGGTCAAACTTACATAATTTTCCCTAGTTTTTGTTATATTTTTTTTCCTCTTTGCCCAAATCAAGATGTTTTGACGTCTATTCTAAGAGAGTCAGGCCTATAAAACACCTCTGAGAAAAAAAACAAAGACTTTTAGATTTTTCTTTTTCAAAAGCTTTTTTGCTTCCCTAATTTAACATTTACATTTTTGCATGATAAAACTGGTCTATATAAAAACATAGCTGTCATCATTACAAAATTACGGAACTCGGAAAAGGCAGGATCAGATTACAGCATAGCCAAGTATGACTTGAGGCTCATTTAGACTGGGCTGAAGAGAAAAACTTTTGAAAACAAAAAAGCAAAAGTAAAATGTTTTAAAGCAGAGGACGTGATAAAAACTTGTTTTAACATTTCTCTATTCAAAACTGTTAGTGCAGATTCATTGGGCAACCTGAACTATTTCACACAGAAATAGAATTTACAATTCAAAGGACCACACAGTAAGTAAATATATTTACATAAACTAAGCAGATACATGCTGCCATGATAAAATCAAGAGTTTTTACCCTCAATCATTGATTTACTTCTAAACCTGCCAAGTTTTTATTTAAATATTGATTACATTCAAATGTTTGAATTTTCAGAAGTTTTTAACTAGTGTTGCATTTTTCCTTTCATTTCATGAACTGATTTACAAGGTGTTCATATTTCACTTTCGTGTGGGAAATCAGAAAGTTTCTTTTCTTATAAAAGTGCCCGGAATATGTGTGTCTAGGGAAAGGGCCCATAAGTTGGCAGTGTTTTTGAGATTTGCTTACCTGTTCAAAACTCTTACTTTGAAAACAAAAATGGAAATAAACATTGAGGAATATGAAATCTAAGGAACAGATATTCAATGGCAAACCAAAATGAGGCAAGTATCCTGACATAACACATATGCTTAAAGGCGAATTCAAATTATGTCTGGTTTTCTTAAAAGGTAAAGTTATATCAGAATGATTGAGAGATATGTAGGTATTCATACCATCCATCTGTCTTTCTTTCTCTCTCTCACTTCTCCCATCTCATAGAAGCATAAAGTGAAACCAGAAACCTCTTTATCTACCATCCCATTCTCACAGTCATCTGAACATCCAGTAACACTATTTTTAAAAACAAAAACAAAGAAAAATAACAAACACATCCTCTTAGTCGACTCTTCAATCGCTGGATGAAGACGAGGAGGAGGAGGAGGATCGCCGCTTTGATTTGGATCTACTTCGGCTACTCCGGCTGCTGGATCGTGACCTAGACTTAGACCTGCTGCGAGAGTGACGACTTAAGCGGCGACCACGACCTCTGCGATAGTAACGATCTCTGCTACGGCTGCGAGACCTGTAGGAACATATAGGTTTTACAGCTAAGTTTTGCGCTTACGATTTGAGTTAACATAATATATGCATGCTTTCTAAGAAGACAAGAAAAACAAAACCAAGCAGACTGTAAAGGAGCAGACAGTGTTTAGAGTTATCATGAAGTTTGGTAAAGGTCAAACAAATTTCACAAATCTTTTGCCAGGAAATTGACAGAAGTTTACCAAAGGCATTGATATGAGAAGTAGGGTAAGGCAAAGAGAGTAGGATTTCATGATAAAATGGCTGACTTTGAGAAAATGGATATAATTATGTGCTAAAATGAAAGATCATGACCCATACAGAAACATGCACATTTTAGTTAATAAGCAAGTGGGTTTCTCTTCTTGGTGATGTTACTATTACTAAGCTTCTGAGACAAACATTTTCACTTAATTTCTATTCTTCGCTCACAGCAGTTTATATTGCTGTCTTAGTATTATCGTGAGGGTTTCTGTAAACCTTTCTATTCCAGTAGGATTAATTTACATTGTATCACTTTGCATGAGCACTTTTACAAGCACAAATGGCTTCAGGTCTTTCAAGGAAAAAAACCCCAAAAAACTAAGTTAGCTCAAGATCTCAAATTCTGAGTTAGATGTAGGCCAAACATATACCCATTTGAATCAAAACAAATGGCAAGAGGGCAAAATAGTTGAGGGAAAAGGTGACATGGTTATTGCCAGGAGCAACAAAAACACTTTCAAAAGTAAAATTACCAGTCCAATGTGTATCTTGAAAAGAAGTAAACTAAATATCTATTTATGTAATATTAAAAAACCTGACGCCCCGTAAGTTTCATTATAATTATGCAAAAATCCTTATAGTCGAGTCATTCACATTTTTATATTTTTCTTCCCACAAACATATTTGTTTGGCAATGCATGAAATCGGCAATTTTTAATAAAAAAACTCCAAAACTTAAGAATTTCCTGATTTTTTAAAATTCAGATTGGCAGTCAAATAGCCATCAGAATGAGTAAAAAAAAGCTTCCACACATTTTTGCTTACCTTCGCCTAACAGGAGATCTATACCGCCCAATGTGTCTACTTGTCCAAGATGCCCTGAGAAATACAAACCAAAGGAGATTCCATCAGCAAACTATAAGCTTATGAGTAACCCTAATACATCATGACTGTTCTGACAGCATCTTTGTGAAAAAAAAACTTGAAATTTTTTTAAGGCGTCATGGCTTTTTTGAACAGGCTTCATCAGGACTTATTGTTGCAAGTTAAATATTCCATAATTCTTAGGTCCTTTAAACAAAAGGCAAGAACAGAGTAAAATAAAGCAATATAACAATGCATGGTTACAAACCCACAGCTAGAATATTTTACCCTTCACTTAATATTTAACTAGGGAGAAAGCAGAGTACAGGTAATCATGATAATCATACCAAATATGTTACCTTATGGGTGATCTACGACGGGGAGATCGAGATCTTGATCTATGGCGAGGAGCAGGTGACCGTGATCGCCTGACCTCTCTGTTTCGGCCAGCTGAAGAACGAGAGCGGGATCGCTTATGCCTGGCACTTCTTGAAGCTCTTGGCGAGGTGGATCTGCGCTTGTCTCTATCCTTCTCTCTACTCTTATCACTGTCTTTACGGTGTCTTTTTTCTGTCTGGGCACTATCCTTTGAAGATGATAAAGACTTTTTGCTATCACCTTTCTCTACAGGTTTGGCTTCCTTGCTGCCAGACTCAGGCTTTGCAACACTAGATTTTGATAATGAAGAAGCATCCTCTTTGTTCCTTGCTGGCTTGTCTGAGCTGCTGTTTCTGTTTCTATCACCCTTTTCTTTACTGTCTCTTACGGCTTTGGCTTCTAATTGGGCTTTTTGTCTCTCTTGAGATGGAGAGGAAGAGGATGATGACGATGACCGAGAGGATGGAGAGCCAGATTTTCCACTACTTCTCCTACGTGGACGAGGGCTCCTACCTTCTTTGTTTTCCTTCTCATGTGTTGATGCATCTTGTTCTATTGATGCAATCTTCATAAGTTTGGCCTGAACTTTATCAACAGGGACAGGAGGCACAAGGCAATCTGAAGGATTTTTCTCAGTGTTCTCTTTATCTACTCCTGGATTCTTCCTTTCTGATGTCTCCCCAGAGAGAGATGTTGTGGAAGTGGTACATGAGGCTGAGGACTCTGAGGGCAAGGGAACATCTGACAATTGAATGGGAGTGTTGGTGGAGGGAGCATGAGCAGGAAAAGGAGGAGGAAGAGGTGGAGTAAGAGGCTGTGCTATAGAGGGCTCTCGTTCTCCTCCTTTGCTTGATTGTGGCGGTAAAGGGATGATGGCATCATCGCTTGGCAGAGTGGGGTGCAACCCTTTTCCATTTGTGCCCCCTGCTAAATCAGCAGGCAAACTGCCAGGTGAAGTGATGGGCAAATGAGTCTCAGTGGATTCTTTACTATCCCTACTTACTGCTGCTGCATTCTGGGTGTAGCCTGGTGGAGGAACATCAAATCGTGAGCGCTGCACTCTCTTGATTACAGGAGGGGGCTCTGGGGATGAGGAATCTGATCGTGACTGTGACTGTTTTTTCAGGTCTTTGGCACCAGATGCAATCACTCCACCATGTTTGGCCTCCTCCTGGCCATGAATGTTTTCAGCATTTTCCGAACCCGTAGCTGAACTGTTTTTTCTAAGGCTTGTCTGCCTCAGAAGCGATTCCCTGAGCCTAGAGGCAGAATCAGAATCAGAATCGGAGCTTTCTGGCTGAGCCCTCTCTTTATTGTCAGGATTGGTATCTTCTTTGGCTGAATCCTTTGAAGGCAACACTTTAGGGTGCTGCCTGTTGGGGGAAGCTGATGATGAGGAGGATGAGGAGGACCTGGAGCGCTTCGCCTTGTCAGACTCTAAATTCTTCTGTTCTTGGGCCTTTTGTCTGGAGAAACCATACAAAAATATAATAGTAAGAAATAATAGGCAGTAAGTCTTACTTACTTACAAACAAAACAAATAATAATCATTTTGAAAATTATGAATTATGGGGATAAAATGCCTTGAGGACAACTCAAATGTGGCACAAATGAAACTTTGAGGTTTTAATTCTGGATATTTGTGAGTATTAGAATGTTGATTCTATGCTAAAATAAAGATGTGTGTTTCAGCAATTTAAAATCAGAATTCTCAAGCGCTATTACATCCAAGTGCCAATATAGGTGGAGTGCTTTAAAAGCTGATGATAAATAACGGGGATAACTCAGCAATATTAATTTCAGTGAATTGCTTCCCCTGTTTGTTTTTTTTTACTTGTCAAGACTGTAAAAATGACACAAAAAGATAGATGTACATGATGCACTTGTAAGGGGCCAATGGTTTGTTTTGGATAAATTGATGATGATAGTCTATTCATAATGGCACCAGGTCAATGCCCCCCACAAAGATTTCCATGCTACCATGCAACCAAAGGAACAAATACTTGCGCTTTCATGGTGATTAATCTAAATAATCATATGTTTAAAATAAACATGATCAAGTTTTGTTCAACTTATGTTTAAGGTAAGCTAGCCAACAACAAAGTGATTAGATTTAGTAATGGCCCATGCCACTGTACAATGCATCCAGTAACATAAGTTACCAATATAAGTAAACATGGAGCAACTTCTCAATGCTGCCTCTAGATTCTCTAATATTACCAGTATCCAGGCTCAATGTTACACATGGCCATGTTTGTTAACACAGTCTTGCATTTGTTAATCCATACAAAAGACAGAGTACCTCATTTGGCTTCACATCCCCCTAAATATCTCCTGACACTTGCTGAACTGAGCACCTCCCATTTCTAGCACTGACTTAAGTGCATTGGCCTGCCAGCACTCTGTTAACTAGATAGAGAACCCTCTATAGCACATCCTCTGTCTAGCAAACCACACGCCCCATATTTGACATCTCTTACCTCAGTGATGTTTTTAGTCCTTCCTGTGAAAACTTATCTTTCCATTCAATCATGCAGATTAAGCCCCTTCTTATCATATATTTATTTTCACCCACCACACCCCTCTAATCTCCCCTTTCTTCAGTTTGTGTTCACAAAAAATGTAAGTATTGTAAAAAAAAATTTGATTTTTTCACCACATTGGCTCCACTTTTCTTGTTTGGCAAATTTGTACCGAAGATAACAAAATATAGTTTTTAAAATATATGCAAGGTTTTTTGATGGAGGGATAATTGAGTTGAAGTCCTTCACTTACTGCCTTAGCTTCTATAGATTTACCTAAAACTTGATACGGTTGATTGCCAAGGATATTTTTGCTCTGCAAAGGCCGCCTGAAGAGAAATTAGGAGCCTAATATTTGCACAATAAAATAAAAGTTGAGTTAGCATATTATTGGGCTTTTGTGTGTGTTTATATATAAATTGTGTTCATTTTCAAAATAGTTTCCTTGCAAGTGTATTAATTTGATCTATTTTATCCAATTTCATCTTGGGTTTCCTTCTCACAAAAAAAAAAATCCAAGTGAGATAATAGAAAAATGCAAATGAGCAAATCTCCCCTCACAGAACACAAAAGCCAATCCACTGAGCAATGCTGCAACTATTTTAAAATGAAGGTAAGAAATGAGCAGACCTGGCCAGTTCTGATGTTTTCTCCACTATCTCACTAGTTGGAGGCAAAGGCGGAGTCTTGATTCTCACACTTGGGGCTGGCTCTAAGTTGTGCAACAGGACTTGCCTGGTGTCTTTTGTGTCCTCAGTCTGATTTCACAAAGTAAAGATATGAAATTTAGGAAAAAAAATGTTTTTTTTTTTTCTTTTATAATAACAATAATAATAACAATGATAATAATAATAAAAGTAAAAAACAAGCATGGTTTTCTTTCAATTTATTAAGAGCATAATTTGCAATTGTTCTTTTCAGAAATTCTAAAAGTGTCTTAAGGCCAGTCAAAATTAGTAAGAACGAGTAAATAATTGCTTTAGACCAGTTTTTCTTTAATAAGATAAAAGTATTAAAAAAAAGGGCTGTCTAAAGACCACACTAAATGGCCCTGATGTAAAAAAGAATGGTGTTCAAGACACATGTCTTTATGGTGAATTTTCTCTCTTTTACAGAGGTTTGTTTTTCAATGTAAACGCTTGAATCTTGGCACAGAAGTAATGAAATCGTGATTGGAAGGTTTATCAAAAGGACTCTGAATGTGCAACAATCTATAGAAAGCATACTGTCCTTGTGATCAACTTCACAATTTCCCAGAATCAGTGCAGGTGCATATCAACATGATTGTCTTTAAACAACAATCAAAACCAACAAGGCATAACATTTTTCGTTCGTGTATAGACTGTATGCTGTAGACTTTCTGTGCATAAAACATTGATTATTAGTTTTTTAAGATCATATTTTATTTTAACATTGCAGATCTATAACTATACATTCTGAGACACTGCTACAGGCAAGGTTATATGTTACCTGACCATAAAAAATTTGCCTGTTCCTGATAAATCAGCTTAAGCAGTGCTGACTCTATAATCATACTTCCAAGGCTTATTAATTTATAACGCACAAAAGAATTTATTCAGAGGGGAAATAAAAGAAGGGCAAACCTTGTCTTCACTATCGCCATCATCCTCATGGTCTTCCTCAGGTGGCTGCCACTTTACTTTCTCCTGCAGAATTTCAGGAAGGGTTGAGGTAAAGTCTTCGGTAAATTTACAAAATCAATAACTTTTTATATATATCAAGCTCAACAGAATTTTATTCCCATGCTTCAAAAAAAATTTTTTTTTTCTTTTCCCCTCTCGTTTTCACCTTTTTCTTCTGCAGCTGATATCATTCATTTTTTATTTTCAATGAGGGGTGATATTTTTTTTTTCCGTACCTGTCGCAAAAGTTTTATGGTATGAGGTCAAGGCTAGTACTCATACAGAGAAGTTGCCTTCAGGTCCTACACAAAAATAGCTGAAGTATTGTTTTTAGATTTAGATGTCAGGGTTTGTGACATACAAGGCACCATGAAATTTTCATTCATGTCTTTTTTTTTTTACATGTCGAGCTATAAAGTTGAAGTTCTAAAGAAGATATAAGCAATCAAAGTAAAAATATTAGGAAAAAGAAGGGTGTCTTGATACAGATATAAGTAAGAGTAAACACAATTATATACTGTGGTGCCCTACATAATCATAGTAAAATATACCACGGCTTTCAATGCTTATTTGCCAAAAAGCCCAAAATCCTTGCATAACTTCCAAGTGGTAGACATTTACAAAAGCAGGACAGCATTGAGAATTGAGATATTTAGCTACTGCATAATTGGGTGCTGTATTCAGATTTTTACAAAGCACTTCTCTGTAAGGCAAAACCTTCACATTTGGTAATGTGAATATTTATCAACAGACGAAACCCAGCCAAGTTAAACTGCAGAAAATAATGCTGCTGCTTGTTTCCTAATTAATGAGTAAATTGATAATCCATGGATGGCCAAGAGTTCATGAAGAGTTTTTAAAAAATGGAGGGAGGCTTAAAAATTAAAGTTAAAATCTTATTTACATTAAGGGCCAATAAAGTAATTACTACTATAAAACTATTTTCCTTAAAATATTCATTAAAGACAGTTTTAGTTCAATTCATGTAATGGGTCCAGAGCATGAACAGTAGGCTATAAAAATTTTTTCAGTATCTTCCATCTCATTTCAGTTTTTGAAATATTTTGGACTGATTTCAGTGCTACGTTACTGAAATCAGTTGTGGCCAGTAGCTCAGCATAAATCTTGTATAATGCACTCATCCAAATCCCTACATCTGTAATAACAATTGTTTTCCTATCATCAGTTTCTTTAACCGCAATACAAACCTGTATTATTTTTCTGCTGCTTGCTTTCGGAGACTGCGAGCGTCTTCCTTTCTCTAGTTTCGATCTATCGACTCTGGGAGCAGACTTGTTGTCCGATGAGCTGGAGCTGGATCGAGATCTGGACCTGGATTTGGACCTCGATGAAGATTTGGAGGCCGAGCTGCTCCTACTCTTGTCTCTCACCTGTTTTGATGCAGCTGAATCTGTAGAGGTTTTAAGTGAGAGGGCACCTTCTTTCTTGCTATCAAGACTGTTGGTTTCAATGTCTTGACGACTCTTTTTTCCTAACGTATCTTTTAATGCTCCAACATTTGTCTTATTTGGCTGTTCTGAAAAAATAATTACAAAAAAATTATTGTATATTCAAAGGAAAAAAAATTATTTTTAAAGTTTTGCACTGCAAATTAGCTTTTTCTGTGGGGTTGTTTTAAAAAAATGCATTCTGAAACTTGCCCTTTTAAGTGCAAAATCATTTTTTTTTTTTCTTACATGGACTGCCATCAATGCCCTGAAAAGCTTGAGATAAAAATGTTTTGGACTGACTAGAACAGACCTGCCTACCTTGTTCACCAGTTTTGAGGGATCAAGATGTAAAAAATGGGGGATTTTCAGCAAAATTGGGGTGTCTCGACATACCCTTCCCTCCCTCCACCCCCCCCCCCAAAAAAAATAAACACAGCTAATGAATTGCCACTGTATGGAACTAAGTATTAACAGATCAAACCCTGTGAAAATAAAACATGATACCTGAAGCCCCAAAGCCTAAATATAAAATATAAGAAACAAAAGCACCCCAAAGATTGAGCTCAAGTCCTGATCAATTGGACTAATAAACAGAATTTATTATTTCAGGTTTATTATGAAAATCAACAATTCATAAAAAGAGTACATTATGTATAAACAGGTTTTCTTTTTTCTTTTTTTGTTCATCAATATTCTCAGAAAAAATTATTAAATACACAAGAATTCCACGATTGTACAAAATATTTATTTTCAGTCAGGCTAATCCATATCTCAAACAAATAATAATAAATGACTTTGATGCTTCTCATCTTGCTATTCAATAACCCTAACAATATTAATGTAATACATACTGAAAAAGTCACCGAGTCCTTAGCTATCTTCAGGTTCATAAATCTCAAATAGCACGTTTCTGAATTTGAAGAAAGCCAATAGCTAGTCTTTGTTTTCAGCCGCAAGAAATTATAGGTCTCTTTTTTAGAGCATGATTTAATTTTAGTTCTATAATTAATGATCTTGTCATAAAAAAAGTTATGCATTTTAAATCTTTAAAAAAAAAAAAAAAAAAAAGCTGGAGCCTTCCTCTGGAATGATAATGTGTCTTAGAGAAAAGTTTGGGATTAGATATACACCTATCAAAAATAAAATCNNNAAAAAAAAAAAAAAAAAAAAAGTGAAGAATTTTTGAAAACCAAACTGTTGTACCAAATCCCACAATCAATCCAGATTCTAGATTAGATCTGATTGCAAGTTAGGCCTACACCCAAAAAAGGCTCATTTCCGTAAATTTCAACTACTTTTCTCAAGGATCTATTGAAGGGTCTAAACCCTTGGCTATTTTAAATGGGGTATAAAAATTATTATAGCATTTATCAGTTGATGATAGGCTTCTAGGATTCGAAAAGACAGGGCTTTCTGTTTAGTGTCTTGTTTACAATGGATGATCATTGTGACAAATTTGTAACAGTTCCCTAGCAGTAAGAAAATGTATACTGGAAATGATAAAAGATTTGGGATGTGTTCAGTTACTTAAGGTTTTATGGGAGAAAAAAAGTAGGAAAAATTGTTTTGCTCTGTGTTATTTTTCGGGATTTTTAAAACTAATATGCCGGATTGCGAGATAGGGGCAAAAATGCTTGGGGTTGTAGGCAGGTCTGACTAGAGGTACTAAACCAACCTACCATACTTATGTTTGGAAACACTTTAAAAGCTCCTGACTTGCTCCAGAATATACTTAGGGCTTAATATTTTTTACTTGTAGTAATAATAAGGTGAACACTGAGCATAAAAGACTAATCATACCAATACCAATAGCCCCCATTTTTTTAAAGTTATGGCAACTGTTGGCTAACCTGTGGTGACACTGTACTGGATTGGGCCACCAGAGTCAAGCTTGTAGCTAATTTTGGCGCTGCTTAGTAAGTTGGCTACCGTAGCCGAGGGAGGGTTGCTGCTGCTTCCTGTTATATTCAGTGCCTCATCTACACTATCAGCCGCCAGCTGGGCCTTCAACATGGCCTCTGTCTCTTGGAGGATAGACAATGGTGCTTCATCAAGCGGATTTACTTTGCCTGATCTGATGTAAATGGAAATAAAAGGTGCAAGGAAATGAAACGGAGAATGTATCAATATCAGAAGAAAAGTAAATAGAAAAAGAACTTTACCTCACTTGACATTTATAAACCAAACAGTGAAAACCTGTGAATTTGAGTGAAAGCTTATTCAAAACATGGATATTCTAGAATACTAATATTAAGATTACAAAAGGTAAAGAAGAAGAAAAAAGAAGAAAGCTTAGAATTAACTTACAGGTCCAATTTTCCTGAGCTTTTCAGGGGCTTCTGACCAGGTTTCCAATGAGTTGGTGGAGGACTCTCTGAATTTTTCTTCACAATGCTGTAGAGCATATGAAAATGTAAAAACAATGTGGAAAAGGATGGGGAAAATAATTGTCCATGAAATTTAATGATTTGTGTGCTTCTACAATATTTTTTCAATAAACATTTCCATTTTATATAATTTAACCTTCTCTCAAGCAACTTATTTGTGTTGTTTCAATGTTATCTTTTTTGTGTGTCTGAGAGACATTACTTTTCAAAATAAAAAAATCCTGAATTACCCAAATTTCCAAAACATGCGTATAAAGCAATTTGGGACAAAGCTTTTTCATTATTTCCACCCTTAAAGCATCTTCCTCCCTATAAATAACACACCATAGACTCCCTACATAAATTTGACAAAAGCCACAACAGTGTAATCCTTTGTGAATTGCTCATTTATCAGTACTACTTAAAATTTGATGTAACATCAACAGCTCTTTTACGTAAAAAAGCTGGAATCGAGAAAACATGAACAGTAAAGCATTGACATCATGCACAACTGCTGGTGGAAGACTGCCAAAGCATGCAATTATGGTCTTGGTATTTATGAATTCATAGACCTTCCACAAAAAAGTGATCTCAAACCTTGTCAGGCAACAGTGTCTGTGACAGGCTCAAACTTCTGAAAGAAATGTCCTTCCAGACCTCAGGGCAAGCTTGCTAGCTATTATGCCAACACCCCATGAAATTATGTGACAGTATTTTGCTTGCTTAATTCAGATAACCCATTTAATATTGGATGTCTTACGCTCCCTGCCTCTTATCGGAGTATGGCTGCCAGCAGAACTGAACTTGACAGAAGATATCTACAGATCTCAGGGTTAAATTTCCTGACTTGATTGATTCTCATCATATAAAAGGGTCTGTGCAACCTCGTTTGAAATATATTAAATAAAATAGCACAGTTATAACAATAGTCTTTACAACCAGATGCTAATTCTGTAAGAAAAAAAGTTACTTTGCAAACCAAAGCAGTTAGCCTCTCAAGAAAAATAATACAACTTAGAACAATGTAAATCTCTTCTCCCCCAACTCCAAAGCCAAAAAATTTTTTTAGAGATTTTTAAGCTTGAAAAAAAGAAAATTCCCAGGACCAAAATTGTTGGTTTTCCAATGATTAACGGAAAAATATCAAGCCTGTAAATCAATAAATATAGAGCACAACATACCTTTTTGCAGTCTTGAGCTTATTTTTCTTCGGATCATCACCACTATCATCATCAGAGCTGGAAGAGCTATCATCTTTTGCTCTTTTATTTCGTTTGTCTTTTGGCTTTTCTTTTTCTTTATGCTTTCTGTCCGTACTGGATTCGGAATGTTTCCTTCTCTTATGATATGCATCGCCTCTTCTGTCTTCTCTGGAAAGGGAACGTTCCTTTGACCTTTTCCTCCTAAGGATGAATCATTTCCAATGGTGAAAAAAAAAAAAATGAGGATTTCACTTCAATGAAATAAAAAATTATGAGGACTGAAGGTTAAAAATAAAAAAAGGATTTGAAATGACCAATTTTTGCATACATTATACTGCATTTAACATTACGGTAGAATTCGCTATTGTCAAACTTGCTTATGTTGATCTTCTTTTCAGTAGAACTTATACCTCAAAGGATAAGCTGATGAATGGATATTATTTTTAATCTCCTAAGTCACAGATGAATCAGCATAAAATGATGCTTTAAATTAAATATTCTAATTAAGAAAGAGTCCTTCACAAGACGGTGAGTGAAATCCTTTAAAACATCAAATTAGTTCTTGCTTCCTGATGAATATCTGAGTTGGTATTTAGCAACCAATAATACTTTGAACCACTCTGGTTTAACCATTCATTACACAACTAGTGAAAACATTGAAAGCTTTCAAATATTTGTCCTCAAGTAAAATATGGTGCTTGGTGACTAACACAACTATTCAATGTTTATTATTTTTTCTTAAAAACGCAATGCTTCGGAAAGAAATCCAAACCAATGATGTGCTATTCTGCATTACTGTTTCCATACGTCTAACTCACCTTACACCAGGCGAACGGTCCCTCCTATAACTATCTAGCTCTGACCCTCGTTTGAGCCATGGAACTTTTGGGGAATGAGATCTCCTCTTCTCTCTTGAAGGGGATACAGACTTGCTTTTCTGCCTGTCCCTTGACCTAATAGGAAGGAGAGAAATTTTGGTTTTGCTTTAAGATAAACTTTTAGAAGTGCACTGTTAGGGAATAACTTTTTTTTAAATCCCGTTTTTTTTTCTTTTCTAAATGCCACATATTGAACAATTTTAATTTTGTAAGAAGCAGTTGTTTTTTTTTTAGAAATACTTTTTTTGTTGAAGTGAACTGATCCTTTCAAAGACATAAAGTTTTTTTTTCAACTTGTTGGGGAGTCAACATTAACAAAGTGGAAATACTTTTTCCTCTCTTGCAAAAGATTTTTAATAAGGCTACATTGATCCTTGAATTTCTTCATTCTTTGTTATCACAAAAAAAAAAAAAAA
>BLXT01002015.1:1297357-1319250 GCA_019648995.1 Plakobranchus ocellatus | reverse complement strand
TTTTTTCCTATTCCACGCTAAATTTAAGCTGCTTACCAGCAAGCGCCTTTCCTCAAGCCAGGCCATGGTGGAGGGACTACACAGGCCCCATATCCATCCCTAATGAGCACGCTTCATCCAGCAGCTGCTGCTCTGCTGCTGAATTCAGCTCAAGGGACAACCCCAGCAAGCGGACCACAGAACCAGTCGCTAGCCTCTCTGAGGCGAACGGATGGTCTGGATTTTGTTTCTCTTGACTCATTGCCATCGGGCTACCCGAGCCCTCAGTCTAATGTCCACCAACATCTCCACCAACTGGCCAGTGGGAACAGTCCTGCATTTACTAGAGATCCACTCCACATGATGTATGACACAGCTTCTGTTGGTAGCCTTGCCTCTGGGTTTATCGGAGCTCAACAGCACATACCAGGATTCAGGCATTTTCGGTACGCATTGCTTTACAACACTCATGTCTTCTTGATTTCTTTGATTTCTTGTATAAAAAAGCTATCTTCCACTATTTGAGCTTTATTCAAATGATGCCTCTTGAACAACATATGTAAGTTTTGTTTATTTGTTTGTTTGTTTGTGTGTATTTTTCTTTACATTTGTGGGGAAAGTGATTGAGAATGAGGGGTCTAGTGATTCTCTAAATTGTCATTTTTATCAATTGAGTCTTAAAGTGAAAAGTTTATCATAGTTTTTTTTCTACTCTTCAACTCTCCAGGAGTGGACCTTCCAATGAGCTTCATACACGCCTTGAGGAGTGTTATGAGCAGTTTAAGGCCGTGGAAAAGGAGAGAAAAAAGGTAGGTTGTAAGATTATGCTGGGTTTCTGGACTAGTCTCTTAAATTGCCATACAGAAATCAAAATGTAATGTATTAATACAATATTAAAACAATGAGTTCACGATGACTTCAGGCTCTGTATAAACTATATCAATAAATCATTTAAAAGAGGATGAAACAAGCTTCGGAGAGACTTTATAAACCTCTCATATAAATTAAGTTTGACAGAAACCTGAATTCAACAAGTTGCATTTCGGTTGAAATATCAGCCCAAGTGCTAGCTTCTGAGCTATTTGACAATACTAATATTAAATTTTAAGCCTTTTCAATATAAGCTATGGACTTTATTGCCTATACTGTATTGTCTAAAGTCAGTGACAGTGGATTTTAAATTTAGATACTATGGCCTTTAGTCAAGAACATGTTCTAGTTTGTCTTACTGTTGTTATGAACGCACACCAATCTTGATTCTGTTGTGCATCTCATATAAGTATTATTGAGTAATGGTTGATAAATTACCATACAAATATTATGACATTATAAAGTCTTGTCTCTTCTGGTCTTGTCCAGACTGAGGCAGAGCTGGCCCGTCAGAACCCTGGGAAGAAAGTCTCCAGCAGTAATAGCATCAACATTCCGCGTCTGCCAAACAGCCCTTCAAGGGTGGACCGCCTAATAGTGGACTGCTTCAGGGAACATGCAAGGGTAAATTACACACTGAACTTACTTTTGCTTTATTCATTACAAACTACGACATAATGGCAGTATTATGGACCTGTCAAGAAATGTCACTTTCAAGGGTAAATGAGAAATTAAGAAAAGTAATTAAACAAGTGTACCTCTACAAATATAAATAGATTAATACATATAAACATAGATTCTAAAGAATGATATGCAATATTATATTATCATTTTAGATTGTGACCCTGGTTGAGAAGATGGAACGCTTGAGGTCAATCAGCATCCACACCAATGTCCATGCTACACTGACCACCTGGCTGGACAGTATCAGAAGGGTGCAGGCCTGTAGAAAAGATGAGATAGTTAATTCAGCCAATAGACAAAGGGCTGGAGTTCCTCGGCAGCCAGATGATAAAGGTAAGGTGGACATATAAAGTGGTATGAAATAGGACCTTAAATTTCTTCTGTTCCTTTTTACTCTTCCTCATGCTCCTGCTTCTCTTTCTCATTCTACTCTTCTACTCATCATCATCCTCATTCTCGTCTTCCTTCTGTTCTTCCTCACTGTATACAGTTTGTCACTATTAAGGTAAAAGTACACAAAAAGATGAAAAAGAAGCAAACAATTTTTTTTGTGCTGATTTTGAATTACAGTCCCTTATGATCACGTTACCCCACTCAATTCAAATCCATATAAATATTGTTAATGGATAAATATTTTCTGTTCTTTTCTTAATGTAATAAGTTTGATTATATATAGCAAATTTTAACAATGTGGGTCCTGCAGTATCAAATTTAATATTACTTTTTAAAAAGATTAGGAATCTTAATATGAACTTGACTTATTTAAGTTATAGTACCCCATAATTTATGATTCTTTCAATTTAAAAGTATATTTTTCATGAGTTTTACCTTACAATGACCGTAATCATTTTAATTGAGGTGATATTCTTCTCTTGGAAAGTGAGACTTAGTAATTTTGGTTTGCAGCATGGCCTCTTGATTTAATAGTTTAATTTTATAATACATATAGAATATTATAATTCTGTTACAATCAATATGGAATAGCGTGTAAGATTAATTATTATTATCATCAATTTTCATAAAATATAATAGTTTGCTCTGTTCATCATTTGCCTTACTTTCTTTATTTAGTTATAGCCATTTGATCTTTGTTCTTTTCGCTCTTATAGACTTAAATGAACGTCATTGTGACGCTCTTATAGACTTAAATCATCATCATTATCAACATTGTCATCAACATCATCTTCCTCGTCCCTATTATCATCATTTTATCAGCAACATAGCATCATTATCCTCAAACACATGTTCCATTTCATCTCAACTATGCCTCATTTTTGTGGTATTGTCAGTGTGTTTGTTATCCCTCCTTCTCTTCCCCTCCCCATCTCCCTTCCTCCTCCAAAAAAATTTGATTCGATCAAATATATCTCCCTTTCACCATTCCTTTCCCTTTTCTGCCCCTTCTAGTTATGGAGAGATTTTCTCATTACTGATTAGTTTTTATTAGATGAAGCTTTGTAAGGGTGATAGTGTGAATGCATTACAGTGCTGCTATGCGTTTCCTCAGATGTGATTGCCCTGGCTGCCAGTATTGGCGATCTGTCCCTGCACACCAAGCTTGCCCGCACGGCTCAGTGGGTGGCGCTCCAGATGGCAGATAAAGGAAATCTGGATTTGCCTCCATTAAAGACAGATGTCGATCTCGGCCCATACACTGGACAAACTCAGCAACTTACTGCTTTGGAAATCACAGATGTCAGACATGATAGATCATTGCCTAGTGAAAGTATGGCTTTGTTGGAGGAGGATGTTGACAACAGTGGCAGATCCAAAGCTTGTAGTCAGGAGGAGATGCCTGTGACACCTGGAAGAGATCGCCATAATGACAAACACCTTACAACATGTGTTGCATTAAATAGTGAGAGTGTACAAAGAAAACCAGTGAACATTGTTGGTGAAGTTGACAGTGATGGCATATGCAGCGACGATGTCAATGTTATCACCGATAGTTCTAGTCAAGGCGGATGGTTGGCATGCGGCGGGACTAGCATTGAAGAGTTGGAGGACATCTCAAATGTTATCTCTAGCAGTTGTAATGAAGATTTCAGTGAAGATAAGAGTACAGATGTAGAATGCAGTGCGCAATGTGCAACTACTGAGGCGGTGTATGACAAGATAAGTGGAGTGAAGAATTCAAATGTTTATGGTGAGACACATGATGCTGGAGAAGAAGGAGATGATGAGAGAGAAGAGGAGGAGGAGGAGGAGGAGGAGGAAGAAGGAGATGAGGAAGAGGAAGAGACTGAGACGGTCGTATTGAAAGAGGATATTTTTTGTGATGGTGTACTGTCGCAAGTTGGCTGTGACAACCAGTAATAATAATTAGAATAAAGTTTAAAGAGAAAACAATCTCACTAGGCAGAAGGAGGGAGAGAGAGAGAGAAAGCGAGAATGCATGGGTAGATTGGTGAGAAAGAAAAAAAGAAGATAACATAAACAAAAAGCACCAAGTGAAAATAAAGTGACAAAAAATAAAAAAAAAGAGGCCAATATATAGGCAGATATATAGAAGAATATGAAGATAACCACAGAGAAGCCGAGAGATAGGCAGACATGGAGAAGGATTATGATAGTGTTAACAGTGAAGAGAAAATATGTAAGAGGCTAATGTGTTTACGAAAAATACAGAAAACTGTTGTGGTAAGTCTATTGTGCCATATTAAGCACAAATTCTCTTGGGACAAATCTGAGAAAATGAACAGTCTTTCTTTCATGTTGTAATTGAAATAAGTTTACAATGCAAGTTAAGTTGGAAGTATACTTTTTCTTTTAGGCTGCAAATCCCAAATTCTCATTTCTTTGTAATATCTTCGGCTGCTCCTTCAAATTTGCCAACAAAAATAGACAAAATCAATTGCTGTAAACCCTTAGGCCATGAAGAGGTTAAGAGGAATTTACTGCATTTCATTAAGTGATCCTTTACAATAGATGCACATTTAGTAGTCTAATGTGAAAAGGGTTAAATTTTCTTTTCTTTTTTTTTTTTTTTTTATAAGTTAACAGATCTGAAGTAAAAGGGATGAGCTTCTTCTGTGCACTTATTTCAACTCCTAGTTGAGTTGGCTGATAAGATCAAGTTAATTTTTTTTTTTTTTGTATGGACTTTGCAATGTCCTATTAGTTTTATAGGCGTGGACATTGATTCCCAGCTATGTGTAAACTCTTATAATATTCCAAAGATAATACAACTATATTGTTGTATGAATGTTATTAATGGTTTTACAGATAGAAAGACTTGTCTGCAGGTGTGCAGGTAAACTCCTGTCAAGGGTTTGATTGCTGTTGGTATCATGACCTGCTGATGAGCATGGGTCCACTTAAAAAGCCAACTCCGTTTTCAACACATGGATAATTGTGTTGAAAACTTAAACCATAAAATAAAGGCTTGTAGTGGTTTGGATTGTGTCCTGTTTTCTGTTGTTCTCCTCCTAAGGTTTAATTGATATTGGGCTGTTTGCATCAGTTGGACCAGGCAAAGTAGATTTTTAGTACTAGGAATCAAATATTCTAAGATGATGGCAATGACTCTCCAGTTTTTTTCTCCAGCCCCCTTTAGTTTTAGAATCTCTTGCACAGTGCTCAGATGTACTGATGGTCACAGACCTGATGTTGAAAGCATGTACACATTTGCCTGAATCTTACACTTTATCCGTCAACCTTGCCTTCAAGAATCTCTTTTGATAAGCTTTTTTAGATGTGATCTGTGCTTTAAGAATTTGATATTCCTGCACATGTTTATAAACTTAATCATTGTTCCTTTTTTGTGTGACACTTCAAAGGCCTCTATCCTAATCTCTATTGTTTTTGAGTCTCCAAGGTAGGAGGTGATATATGATGCCAATAACATTGCCAGTAGGGCTCCAACTAGTGACAAAAAGTCCCTACAAATTTTGGCTCAGTTTGGCCAAGCACAATACTTGAATTATAGTCGATTGGGTATATCATTAAAACAAAATGAAAAGCAAGTCAACTGAAAAATTATTTTAATTGGAGGTCAAGGAACGTTAAGTCGTAAGTCCAGGCCAAATAAGTAGCAAATGCCATTTGGAACCTTTGAATGTATTGACATATTCTGAAAATTGGACACAGGTTATGTTGACTATGTACCAAGATATTGGTTTAAATTTGCCAGGTATTTGAAGCAAACTTTTTTCAAAAGTGCAATCTGCAGCACTCGGTTTGGATGGATGGTAATTTGCCATTGTTTTCGTATAGACTGTGCTTTGTCAGTTCTTCAGTCCAACTTCCCATTAATTGCTGGACAATCTAGAGGGTGTTCCATGCTTAGAGCCCAAGCAAAAGTTCAAAACTTGCCTCTACCTCGTTAAACAAACACAGGAATG
This sequence comes from Plakobranchus ocellatus, assembly GCA_019648995.1. NCBI lineage: Eukaryota > Metazoa > Mollusca > Gastropoda > Plakobranchidae > Plakobranchus > Plakobranchus ocellatus. Next base: position 1,313,374 of record BLXT01002015.1, on the reverse strand, counting down.
GTTGCAACAATCAAATAAAAAATTTGTATCTGTAACCTTACCTGTATATCGATGATTAATTTGTCATCAATGAATTATTTCTACGATATTAAAGAATATAAAATCTCTCACTCTATCTCTCTTCATATTTGTGTCAGTTTGTAGCTTGCAGTGCTTTGATACAGACCTAAAGATGGTAAATAAAATATGCAGTCTCGTTTTCCTCCCGTTATTGTACATTAAGACTGACATTATGTCCTTGCATCCAGTACACGGTGGTTTTGTTGTTTTCTTTTTTCACCAATGGTTTTTGTAATGTTTAAAATCTGTTATAAACTATGTTGAAGCCAGTCATGTAGTTTTTACTTCATGCCTCTGGAAACTTTTTTGGATCTGATGTGATGTGACTGGCTGTGATCATACAATATACAAAATTGTATATATGTATTGGGGTTTGGTTTGCTTTTATGTACAAACACTATAATTTGAAAGACATTTTATACACGCTGTAGACCTGGGATATTTTAAGGCTTTATTAAGCTTTCTTTCTTTTCAAGATTCAGTGTGATGTGTATTATAGATTTGCCATTTTTTTCACTACTTGTAAATAATATATTTTAATGTAATTTCACAACTTTTTTAGATCTCAATAGTTTGAGGTATTAGAGGGTTTTGTTTTTCTTTGTTTTAGTATAATTATGCGCTTTGAACCTTAGCTGATATACTGTGGTAGTAAAAATTATGCGATTTTCTTGCATATGTGCAAGTAGTGAAAAGTTATATCTATACGGATTGCAGGTGTATCAAACCTCTGCATTTCACAAAGAAGCTACTTCAGAGGTTTGATATGCCTGCCATCAATATAGCTTTCACGGTGTAGTACATGACATTTTTTTTTTTTTTTAGTTTTAATTTTTTTTATTTTGTTTGGTCCATGGAGTCACTACTTACACACTTGCTTGTGCAAGCGAGTTTGTGCAAATCACTGAAATCTTAATCTGTTTGCCTCTTGGAGGTGTTTACTATGTCTGCACTGAAAGTATATAGTTATACTTTTTCCAGCATTGTTGCTGTTATTGTTCCTGTTAATAATGTTGTTAATACTGGCTACCCTCCCTGAAGACTGTAGATGTTGTGATGCTGTGTTTTTCTGGTCAATTTGATCAAATGTGTACTCTCAATAACAGAACCCCTTATGATCTATTACTATATTGTTTTAACCACAGAAAAGATATGTAACATAGTTATTTGTAATTAACAAAGTTGATGTGATGACACATTGTATGGCATTTTGTGGCATTCTTACTTACTAACACTTTTTTCAGCATGTTTTTCCTTTACTTTCATAGATTGAAAAAAAATACTTTTGCAGATTGTGGTGTTTTGTTCTGTTGCTTTACCTACCAGTTGCAGCTGCTGTTAGTAAAGGTTACATTCGCTTGGTAGCTTCACATTAATTGAAGCTATAAGGTAGAAAACATGTTTTATATTGATTGTTGCCAAACAAAAATAAATGTTGCTGTGCATATAGAAGATTCTCTGTAAATAAGAAGACCACAACGAGTGAAAGATTAAAAAAACAACTGAAAGATAATGTTATTTGAATGTACTTTCAAACAAAAATAATAGATGTTAATTGCTTGTTGATTTGTTGATTGACCAATGATAGCAGTTGAAGATAATGCATATCACAACTCATTGAAAAGATCTCCAAATTGTTTGTGTTTTTTATATGATCAGGGTAAAAATGTCTTTGCATATGTACATATATATTTCTCAACACAGAGGAATCCACTTAGTCAAACTGCTTGGGAGCAGAAATTTTATTAAAATAATCAGTATTTTGGATTTATCAAGACAACCAATTGAGGAATCTTCCTATCTTGATTAATTTAAGTTGAAAATTTTCTTCCTTTCTTTCTTTCTTTTTTTCAAGTCACAGGCAGGCATAAATATGGAAGGAAGTTAAATGCTTTAATTGAAGGGTTTAGTGACAAAACATGTTATAAGTCATTTTTAAAACCTGAGAAAAGGGACAAAAACTTGTTAGTATTTTTTTATATCTTTGCATTTTTTCTGTCCCATCTTTTCTTTTACAGCATGTGGCATTATAAAACTGATAAAATAATTTGTCCTTTTGATAAAGATCTTCAATATGTAACGTTGACATTGATAAACTCAAGAATTTTCAGAATTGGACATAACTTGTTATGAAACCCTAGAAATGGACATCATTTCTGACAGCATGTCTATGAATGTTTTTGTAATTTGACATTCTGTCCTCCTCAGTAATTGTTGTCTTTTCCAAATGTACCTTTAAGTAAAGATGGATGCATTGAAATCAGTCCAAATAGATGCAAGTAGTATTTTGAGTTTTTTAAAACCGTTACTTTAACTTGAAACTGTAGTCAGTTAGCTTAACGATAATGGAAACAGGACAGTAGTGTTTTTGATAAATTTGTTGTTATATATTGTACAATTGTTGACAAAAGCAACCGCATACTTTCATGTTGAGGTAATAGTTATATTCTCAAAAATAAATTCAATCTTTGAATCAATCTTTGTAATAGGTACAAAAAATTCTTGCTTTTAAATTGAGAACCTTTGACTTGATACCAGCTTTAAGAGCCACAAGTTGAACTGGTATTTGAAACATTCTAGATCTTTTCAACTCCACTCTGTGAACTTAACAGTGGCGAAAACAAGACAGTGATTGTGTAGCAGGCTGTATGGATTTTAACTTTTCAAAAGGCATTTGAAAGAAGGAAAAATTACATTGAATGCCCTTTTCTTGAAAGTTTTACATGTATATTGAACCCTACGACTCATTAAGTCTGGCATCAAAATATTTGAGCAAGATTGGTTTAGTGTTAAACTACATAATGGAGATGATCACTTGATTTTTAGGCTTACATTTTCATTTTTAACCTTTAGAAATAGCAATAGGAAACAGAATAAAAGTTGCCATTGCTAAATTTAAGGAGTAGGTAACAAGTATGTAAAATAAAAAAAACAAAATTGGTACCAACTTTGAATTGACCCCATTTGATGCATATACATATAAAACATACCTGGTTGTGTTGATTTATTGCTTGGAATTGTTAGATCCAGTAATATGAGTACCCAAACACATATAAGAATTGCTATATATATATGAATAATTTATGGATAATGTACATACATATACATTTTTAAAAGTGGTGTATACATGTATTCATATTTTTAATGATCTTTTGTTGCCTTTGTTGTTTTGCAAAATGAAGTGCTTTCTGTTGCCCCCTTGTACAAAGCTTGCCAGCTCAATAGCATCTAGAATGCAGTACTAAGTGCTACTGTTTGATATCATGAACTGGTGAGCAAAGGTCTAACTCTAAGTTGTAAGCAGTTATATTGGGATAAGTTCAGTTGAGTTGGAGATGGTATAAATCAATGAGACATCCAGAAATTGCATTCAATAAACTTAGCTATTTTGAAAACTTGCTAGAGTTGTTATAATTATGTGCCACATTATTAGTTTCGAATTTTTTTAAATAAGTAACTAAAAAGGGAAAAAACATACCTTAAATTCTTCTTTGAAAGTGTTATCGGACACCTGACTCATTAGGACGGTTCGCAAGGCATTTTTGAATAAAGAGAAAGAAATAAAGACGAAGAACAAGGGACAAAAAATGTTCAATTCAAGAATATAGGGGAGGTTACCAATTTATCAACAGATACAAAGCAAGAACAAACAAAATGATGGAAAGAGGAAAAGTGGATCAGAAAAGAACTATTTTGTTCTTATAGTGGCGTTAATACTGCATTGTGAATGTGACTTAACCTTTCCCCTTTCTAATTTCTATATTTTTTATATAAAATTATTCTTCTTGTCTGTTGCCATGCTTGCTACAATTGCTTCACCAAAAGTTGTCTTTCTTTGCACACTGTGTTCCTTTGCTTGACAAAAAACATATTTCAAAATAATTTAATTTATTTGATGATTCAAATTAACTTTATGCACATATATATAATTTTGACCCATGAGTGTAACTGGCATTAGAAGATCTGTGTACTGGAGTTTGTAATTATTGTTGTAATATAGTTGGCTTTAGTGTCAAATCAAGCTGTTTCAGTCTAACATATCATGATTGTTGAAGTATTGATTGTAGAGATCTTTAAATCTTGACCGATACATGTTTCTCTTTAGCTGTTGATACGTGTATACACTAAAAATGCAATAAAAATATGTCTCGTGACCAGTTCAAGTAAGTTGGAAATTGCACTTTGTACAATTTTGATCTTTGAAACAGCCCAGACTCTTTTCTGAAGACTTTGCGAGGGTGAAAACTATACAAAGCTTTGCTTATTCAAGGCTGAGATAATATCTTTTTTACCTATAGAAATATCATTTTTTGAAGAGAAAGAAAATTTTAAACTGTTTGTTCCCTCTCATCTTTTAAACAAGCTACAAACAACTGTTTGGACAAGTCTTAAGACATAATGTAGTATCTCTTAGATGAGAGCATTGCTTGCTGTGGTGGTTTCTATTTGTACTTTTTCAGTGTTGTCAGTAAAGTAATCAAAGATGCAGCAGCGTATCTTTCAGGAGCTACATCGATTTTTTTTCGATTTAATATCTCATCTGTAACCTTGAATCTTAGAATGATATAATGTTATAATACCCACTAGTTTTCTGTTGTTTTTTTTTTTCATCTCTATGATAAGTGTTCAATGTTTTTGAGTTGTTTTCTAGTAGTTTTGTGCCTTGTTTATTACTGATACGATTCCTGTGCTATTTTTAATATAGAAACTTCGCTGATGTCATAGGAAAATACTCCCCTTGACACAAGCAGAAAGAATCAAAGAATCAGGCCTTAAAATGGCTTGTTACTCACATCTCTCTCTGCTGGCGCTTTCAATTGGAGGTACATTATTGTACAAACATGGTTGAAAAGATTGTGCCTCCAATTTTTCAAATTTTAGAATTCAGGCATCGTCAATATTTGGCCTCATAGCATGCAAACAATAGTAATATTGAACAGTGCATAACTCAACAAAGGCTCCTGGGTGGTGGTAGCAGTAGACATTTAGATCACAAGCTTTTTGTTGGATAGTGCCACTATCTAATTACATTAACAATGAATTTTGTTTCAATATTTAAAAACTTAGACTGAGAACTATCCTTTCATATTCCTTGGAACTATTATTTATTTTTGTGTCACAGGCAACCATAGAGCTAGAAAAAGTAAGCACAGAGAGCTGGATAAAAAACCAATGAACTGCAATGAAGGAAAAAGAAATTGCTCATTTGGAACAAGGAGAGAATTCTAGCCAAAGGAAGCAAAATTATTTTTATGAGGTGGGCTTTTTTAATTGGTTCTCTTTGAAGTGTAGTAGGAGCATTATATGACAATAATTAACATTGCAGTCTTTTATTCAGGACGTGCACATCACTAATAAACAACAGACCACTCTCTAAGTAAAACAGATGATTCCGCTTGTCAAAGTAGCTCTTTTTTCTTTACCTTTCATTTAAGGGGGTGGATGGTGTTGGGGAAAAAAAAGACCTTTGCGCTTAAAGTCTTTATCAGTAATCAAATGATAATAGATTTTGTTTTATTTGTAAGCATTGTGCAAAGCCATTCAGTGCTAGAGAGCAGATTTTAATGCTAGCCAAAACAGTTGCTGATTTTTATTATTTCATTTGAAGATATTCTTAAGGAAACAAAAGTTGGACTCCAAACATTTAATGCTGTTTTTTCCCCTTTAGCTTTGACTTGCGGCGCACAAAGTTCCAGAACATTATTGTTAGTAAAATGTCCTCTAGATTTTGTTTGGCCAGCTTAATAAGGTTTAAATAGGGTTATAAAAAATCGTTTTGTAAATCTGTAAAACAACTTCGGGATTTTAAAATATGACCACATGAAAGGATATGATCTAGAGCAACATATCTGTATTTTTGTGGATTTTATTGACGTCCCACAAAAATTTGTGTAGGCATTACACATTTGAGCTTAGCTCATTGTTTTACTTCGGTTAAGCTTATAGTAATAGTGCTGGTACTAATGCAGTCACATGTATCATTTAATGTTTATCAAACTTGCTACATCAAAAAGATTTTTTGTATACGAAAAAAAAAAAATATATATATATATATTTGATAAGGAAGTGGTTTTAATTAAAAGAAAAGATTTTATATTATATGAATATTTACAAATACATACTATTTTCAAGTGTAAGATAATATATTTCCTATCTTGTGAAATTTTTAAGGAAAAAAATTACTTTACATTAAGAATCGAAGATGGTTGCAAATGTGTTTTGATAATTACAATCTTGTTGTTATGTGATGGAAGATAATGATTTTATTTGTAATGTGTATTTCTTTGTATTATATTTATAGAATCCAAGGTGTACTATTTCCAATAATATTGTGATAGAATATTCTTTGTCTTCCTAAGTGTTTTTGTCAGGCTCACTGTGCTAATCATACACATTCACAGATAGCATTGCAAACCATGGGAAGTGTAATGGCTTGATATTTTTTTCTATCTGCTCCCAATAATTCCCATTTTCTTTTTACTTTCCTTTAGTTTAATAATTTCATTTGTCAGATACTTTTGATTTTGTGACTTGTGACACAGATAAAAAAAAAAAAGAGAAAGATTTTTTCCTTAATAAAAACATGTGCTCTCTAGCATTTTCTTTAATATCAACTTCCATTTAGAAGAAAAAAATACAATTTTATTGATGGGGAAAAGTATTTTTTTTTCTGTTGTGGGGAAAAGAGTACAATCCCATTTGTGAGATGAAAAGAACAAATCAGTCACAAATCGGGTTCTGGATTCCTTTTTTAGTATTAGCTAACAATGCCCACTTTTATATCAACAAACAAAAAAAAAAAAAAGAATGACTTAAATTTCTATACCTATTTTGTCAAGAGTATGAGTTTGAAGATCCTGTTTTTATTATCTTTTTGAATCAATCAAACATTTTAAAGAGCTCTTTTGTTCAGGTATCCACAATGACTGTGACCGATTTGCTTTTGCTCCTTCACATCTTTGTGAAGAGCTAATATTGTTCAAAAAAATAGTGTGTGCCAAGAAACGGAATCCCATCTATAAATGGAAAGTGAGTTCCAAACAAGCTGAATTCCATTTTCATGAGTGAACAGTGATTCATAATAAACAAAACTATGTCAATGAAGGAATGATGATAGGCAACAAATAGAGCTTGATTTTATGAAAGAATACACAAAATAGCACATTTACATTTAAGGTTTCTGACTACCACCAGGAAAAAATGCTTTTTGTGAGATGAATTGTGTTTACCAGTGAATAGTGTGGAATCTAAACAGTATTTTATGCATCTTGTCACTTTTTTATTTCCACAAGAAAGTTTTGATTTTTTTTCACCATTAGGCGGTTTCGTCCTCTTCTCTTAGATGTTTACCAAAAAAAAAAAAAAATGAACGAGCTATGATTTGTCATTTGTGTAGGAATAGTTTAATTTGTACCGTAGCAAACAGATCATGTTCAATATTGATAATTTTCTATGTTTGATATGTTTTTTAAAAAATTTTGTTGTGATTCTTAACTTGAAAAAAAAAAATATTGTTATGGTTCTTAACTTTAAAACAACAACTTTTCTTCACAGTTTTTCATATTTTATTCTTTGTCTTTATCATTTAACAGACTTAGAATTTTGTTTATTGTGTTGTTTTTCTTATGGAGTTTATTCATTTCTTGTCTGTAACTATATATATATGAACGTAACCTCATTTGCAATAACTGTATGGATTTTTCTTTGACATTGTAAGCTTTGTGTTTTCGTCTTACAGCCATTTGATAAAGGACAAAGTGCCATTTCAAGTAATTTTTTTTTTTAGGTACAATTTTTGTAAATCTTCCTTGTGTTGTGTATGTTGTACCTTTGTTAAAATTTGTAATAAATTTTTAAAAAGGAGACAAAGAAATAGGAATTCAACTGTCTTACCAATTCATATATATATTGCAGATAATTTAGGGCTTCTTTGTGTGTGTACTAGTGTAAACGTATTGTAATATCAGTGTGTGTGTATGGAATGGTTTTATGTTATAGATACAAATTAACATTATTCTCAGAAAAAATATGCACTTTATATTTTATCTATAAGCGTGGTGCACTTCCTCTTTGCATGATATTAGTATTTTAGTTTTCAAAATCTAAATATTCTGCATTTGTCATAGACATGACTGTTTTGTTGGTTGTTGTTCTCTAAAATTGCAATGCTTACTACTTTGTACATGTAGAACCATTTTCAATGTAATGTAGTGTAATGTTTTTGTATTGGCATCGTTTTACCTTAACTCTATCACTATGCCTCTCTTATGCAATATAGGCAAGTGTACAAATATGACATACTCTAAAACTGTCTGAGTTATTGATTACTTTACTGTAATAATTCTGATAGACACATGGCAGGCAGAAGAATTTTATCCTGCTCATTGTTCTATTCTGAATACGCCATATATTGGTGGCAAAGATTGTAGTTTTGCTATAGCCTATTCTTTGTATATGCTGCAGAGCTAGACTTTTTTTTTTGTGTGTGGTTTTGAGTTTTATAATTTGCATGTAATTTGTACTTGCAATCTTTATCCTTGAGAAGGTATATTTCATAAAAGAAATATTTATGGCTGTATCAATGCTCACTGATTATAAAGTGATGGATCACAGAAAACCAAATGAAGAAGCAAAAATGGAAGTTTTTGACCTTTGGTTTTGAGCCTTTTTTACATCCCTAGAACAGCTAAACAATTTCTGGAAGTAGGCATGTTGTTGTTAACCGTTCAGGCATAAGTTTGCTTGATTTGTAAATGGTGATAGGCAACTTTTTTTCTTTTGCAGTTATGAGTGTTTAATGGCTGTAGCTAGCTTGTATAAGCGAGTGTAGCATCTAGTTCCTCTCAGTACCACTACCACAGTGCGTAGTAATTTCTCTACCATGCAAAATCCTTTCAGGCATTTAGACTATTGCAGTCTCACCTGACATGGGATGCCAAAGTCCTAGGTTAGGGCCTGAAAGGGGCAGATGTGATGACAGTGACAGGAAACAAGTTTTGCCAAATGCATGGCTTGTGACTATGCTGTGCCATAAATAAAATTTGACCAGGCCATTATCAAGACCACACTCCATGGACTGGGTGAACTGGCTCTTCCACATTCAATAGTATAAGGGAGAAAAAATTGCTCTTTCTTTGACCGCAAGTTGTGAGAAGATGTAGTGATAGCTGACAGCGGCATGCTCTTTGGATTTGGTGTTTCATGTAGTTTCAAAAGAGAGCACTGTATAACCAGTCTGTATCTATATTATGAATGTACTTTTGACTTTTTGACAGCTGATATATATATATATTTATATATATATATATATATATATATATATATATATATATTTATAAATACATATATTTATATAGCGAGAGAGAGAGAGAGAGAATACACTTTTTGTCTCAGGTCACAGCTCCACTCTGGACCTTTGCCTAATCCAAAGCCTTTTAGTTGTGCTTAGAAGAATGCTTTTATAAAAAAAAATAGCATTTATATCAATGTTAATTAACTTGCACAACAAAAAAACTCACTTTTTATGTTTACTAGCAGCACTTAATATATGCTGGATCTAGGTGATCCTTCACATATTATCTGTGATGAGATAGTGTGTCAAAGTGTATGAGAAAAGCCTGGTGGGGAAACATGTTTTGACAGCAATGATTGGGAAGTGAGAGACCTGAAAGCAAAGGTGGCTAGGCTTCATTGGTTCAACTTTGACGGCAAAGTTATAATGTGGCATTCAAAGATGAGGCCTGATAGGGGTGGATATCTTGAATGACAATCCAAAATTAAAAGGAAAGGTCTGATGTCAGCAAGTGTATCAATAGCCATTGGGTTTAAAAAAAAAAAGATTGTATGGAGTCAGATGTGTTGACACAGACAATATGGGATATACAAGAAAGATGTGTTGGGGGCAGGTAAGGTAAAAAAGACAAAGAGATGGAAAGAGAAGGCCCGGTGGAGGGCATGTGATAACAAAGACATGGGGAACTAAAAGCAAAAGAGAACAAAGCAAAAACAACCTATTTGTAGAGATGGCCTGCTCAGTTGCAGTGTAATAAATGTCAGTTGAAGGTATCCTACTGGAGTGTTGTTTCCTATGGAAGACTGACATATGAAGTCAACTGAAATTGATCTCATTAAACATATGCATTCTTTTTAAAATATATATAAAAAAATAATTAAAAAAACAACAGGCAAGGCAAGGAAAAAAAACAACTGTAAACAAAGAAATTCTACCTGCTTCAGTCAAGGATCTTATTATTTTTGATCTACCATTGATAAAATTCTGTCAGGCAATGAATTCAAGAGATCAAGAAGAGAAAGAGACAAGCTGAACTGATAATTTGTTGAGCACACTCTAGGAAAACTGATTTCCTTATTTAACGGTGTTGATGCTGTTTGTAGTTTTGTATAGATCTTGTTATCTAATCTATTGCTTAATGATACTATAGTCATTAGATGGCATTACATTACATTACATTTGTAATTTTCTGGATTTTCTGTTGTTCTCAGTCAGATGTACATGTGTTTTCTTGAGCTGGTTACTGTTTCATATTGTTGCGGATCTTTGTCTTTCTACTAATGTACTGGTAGTAAATTAGTTTGGTGTTGTGAATTTTGACATATTTATATTCATTCTACATTCACAATTTAAGTTGACATAGAAGAGTTTCAGACTTAGTAAATGGAGTTTAGCAATCAACTACAAATACATTTATCTTATTTATCAAAGAAAATTATGTAGATTTAGTACAGTAGTGGAAAATGTTTCTGATACGGTAGCTTTTGGAAAATTTTTATTCTTCTTCTGTGAATGTTCAGACTTTTTGTCCTATACAATTTTAATGGGTCTATTAAAGCTGAACAGTTGGAGAAAAATTACCCATAGAAAAGGCGTTATGATAAATATATCTGCAATCACCTAAAGCTTTACTCTAAGGATTATTCATCGAAGATTTTGTGATCCAAGTGACCAAGTGATAAAAGCCAGGATGAGATGTGTGCAAGGAAACTTTGCATTCAGATTCAGACTGATGATGATGGTACTAACAGTAGCAACTTACATTACCATTGCCCATTGCTATGTATCCTCACAGGATCTCTGATGTATAGTCTAACTGAAATGCTGTAACAGGGATGTAGTAATTAAATGCATATCCTCAAGACCTGCAGAGATTTTTTTTTTTGATGCAGGTTTGAGCCAGTCCCTGGCACCCATCCTAACATGGGCATAGAAACCTACGATCACCCAGTGTAGTAAAACTCATTTATATACAAATTGCATATGACAATCTTATTTTTTCCGTAGAACATTTTTTTTTACTTCACAAACATTTTGATGTTACTGATGCTTTTTAGCAAAGACCATGGATAAGTCAATATTTTTCAATCCTTCAAGGATATTGACTTATCAGTAGTGGATGTCTCACACAACATAGAAGAATAGACAAGGTGTACCAATGCACAGCTCAGGCTCAAAATATATAGTGTATTTACAGAATACAGCTGATTAACTTGAAGTGCTTTGGAGTAAAATTTCTTATACTTAGTTTAAATAATTAGCAGCCACTTGATCATGGTGGCTAATGAGAATATTAAAAAAATCTGACACATGAACAACCCTTTAAAAAACTTTAAGACTGATATTTCAGTCCAAAGGATTCTTAGCCAAAAGAGCAATAGGACCGATATATCAGCCATAATTATAGGTGGTATGAAAGGAAATTTAGAATCTGCACTTAAAGTATGTTTTTAGCGAGCTTTGGTTATTTTGGCTGGGTGCTCTAAAACTGGACAGCTGCTAAAAAAGTTAAAACACTGAAGGTAATTATAATCTCCGGCTTGTTGGCCCCTGGTGGATTAGGTGTTTAAGAGCCAGGATTTGAACTCTTGCTTAGTAAATAAATCCCTGCATGCGTCAAGACAAGTTTTCTAAACACTGAATCACCAACACCCTGACATGAGAAAGGGCATTACACAGCTAGAGCATTCACGTAGATTAATTATTTATCTGTATGTTTTTTTTCAAGAAATAATGATTGAAAAGATTTGTAGACGCTAATATTACTGTATTAAATATTGTCTCTTTTGATATGAATTTGTGTACATTTTTTCAGTGACTGTAAACCAAAATAAAGACACAAAATGAAAAAAAAATCCACACAATAAAAAAAAACTATTCCACAATTGTAATTTTGATTTTAAAAAATTATTTGTGTGTGTGTGTGTGTGCACGAGAGCATAAAGCTAAACCTCATAGATTATTAAAAAAATAATAAAGTATGCTAAGTTTTATGCTTGATTGATTGATTGACCATTGATATATCCAGTCCACCATCATTAAGTGGGGATCTCGGGGTTTCTGTTCATTCATTCTCTCTCACAGGCCACTATCAGATCTTAAGCAAATTAAAACAAAAGTATAAATCTATTAGAAATTTAACAGTGGAGTAAAACTTGAAAAGGAATCTGTACAAAGCCTCAAATATTTATAGACACCCAGTTCCTTTAAGTAACCCAATATGAGAAAGGGATTGACCACTCGCAAACGTCTGTACATACCAGTTAGACAGGGATTTACTCGTGGTGACTTGAAAGTCTGGGCATTCAATTAAAATATGCCAGACAATATAAAGGCTGTCGCAGGCATAGCATAAGGCTGGTACTAATTTTTTAACAGGTAGCTCTAGGTAAGCCATGTGTGGCCCAACCGAAGTCTAATCATTACCGTCTCCCATTTTTCTACCTGCTCCTTTACGTATAAGTATCACATTTTTAAAATGGAAACAAACAAAAAAAAAGAGAATTTGTAAAGGTGAAAGGAAAATTTATTACAAACATTTATACTTTCTTAAATACTCTGGGAACTATATTTTTTTTCTTTCAACAAATCTGTATTAAAATTTGAAAAAAAGAAAAAGGAAAATTTATAAGGATCTTTTAAAATGCTTCTTCAAATGAACAAAAGCCTCTTAAATGTATATTCAAATATAAGCAGAAAAACTAAACATCAACAGTTACTAGTGATAAATGGTCTAAACCATTCATAGATGTAACCTAGATAGTTTTAAATCTAAATTAATTCTTCCTCATGACTTATTTGAATTGTGAACAACATAGTTACCCCCTTGAGTAAATCTAGACGACAAAACATTCTCAATCGCAATCAAGACTGGCTTGCTTCAACTTAACAAAAATTACTCACCATCTACAATATCACCAAAATTTAAATGACTGATTTAGGAAATTTAGAACAGAAGACTTCAATTTTCACAAAGAGCCCACAGTTCCAACATCACAGCAAATCAATCTCCTTTGGCATGGGTCATTACAACTCAATTTCAAACTGCAAATTCCTACAATTTTGGCACAAGGTTTTTGTTTAATATCCTATCACCCATATATACAAGAAAATTGACCAAATTTTCAGACTTTCAACGCTCACTCTCTGCAATTATCTTCTTTCCCACTAATCTTCTCAACATGACTTAGGCAGAGTATTAGGAGTTGACAGGAAAACCTACTAGATTCACTTTTGTTGTTTTGAAAACATAATATATTTCCTTTAAAGTCACTTGACTTAAAGTCACATAGGGTATGACATTTTAGATTGTTTTAACGATAGTTTGAAAATATAAGAACTGCTTGATCTCCAAGTGTGTATATGTGATCAAATGTTTATGTGCACATGCAAAACCGAGAAAGGATGTAAGAATGCATCTCAACACCTGATTTGTCTTGGAGCCCAATCCAAAAATTTCTATCGTTTCAACATTTTCAAACACTAGAGCCTGACACTGCATTCTTTAAGCTATGGAGAAGTGAAAATTGCATACACTGGGCAATGTTGGCAGCATGTTTGAACTTATGATAGATCTTGGCTTATATGAGAATGATTATGCTAACCACTAAGCCATATATGTAGTGACCCTAAGAATGTCTTGATATTAACGGAGGAAAGTGCTTCCAAAAATCATGATGCAATTTACCACACAGCATCTGTTAATGCTAAAATATACTTTCAAACAATTCACAAAGCCAGGTCACCCTAAACCTTAGCATTAACTTAAAGCAATCATGGCTAAAGCTACAAATAACGTAAAGGGAAGAACCTCATCAAATATCACAATAGCCTTTTACAATAATATTGCAGAGTAATCAATGAAATAATATCAAACATGCAAACATACCTCTTCAAAATGTATACATAACAACAACTTATTTCCCAAAACAAGAAAAAAAAAGGTAGAATCAAATAATACTTGTAAATTCGAGTTTTGAAAAAAAAAAAAAAGCTCTTTCTACAATTGAACTTATTTTTCATCATAAATCTTACCATAGATTAAAAAAAAGTTAATTTCATGACTTTAAAAATACGTATTTCTCATAAAAACTGGAATGGAAAACATGTAATATATCACTAAATTATAAGTGGGCTAATATGTCTGCAATATTACCATCATTATTAATAATCACTATTCAATTATGTAAGTAATGTCAGTCAGAAAAGTATGCACTGTCCACCCTTTTGCAAAAGTCACCAAGATTGTGGAATTCTCGGATGACTGAGGTGAACGGCCCTCCAGGTAGTTTGGTGGTGAGTAGTGTGTAGAGATGTCCATACACTAGAGCATCTAACTCTGTGGGGCTGGGGAGAGAGAAACAAGAGGAAAGTGGCGGTAAATACAGGAAAAAAAGGGATGGTCTGAAAAAGAGAGAGAAAAAAAAGAGTTAGAGACAGAGAGAAAGAAGGGAGGAAAGTAAGGGATAAATATAAGCAAGGAAAGAAAAAATAAGTATGAGGAGGGGAAGGAATGCAGACAAAAGAAAGGTTAATGCACCTTAAACAAAAAGCAAAAAAAAAAAGATTAGAAAGAAAGCACAAAAAAATGAAGTATGGACAGAGAGAATCTCAAAATAAAAGACATTATTATTCCTTTTAATCATCAATTAATGCTTAAATTCATTAGCAATGTGTAAGTTCTAAAGTTGCTGCAGAGCTGCCAACCTATTAAAACCAAAAGCTGTCACCTCAAGAGTCAAAACCTGTAAACTGTGATCCACATATTTATTACATAATTTGTGCTTCTTTCAATGCACAGTATCAAATAATAGCCTACAAATTTGAACCAAACTGCACAACTTAAAAAAAAAAAGATATACTGCAAAAAAAAAAAAAATGTAAGATCCACGGTGCACAGAAATCGGTAATATCGAGACCTTTAGTTTGTAGGCCTGAGCGGGCGTCGCATGAAACCCGATATAGGGGAATCCCCGGCTCTGGAATGTTAATAGCCCGACGCCTGTTTTTTGGGTGCGCTCGGTGCAGATATCGCTTGCCGTGTGTGATGAATGAATTTGATGGTTATCTTTGCTATTTTGTTTCAAAAATCACAACTTTGCTGCTGCATCTTTGCAACTAAAAAAAATTAAATATTGGTAACCATAATCCCACCTATCATTTCTCGCAAACATCGTCGTTCTATGTGCATCCGTTCTTATTCTAGACGTGTTTTATCACAGACCTTCAATTTGGATTTTTAACCCTAATTAAGCCTCATTAAATGCCATTATAATGAAAACCGCCCAATGAAAAAAAATCGTTTTTTCATTAAGGGCATTAGAAGTGATTAATCCTTTATATGTGAAGTTTTCATATCTTCCTCAGTATTATTACCTGAGAAATTGGATATCCTTTGTGTTAGTTAAGTTTTCTTCATTATAACCCCTCACTAAAAAAAAACAACTATATATAAGAAATTTTATTGTATTCAGATATTTTATTGCGTGAAAAATCGTGAAATATAGAAAATAAAAAAAAATTAAATTGTAGCGAAGCAATAAAAACGTTTAAAAACGTCACTTTTTCCGACACATGTAATTAGCTGCACACTTAACTCAAATCGGAATGATTATCTAATGTTATTATTTTGACAGCATGGAACACACTCGTGACAGTCACTGTTT
>BLXT01002015.1:1270014-1281750 GCA_019648995.1 Plakobranchus ocellatus | reverse complement strand
GGTATCTGCCTGGTACCGGCTCTGACTGATGACCCCAGGTGCGGCCGGTGCATTATAACAAAGTCTCAGTCGCCTAAGTTCACAGGAGGTTTAGGGGCTGCTTGGCTCGGCCGCATGAACTAAAATGTAACTTTTAAGACGAAATGCTACGCTGTGCATCACTCTATAGCAATCAACGCTACCTTTATTTATTTATTTATTTATTTTCATATGCCTAACTTTGATCAATTTTAAAATTTCTTTCGTCTAAAAAACATGAGAAAATGTTAAATGGAGTAAAGAAAATGTAAAAGCTTTACCAAGTCAAAACTGTTAGTTAAGTTTGCAACTGGCACTCAAGAGCTTCAGGAACCTCATGACACAGGGTGCCATTTTAACTGGGCAAAGAGTGAAAAGAGTACTTTTTAATGTAATCATTCATGTAATTTAAACAATCAATGAAATAAAAAGTTGCCAACTAGATATTACATATAACTCAAAAACGGCACTTTAATAGTACAGTTTAAACAAATTTTATAAATAAATGACAAAATGTTTCACCTTAATGGCATTGTTAGGGCTAGGGTAAAGTATTCAAATAGATGGACAACAATTTTAACACAAAGGGCACAGGCAAAAAAATACTGATTGTAAGTAGTGCATTCACAAACCATCACAGCAAATTTAAGAATCCATCAAATAAAAAGAAAGCATTTCTATGAAGCACAATAGCACTTTTTGAATTTTCTTCTTTTTTTTCGGTGTCATTTAGTGTTTTACGTTTGTGTAAAAAAATATCTGGTTAGCAACTGTTTACTTTATATCTACTTTCTATATGTATATTAATATATATTATTTATATTGTTTGTGGTGCTTTCTGTGTAATGATCTTGTACATTTAAAATTATATCACCTTTAAAACTATCACAAAATTTAAGATATTGCTTTGAGAAGCATTGATGTACATGTTGTGTAATACAGTTTTACATTTGTATTGTTTTCATTAGTAATGTGTGTGAGGATGGTTGGAGAAGGGGGGGAGGGAGGATATGTGCAAACATATAAAGTATAGTATGTATTCAACAGTGCAAGCTGGTATTTGAGTTTTATGCTTTGAGGGTGGCTGAAAAGTAATCTCTGCTTAGTCATAGCTTCCTGATTTCTAATTTTTTTTAGGGCGGCAAATAAAGCTCAGCTGTGTAATGTGTAATGCTTTACTGTCTGTTGCAATCCTCACTGAGCTGCCTATGACAGACTACTTTCTTCGTCCTGCCAGCAAGCTAAGTCAGTAGTCTAGAACACAATCATACATTAACCTCCATATCAGCATAATTGTTGTAGTGGTTTGCTTTAATAAGTATGACTATTCCATGAGACAGAGAGATCCTTTACATATTTATGTAACATATGACGGCTCTTCTTTAAGAAAGTTCTTAAAATTTCTAAAATTTTAATCAAATTTGACATCAAATGGAAATGTTTTTTACAGGTTAACAACACACAAACTTTGAAGTTAATGAAAGTAGAGGTATTTCAATAAATGCACGTCTTTCCACATTGCTTGTTAAATTTGATTTACAAAATGAAAAATTCTGTTAGCTGCAATAGATTCAATATTGTTAATGTTTTTGTATGATTCAATTGGATCTCCCCTAATCCTCGTACCCTTTGGAAAAGGCAGGTTTAGATAATTCAATCTTTCATTGCCATATTTTGGCATTCCTGAAACATTGCAGTTGCTCTTTTTTGAAGATTTTCAATTCCCACTGATTGATACTTCCATGAAGGATACCACACAAAACTGACACACTCGAAATTAGATCAAAGAAAGGTTTTATGAAATCTCAGGAAGGTACGTTTGTCTTTGAAGGCAAAAGATCTCTTTATAATTCCAGTCACTTTGTTCGCTTTATTACTTCTGAGTGTGAAGTCCAAAAGATGTTTTTAACAATAGGATCAACTGTCACTCTCAGATCTTTTTGGCCTTTCAATTTGACATGTGTTACACTTGAGGACGATTTTGAGAGATTTTTAATGTTACTGACAAATCAAATAAGGAGTTTCATACAAAGTTTATACATATTTGAGTACAAAAAGGTTTACTCTACATAAATACGACCTCAAGTATTACAGCTAACAGGAACAAAGTGTTTTAGAATGGGTTTAAAGATTCATGACGCGTGCTACTCCTAGGAATTCAAGCAATCTAGTTTAAAACACGCTGTATCAATTTCTTCAAAGATTGAAAGTAAACAATATCCAGCATTCTCTTTAATTTGTATGAATGATCACTCAGTGTGGTCAAAGACGATTGTTTTCTTCCAATTGCTTGCATTTCGTTGATCCACTCTTGAAATATGTCTTTAAAAAGTAATGGTGTTGTGACATCTGATTTGATAAAAATAATACGGTTTTCTCTTTAAATTGTAGTCTGTAGTGTGTACTTGATTTGCAGCAAATATACTAGCCTACTAACCCAAAAACTCAATTGGGGGTGAAAAGTCCACGTGGCTTCATCTTACCTTTAGAAACAAACCTAATCTGATACAATCTTAATTTGACTTAACTCATGTAGAAAGAAAAGCCACTATTAAAATTATACAAGCATAAAGAGAAGTGAGAGCATGCTGAACATTTTGGCTTTATTTCTCTTGAGTTTTTAAAACAGTTCTGCTAAGGCGAGTCGTGGACACAATGGGTTTGACAGCAGTCTATTACAGACTGGTCAAAATTTGACAGAAATTGATACCACTCATCTCATCATTATTTCAGTTGATCTTCATGCCTCCAGAACTTTTATGGCATGGATCCTCTTATTATTTTGGTAATATCTCTCTACATTCAGCACATGCAATACCCATAGCTTATTATGTCTAACTGTGGGATCAAATCTCTTATTTTAGACTTTTTTTCCCCTTCTTTTTTGATGCTCGTAGTACCTCAACATTGCCCTGAGCATTTGTGTAAATGGCTAGCAAAATGGCTTGTATCAGGTATTTTAAAATTTGGTGGAGGCCCAGCTCTCCACAATTTGTCAAAATTATAAAGCTTTATCATTAATTATAATAGGCCTTATGTACTTCTACCGAAATTCGCCAAAAGATGATCTTCTGCCCGGTATTTTTACCTTTTTTTTTAAAAATAAAAGTTTCGAAACAGAATATTTTTTTCAGCATGCTTGTCTATCAATATTGTAGATTACATAGTTGTGTGAATTCTAGATAGTTTCTAAAGTTGAAATTAAAAATTAGTTTTTGGGAAGTGTTAATGATTAATTGAAAGGAAGGTGAGTTCTATAAAGATCCGACCGTTACTGATAGGCAATCTCAGATTTTTAAACGAGTTCGATTAAATGACAATACTGAATGATGTCTTTGTAGATTCAGGGCGAGTTTCCTACCCACTCTGTCACTCATAAAAGGGTGAAAAATGATATGGTGCTGAAAAGGTCGCTGTTTCTTGTTCAAAATAAGAACACAGCAACTGTCAAGAAGTTACTAAGCACACTGTCGCTAAAAAACGAGGAAAGTTTACCGCTTCTGTTTATTGTCTGTATCAAAGCAAAGTTATAATGGTTCTGACACTTGCATGCGATGTGGCATAATATACTTTGTACAGAACACAAAGAGAGGCGGAAAACATGTCATGTTAGTTATCAAAACAATGTAATTTAGTCTTGTTTACAAACAAACATGCGCCGATCGCATGGTCATGAGTGAATCATTCAGATTAATTGAAGTGTAAATAAATTTGCAAATTAGATATTTGGAGCATATCATTAATTCAATTAATTCAATTTCATGTAAATATTTTCATACATGAAAACATTCGTCTCAACTCAAAAAGTCTATCGCCATTTTGTTTTGCATAGAATTTACATATTTTCAAACTGATCGCACCTTGTATTATCCACCTGACACCCGCGCAGTCATTAATAATGATTTAGATATAATTTATCTCAAATTTAATAGTTTGGAGTACGTGTAAAACAGAGTTAGCTGTTGGTGCATATTGCAGGCCTACTCAAGTAAGTTTGTGAAACTTCCAATTTACTGTATTATCCTTGCCTTGTCGTGCATGTATTGTAGTGTGTAGGGCCTACAATGATATAAGTAATTGTATAATTTTTTAAAGCATATAAATAGTAGGGGCCATAAATATCAGTCAAATCATTTGAGCATCTTCATGAACTATTGCTAAATCCCGCTTGGTTTATGCCCTACCTCATCGTCTGCCGGGGACTCACTTAGTTCATTATTTCACTGCGCAAGGTCATCACAGAGGCTTGACCTACATGTACGTCATATCTAACCGATTTTTTTAGCCGCTTGCCACAACCTTTATTGATGTTTGTGTTAAAAACAACAATTTCTGAGTATCAGAAAAAAAGAGATATTATGTAACAACTTAAATCCACTTTGTAATTATATAGATGTCAGATTTATGGGTATCATTTCCCAAAAAAAGTTGTTATATCGAAAATAATCTGAAGCAATAACTTTTTTTAAAAAGAACTTTATGTTTGCAGTAACGAATAATGGGTCAAAGAAATGACTATTATTAAAGAACGCCCTGGGCCTTTTTGTGCCCTATGTAGACGAAAATACCATTTGAAAATTCTTTAAGTTTAAGATCCCTTAATGATTTTATATTATTCGGGCGAGCAACCAGAACAGCATATCTGAAAAATCACTGTTAGAACATGCACATCGTTATATTCTCGCAGGTTAGATGTCCTCTTTCAAAGTTACATTAAAATAGGGAAACTTTGATCGCTAGTCTCCAATCGGCCTCATAGAACTGCAGTGTTTTTGTATGGGGCACACTGCTCTAATTATACATACGGTGGGCAAATCTGAAAATACAATGTAGATGATTTTTGACACGCGCTGTTTTGGTTGCCAGCCGTATCGAGACTATGATCATCCGGTGTGTATAAATTATAATTTGCTTTGTTTTGAATTAAATGACGTCTAGACTTGAAGTAGTAGGAGACAAAAAAAAAAAAAAAAGCGCTTCGGAGGCATTGTGGAGTGGGTATATTAATATACAACCTACTTAACTCTGCCAGCATGCACGCCAGCTTCAGGCCTTTGAATGGGAGTTGTCAACGATGCATCACTGCTATCTTGAAGTTGCTGTTTTAATCGAAAATCGAACACGCACATACAGACTAGGAGCACCACAGCTAGGCCGTTTTGTTTAAAATATTGGCAGACAAAAATTAAATAAAATCAGCTTGACTGTTTATAATTCACTAGACATTTAAAATATGTGAAGTCAGGTGCAGTCGTGCGATCTACTTCAGATCGACGCTGTATTGTTTTGTATGTGGAAATGAGTTTTTCATCTTTATTATTGTTATCATCAACGTCGTCGTCGTCATTAACACCACCGCCACCATAACCATCGCGATCGACTGCCAATTTATCAGCATTATTTAGCCGCATGTTTATATAAGTTCTCTGACTATTTCACGTCCTGCCCGACCGAGAAATCGGTACAATAATGTATCGCATTCTTCTCACATGAATGACTTCATTTACCGCGCTCTGTCCATGAGACTTTGGAAACGTTCAAGCCCAAGTTTTGTTCTTCAGCACTGTATTTCAGAAGCATTGAGGGCTTTTGTTATGCTCTTGTTCACTGTTCAAGTTTCTTAGCCATTACTCACTTTTGAAAATGCACAAATCTAATCATTTAATCAAGAATTACCCCTAAAAACTGTCGAAAATGCACAAATTTAACCAACAATTAGCTTTAAGAACCGGCCGACGTGATAAAACTTAAAGGCTTAAAATAGGCTTTTAATCTTGGGAATTTTTTTTTTTCGGTCAAATGTGTTATAGAAATAACTTTATTATCTCTCTGTCGCTGATGCTGTTTGTTTATGACCCGAGATGTGAACATGGAACACATTATCATACTGGTATCTGACAGCTAAAGATATCGCTCAGTTATTTCTATATCAATACCATAAAGTTATAGGTTTCTTTTTTTGTGTGTGTGTTTTGGGTAGATAAAATGTTAAGTATCCGCTACTTGGTTCTGCCTGACTCTTTGCATTCGGAACACGTTATAATTTCAGGTTCGTTTATATTTAGTTTAGATTTATTGTTGGGTTGTTATTTTTTTTTTTTTTTTACGCCTACCGGTATTTCAAAAACAATGCCTCTCTAGATCTATTCAAATACAAGAAATAATATTTTTTTTTTCTGAAAAATTTAATTTTATTCAAAATCATTTTCACGTGGATTTTGTATATAATAATTATGTACAAATTATGCAAGCAAATAACAGAATTTAGTCAGTCAACCCTATGGTGCGGAAAAGAATCTGTGATTAGATGCGCATTCCCAAGTCATAAGATAAATTATTTTGAAGAAGTCTAATTGCAGGCTAGCGACCTGCTTCACGTTTTTTGTTTGTTTTCCCCGCTAGAATCAATTAGTCTTCATTTAACAAAAAAAGTATGACTTATGGAAGCGGATCTTTTCAACCAAAGTTCTAGTAATAATTTTTTGCTCGCCATAATAGGGCCTACATGGTAGGCTATTTTTTTTTTTTAATCCATAGTCTTAAGGCTCATTCTGAAGAAGCTTAATTTTTTTTTCCTTTGAATTCTTACGCTTAACCTCAGAAATAGACCCGACAAGTAGTGCATAATAATTTTTGTAAAATTCGCCTTTTCGATGTGTTCCGCTCACATAGTCCCACCATTATACAGTAGGTTCAACTATCTTCACCAGCCATATTGTTTTGCTGTTTACACAGAACGAAAACTCGTAAAGAAAGCATGTGTAATGGAAAACAAATAAAAGCTGTACTCTTAGCACAGACGTCACATAGGTTTTTAGGAGATTAGGAGATTTTAATTACATGCACGTCTATAGAATGATGAGCCATCTTGAGTTAAATGACTTTGCCGTAACAGCTTGGATTTGTTGGCGATGTTTAAGAATTGAATAAAAAACAAAAAATTAAGCTTAAAACAAATATAAATGTTTGGTTGTAAATATACTGTCCTAATCAAATTCTGGTATAAAAGGATTTGTGAACATTTGGCGCTCCACGAAAGTTTGTGTAGGTGCTACAGGTTCGCCCTTAGCTCTTGTATGGGTAGTAAGACACGTAATATAGTTAGGTTTCAGTAGCATTAACTATCAGTGCATCTCCTTTAAGTTTTTAAATCAAATCGCGGGCATTTTATCTGTTCTCATAAATTTTATCAAGCTTGGCTTTGTTCTTAGCTCTATAGAGATGTGTTTCTGCTAGTGAAGTGGCGGATACTTTTTCATCGACCTGGGTGTTTAACGCTTAGGATTCCTAAGAGAAGTTTGCTGCCGCTACTTGATTTTCTGTAAGTAATTAAAAAAAAAAAAAAAAAAAAGTAACAAAAACAAGAGAGAATGTTTACGGCTCAAAAAGTTTTGTCATCTATGTTTTGCCATCCTTTAGTGAGGAGTAACTTTGTTGAGAAAGGGTATTCTTCATTGATCAATAGTTATTGTTGTGAGAGGAAATTTTCTATCTACATACTATACTTATATAATATGCTGTAAGTTGAAGTTTTCCTTACGTATGCTGCAAGTATAGGATTAAAACCGATGATTATTCCGATATATTTTATGAGTTTAAATTTTTCTACTGGATGCTTTGCTTTAGAATACCATCGATATACTACACTTAAATTTATTATGTTATGAATGGAAGTTTTCCGCCGATATGAGGCGTACGATCATGTATGTTGTTTATAGAAATTGTTTCAGCACTTTGTTCGGTCAAGGCAGTACCTTTACAAGTTTTCTATCTGTGTATTTTGTACAGTTGAGTTTACTGCATAATTACTTTATTAATTATCATGTTAATGTATGGCTACGAACATTGTGATATAGTGGCACATTGGCAGATGCTCTTGACATAAAGACTATAAGAGTTGTATGTTTACCGGGTCCTATTGTGTGCTGGCATACGCGTGATGCCTAAATGTCTCGAGGATAAACGCACTTGAAGTGGAATGTGAGTTGCACGAATTCGGCATGCATTTTCCCTAATCATGGGAAGGAATTATATAGGCCTTAGCCACATAAAAGCAACCTTTGGAAAAATTTAGAAGCTGAACGTTCCCAAGGTAAACTGTATGAGACTTGTATATATATATATATATATATATATATATATATATATATATATGTAACTGATGGAGTCGCTGCCCTAATGATGTCCTATCGAAATAAATTGAGCCTCCAAAATAAGGAAGTGAAAATAACTTAGGAGACTTGAAGACATAGCGAGAGCGGCAATGTGCATCCTAAACTACTCAAGGCTCTTATCAGAGGGTTATCAAAGAATATAATCATTGTCCTTGTATATCACACCAGGGTCAAGTATTGTCATATTTATGTAAGTCTGGACAACACACCCAAGTTTCGATGGCTAGTTTAAGGTGGTGTTGATGATAAAGGTGGACGTAGAGGTGAACTTGGATGCGACTGCACTGATGACAGTGACAACTGACCGCGATTTGGGGCAAATTTCTAACCTAATGAGGTAATGTTTTATTACTTTAACATTTTTTTTTTGTTTTTTTTTTCTCTGGTTCTCTCTACCTGTCTGTCTGTCCGTCTCTATGCCTGTCAGTCTGTCTGTCTCTCTCTCTATCTCTCTCTCTGTCCGTCTCAAATGCCTGTCTGTCTGTCAGTCTGTCTGTCTGTCTCTCTCCCTCTATCTCTCTCTCTTTTTCTCTCTCTCTCTCTCTCTCTCTCTCTCTCTCTCTTTCTCTCTCTCTTTCTCTCTCTCTTTTTCTCATCAATTAATATTTTATACCTCTAACATAACTGGTATTTCTCCTTTTGGTTACAACTGTTGAAGATAAAATTGCATGCAGAAGAGAATAGAGAGGTTACACTATAAATGCTATTAAGAAGATACATGGAATGTATAAAACGATAGGTAACATTTATTATAGAACTGAAATAGAAATATAGATTCCCAAGTGCCATTACGAAGAAAACAGTTTAACAAACGAATAAGACGCTCTAGGAAGTTAGAAGAAAACTAAAAATAATATTTAATGTCATATATCTCAGTTTTCCTCTAGATTAATATTTAAGCTGAAAGTTAATAGTACAGGCAATTTTGAAGAGAACTGATATTTTTATTTTGTGTTAAGAAAGTAGTGCATTCAGATAATGTCTGTCTGATAAAAACTTTTGCACTGCACCTATGATATGAGATTTTGTCCATCGTCCCGCATAATAGGGATTTTAAAGCTGAGACCCATTCTTTTGTACTGTGGATAAGGCTTGAACCACGATACAAAATCTCCGCTGCTTTATGGGCAACTTTGTTTGCTTCACCACACATAGGACCTCTAATGGTCAAATGGTCTTAACATGCGTCTATACAGCAAGGTTAATGTAGTTAAAAGTGCGAGGAATGAGATTTTCTATCTTCGTCTTATATGGTGATAATCATAACGAAGGCTACAAACTGAACTGGTTGAGTGTCTGAAACATTAAGTATGCATTTCCACGTTTAATTTTTATGAGACGCGGGCGACATGTCTTTTCCATAAAAGTCTGCTGGACTTTTAACACACCTTCTAAATCCCCTTATTTTTTTTTTTTTACTTCACTGAACATAGACTTAAGCCATGCACTCTTTTCCATCAACCCTCTCCTCTTCCTTCCCCTCCCCTCCCTTCCTTTCTTATGGCTATATGCAGTGCTAAACAATGAGCTGTGAAAACGGAGAGGGCAATCATCTGCTCTCCAGTGATACAGCCGGAACAAGACGTGGGAAGGGGGAGGAGAATGGCTCCTCACCAACCAATCAGATTCATTACGACTCTTTCCCGCGAATAAATTCACCAGAGGATAATGATGATGAAGACAGTCGATTGGGTATCTTTTTTTGAAATTCTAAAAACCGAACTTTTTTCATGTTTTCAATTTTTTTTTTCCATTTCGAATAAGTAAAATGTTTGAATTTTTTCAATTTTGTAGTGCCTACTTTTTCCTTGTACTTTTTCCTCTTTATTTTATTATTTTGTTCTTTTCAAGCTACTGCCTCTGCCTCCTTGCTCTTATGTCAACTCCTAAACAATACTTACACACAAAAAAAACGCACACACATAAACACATGCGCACGCACACACTTTGTAACTCTGTCTGTCTCTATCCCTTTTCCCCCTCTACTCAGCGCTTTCTCTCTTTCGTCTGAATGTTTTTTTCTGTTTTCTTGTTTTTTACCTACTCCCCCCCCCCCCTTAAAAAATTTTTTTAAGCTATCTTATTGTTTATATTTCTTTGAAATCCGTCTGACCCTCTGTCGAGCTCTATATATCTGCAACTGTCTGTCTATATCTTTCTGCCCGTAGATTTTGCTTGAATCCATTGTCAACGTATATTCTGGTCAAATGTATATCAACGGCATGTGTATTTCAATATAATTATCCATAGTTAAAACTCCCATTATTTCTGAAAAAAATATGAAACCAACAATATGGAAATAAAAATTGAGATATTTTTCTTGAAATATGTAATGTTTCATTATTGCTCTTGTCTTCAATGGTATTATGTTTTATTTTTGATGAAGTAATTTTTATTCATTATTGGCATGTTATAGTAGGATCAGTCAAACACAGCGTTCAGGCGGAGGATAATGAGGTTGATGAATTGGGTTCAATGCGAGTAAGTTTTATAGAGTAAACTTTGTGAAATCTCTTTGAAAATCACCATCATCATCATCATCATCATCATCATCATCATCATCATCATCATCATCATCATCATCATCATCATCATCATCATCTCATCATCATCATCATCATCATCATCATCATCATCATCATTATCATCATCATCATCATCACCTCATCAACATCATAAGCGTCATCAAGTATTTGTATCTCAGTAGTAGGAAATTGGCCATCAAATCTCCACACATTTGATCTATGGTAGATGCCTGTGTAAAAGTTTCTCCTTTTTTTTTCTATACCCCCAGCTATCCCCTTTAAGAATTCAATATAATACCAATAGTGTTATTGCCAGTTTTTTTCTTTTTTTTTTTTTTTGAAGAGCCTTATGAAACTATCAGAGTCACCACACACAATACATTTCATGATACAGGTGATTCAATGATGTCTGTTGAAGTTGAAATAAAACTTGATTAGACTGGTTAATAATTCTCAGTATTGTTCAGAGGCTAAATAATTTAACAAATTTATTTGAGCACTGATGATGTAATATTGATTCTCTAGATCTAACTTTCTTCCAAAACTCCAAGTCAATATAAATATTACAGAGCTAGATCTAAG
This sequence comes from Plakobranchus ocellatus, assembly GCA_019648995.1. Classification (NCBI taxonomy): domain Eukaryota; kingdom Metazoa; phylum Mollusca; class Gastropoda; family Plakobranchidae; genus Plakobranchus; species Plakobranchus ocellatus. The sequence continues at coordinate 1,270,451 of BLXT01002015.1, read as the reverse complement.
CAGTAATAACAATATCCAATGCATCATTTGCACAGACAACTAATATCTCTTATCTTTCTTTTCCGTATCATTGTCCTACATTTTTATGCCTTTCTTTAATTATCTCTATCTAGAAAACCTTTTTTTTTTGTTCATATACTTTGACATGACAATGTTACTTTGCAAACAAGCTTCTATATTATCACTAGAATATAGGTGAGAACGCTATATATCTCTGTAACCTTAAATGTCATGACATCCAGACTAACTGTTACTCAAAGGTCATAATCCTGGGATGCTTCACATAGGAACACAAAAGAGATTTCAAAAGGGCTAAAAATTTTGGTTGAAATCCAGGTATCTGCTTTCTGCTTCACAACACAATTAAAATAAGGGAAACACTCATTATTATCCTCATCATCATCATCATCATCATCATCATCATCATCATCATCATC
>BLXT01002015.1:1248000-1265905 GCA_019648995.1 Plakobranchus ocellatus | reverse complement strand
TATTATTATTATTATTATTATTATTATTATTATTATTATTATTATTATTATCATTATTACTACCACCACTATTACTACTACTTCTGCTGCTACTGCTGCTATGATATTAGGACAAATAATAATTATTGCTATTATTTTGGTACTATTTTTATTGTTATCGTTAACATTTGCTTGTGCTATTATTATTTTTTATTTTGTATTTCATATTTTTCATACATCATTATTATCCTTAATCTCAAAATCAAACTAAGAGAAAAATTCTTAACATAATTATGTTGGTAAAGGCATTGATTTTGATTCTTTGTGACAATCTTATCATATTATTATGAATCATGAGAGCACTGGCTAACACTTGTAATAATCTTATCTTGTAAAGTGGCTTTGATAAGAAATGTCAATAGGTAGGTTATTAAATTAGTCCTCTATGTTGCTATTTATAGTGACACGTCATAGCTGAGGCTTCAGTAACAATGAAGGCTAACATCATCATAGAGTTGGTCCTGACTGAACAAGTTTGTCACACTATCACATTTTGTCTATCAAAAGTTTATGAAAGTTGGTCACTTATGTTCGTGTGAAAAATTAAATAACAAAATATGTTGAGAGCATTTTTCATACAGCTGAGATATAAAACTTACTACATTTTTTAAAATCCTTTTTTAAGATGTGATATGTCCGTTGCTATTATTGATAAAATTGATTTAAAATTTTTTTTTTGTTTTAAAGTTGTTATGGAGCTTATTAGAATACTTTTAGAGTAGAAGTCACTCTCCTTTTCATTTTGTATAAAATCCTCTTCAATCATTGTTGCATAATTACAAGAATTGTTTTTTTTTCCCCCAAGTCATTGATAATGTTATAAAAATAAATAAGCATTCACTCAGAAACTCAAATCTTTTTTTTTTTTTTCACATTTGTATACTTTGAATTTTATGTCGTGTAAAAACTCTGAACCACAGAACAGAATGACTTCAAACTTTGTATGAAAGATTATCTGTGGTGAACACTGATTATGTCAAGAAGTCCAAATTCTACTTCCTTCTTCTTTTTTGTTTTTATGTTGTTTCCTCAAATATAAGTCAGAATTTTATACTCTGCCATGTTTGCTAATTTTCAAATGTATTGGCCTAAACTTCCGGTTCATTATTGTTTACATTGAGGTCATAGAGATTCACAAATCAACGGTTTTTTATTCGGGGCTGCATTGGAAGTGAAATTCTAAATTCTAGCTTTCTATGTCTAAATCAAGGCGTCATCGTCTAGATCGAGATAGGCCTCATTAAACCTACAGATCTAGATTCAAGGCCTTTTCATAGCTTTAGATCCTCGAGAATCTAGATCTAAACTTGCAGAAATTCATTACTTAAACCTTTCAGAAGTTTAAAAAAAAACCAAAAAAACTTTCAAAGTACACAAATATGTAAAGTATAAAGTATAGATAAGGAAAAACCTTGGCATCTTATTTTATTTCATGCAGTGCGCATGTTATTCAGATTTAGATTCTAGGGTTCCCTCGGATCTAAATGTTTAAAGCGGCATTTCATGTTGACACTTTGATTATTTGTACTGTACCTTCTCTCTCTCTCTCTCTCTCTTTCTCTCTCTCTCTCTCTCTCTCTCTCTCTCTCTCTCTCTTTCTTTCCTTTGAATCACATTGTTGCGGTACCATTCAACCGTTTGTAGAACAGATTATACAACTATGAGCTATATATATAGCAGTCCCACAAAATCACTCAGGTCTTTATGTGGAGGGCTTTCTGTAAATAAAGCAATAGGAATGTTTTTTTTAAATATATTTTTAATATTTTAATTTAATCTCATTGGTGTAAAAGCACAGTTTCACTCATTTTGTGACACAACTACACAAAAAAAAATAATTTTATATCCCAGATTTTCACAAAGTCATTTTTCTAGATTTTTTGTAGAAAGTGTATGCACTACAGTAGTCCTAAGTCTGAATAAAACTTGACAGGCTTGTACATTTCTATTTATATTCTATTCAAAATCAAAGTTCACTTGTGACAATCAAACAGCATACACCCATTTATAAACACACTTTCCCAGAACTAAAACAAATAGCTACTACCATGTTGCTTGTTTTTTCTCATTCTAGGGAAATTCCTCAACACTCTTTCCAAGTTGCTGAATCAGCAAATGTGACAGGTTGGTCGATTTCTCTTGTATGTTTTTGCTTTATGATAATACCAATTTCAAAAGGAGGGAAAATTTCATTTCTTTGACCAGACTCCAGAATTTTTTGTTTGTTATGGCTTTTTTTTATTCATTTCAAGCTCTTTGCTGGTTATATTCTTCAAAACTTTTTTGGGGGCAGAATTTTTAGTCGTTTCATTCCTTTTTTTTTTTCCTTGCCTGTTGTTAAGGCATTTGAAAGACATAGCATAGTTGTACATAAAAAGTTTCACCTTAAGTGTGGCAGCACTGGTAATATATGTAAAATATATGTGATTTGCACTGTATTGCATCATCTGAATATAAGGAAGAAGTGTTTTAATTTAGCTTGGGATCAGCCTTTATCTATGGATGTTGCATTAAATCCTAATCAGAAAAATACAATATTTTATTTTTCTTCTTCCACATTTTTTCTGCCAAAAATTAAAAATTCCCTTATCTCAGCTGAGAATTGATATAGGCCTTTGCAGTTTTCACCAATGCAAGGCTCATAGAAAAAAGTTTCAGGCTTTTCCAATGGCTGAAAATGTTCCAAATATGACTTTGAACTCATTCAGTCAAGTCTTGACACATAAAATTGTCTCAAGGCCCTTCCAAATAACTTGGACTTTGCATCACTTTTGAAAAAAAAAAAGAATTTAACATTCTTTTCTTGTTCATTTTTTTGGAAACACTGTTTTCAGTGAGTTTAAAAAACCCATCCCTTGCCTCAGAATCAAGATAGTCTATCCAATTTTTACCTCTGCAAACCTCACAGACTGAAGTTTGAGGCAGTTAAAATGTTTAAAATGCCACTTGTGAACCATCCGATGAGACTGGTCTCTAAACAATTATATTGCAGGATTATAAACAGCATTTATAGACATCCTGCACTATATTCTTTTCCTTTTCGGTAATGTGCAAAGTTATATTCATCACTCTGTCTGGGGATAGCAGATTGGACTGAAATTTTCAACTTTCCCCTTTTAAAAATGTTTATATCAGTAAAAAATATTTATTTAACTTTTTTTCTTTTACACTTTCAGATGCAAGGATACGTAAAGAAAAGGATCAAATTATGCGTTATATGTACTATGGTAAGTTTTTTTACATTAAAACTGCTACAAAATAATACAAAAGCGTGAAACACACTTTATTGGTTATTGCAGCTAAAATCTAACCTAGACTGAAGTTGCCAAAGGATTGAAGATTGAATTCGTCTTACGACATGAAAGATCACTAATTGAAGCTTTGTTTAAACAGGAATGAAATACATGAATCATAGATATGACAAATGTAGTCACATGTGTTTAAGTGAATATTGAACAAATTATTCTCTTATTTAGAATGATTTTAAGTGATGGCTTTCTAACATTTTGTATACCTCTACCTCGCAATGCTAGACTTTCATTTACCTATTGTATTTCAGTATCCCCAAAATGAATAGGTCTGCTTTTTTTTTTTTTTGTAGTCTTTTAAAAAAATTAAAGACAAAGTTAATTCATTTATTGTATCTTATATTGTATTCATGTTTCAATCTTTTTTTGTAAAGATTATTTTTAAAGTAAGATCAGATAGTAAACCATTTTCTCTACGTGTAGAGAAGAACTTCCATGGTTTATAGCTTGAACACTTAGAAGATAAAATAAAGGAATTACAAGGCAATGAAATGAAATCAGTGTTGACCAATTCTTGAAAGTTCTTTTATAATTTTGTCTTATGTTTTTTTGGTTTTTTTGTTCCATTTTCTTTCTCTTCTAGAGGGTGTGTGGAGTTTAGTCCTGTTCCTTGTAATATTGATATATTACCCTGCCAAACCGCCGACCCCTCCCTGTGTATCTGCTGTCACAGAGAGGGATGAGTACTGGTCAGGATTGTGGTCATTAAGAAGGTCAGAGACTGGAGCATGTATTTTTCAAATCATTATACAGTGAATGTAGTTCAGTAAACGGGATTGTAGGAGTTAATTTAAATTATTATAAACCATCTCAGGGCATATATTCCTTTTTTAAATTTTTTTTTAAGTTGAATAGAAAAGTCACAGACAACAATAAAAAATTAGAGGTAAAAATTAGAAGTAAATTTAAATAAATACATATTATGTGCTCCTCACATGTCTCACTTTGTGTGCATCTAATGCTTTTGCCACCGTTTTTTCACACACATACTAAGTGGATTAGGTGGGTTTAAAAGAAAATAGTGGTCAACAGTTATAAAAAAAAAACAATGGAAATGTAAAGCACTTGTTAATGTAAGAGTAAGAGAGGATTCATATTACTGGATTTGGTTGAAAATCTAACGAATATTAGTGATTGATAACTGCAAAGTAAAAATTGCTTTGTGGTACCTTTTTTTAAAACAATAAGCTACCCGTCTGATTGTAAGAAATGAAAGCTACAAGGTGTATGGAGAAAAGAAAACAGTTAAGGAGAACCAATTTTAGATCTGCATGAGATTATATTTCATGCCCCTTTGTCTCAGCAATCATGCCATTTAGCGATTTTGTTACCAGGGTTTTTGTAGTGAGATATAATTAAACGTTACCTTCCTTACAAAATGTGTTGTTTTGGTGACTTGTCCTTACAAAACGTATTACTTGTGGGCTATTGCTTAGCAAAGATAAAAGCAAAATAAAGTGGCTGAAAATCTTAAATAAAAATATTCCTTAGACTAGTTTTGTTCAACCAGATATATAACAGTTTTGAGGAAAGAAAAAAGAATTGAAAGTTATTTTAATTGTACTTTTAAATACTGCCTTCAATAAATTTTTAAAAAGTCTATATCTTGTGCTGGAAACTGTACAGTTTAGTGAATACTGTTGCAAAGCTTATAGAAAGGACTTCCATATTGTTTGAATGATTTGAAATGTTCACAATTAAATTTCTTACTCATTCATACTGGTCTTTAGATAATTTTTTTTTTCAGATCTCTTAGGAATGACTTGTAGTGAGCAAAACATTTGTTTGTGAAAATGTTCAAATTGTCCAACTTTTCAGATTTGTATATCGTTGAGTGGATCCTGATAAATACCTCATTTGAATGGAAAGGGCATAGATGGTATGCAAAATATTAGATTTTCACATTGTATTTTTATTTATCGCATTGGTCATTTGATTTATAGGTTACAACCTACCCATCCTCTAGCCTCAAGCATTTTCAGATAATAATGGCTGCATGTTGCAAACTTGCCTAGATAATCAAAATGGATGTATGTAAAAAAAATAGGATACTCTTGCTTTTATTTATTTTTTTGCTTTTAATTTTTAATGATAATATGTGACTTGTATTTAATAGGAAAGGTTACTTCTTGGTGGTAGCATTGGTATACGGTATCTCTCTAGGTGTTGTGAACTGTTGGAGCAGCGTGTTGTATGTCAATCTCAAGACTATCAACATCTCAGAGGTAGGCAACTAATTTATAAGGCTCACTTATTTCAACCAAACCAAGCTTTTTCATAAACAAAAAGGCCTGGACATCTGTAGGGTGCTTTATAAACAAAAAGGCATGGAAATTCTTATTGTGCTTTTGCTTTGTATTATGAAGCATAATATTTCATCAAGCTCCCACTACACTGATACTGCGAAAAGCAAAGCACAGTCCTAGCAGTTTGGTTTGAAGCAGCGTTGTCCAAAAGTCTCTGTAAATCAGATTTCAGGGCAACTTTGCAAATGGACTTTCCATTGCACACATCAGTAGATGTGTTTATTGTGCAAGAGTGAGGATAATTCCTGTGCATGCCTGGGTCTGATTATTGTGCAAATGTTGACCCAGTTATTGTGCAGTTTGTTGACATGGTCAAAAGTGCTCTGAATCAAACAATTTTGTTTTGAAGCATTCATACTTTTCTTAAGGCAATCATGATCTCTGCAGTGGGACAAGAGCAAGTGCAATAAATATAGGCAAAAATGTCATAAGAATCAACTTTTCATATCCAAAACTCTTTCATAGACTTTAGAAGAGCCTTGTAGTATTTAAAATCTCTGGTGGCTCGATGCTTTCTTAAGGTAAAACTTATTTTCCATGGCTAAGTTTTCAACAAAATGTCTTATGTGTGACGCCAAACATTTAATGCTATTATGTTATTTTGGCATGTGACTCATTTGTTGTTTTCAAAACATTAAAAAAAAACAACAGAAAAAAATCCAAACAAATAAATGGGAACAGGAAGAAATGTTAATCTTTGATTTTTCTTTTTCTTTCGTCTGCTTCTAGGACACAGCAGGTTGGATTGGGTTCTATTCGACTATAGCTGCTAGTTTTGCTTCTCTTTTGATTGGCAGGTGAGGCTCTAAACCATAAAAATGATTTAAAAAAAAAAAAGGACTGCTAGTTACTGCAGTTGCTGGAAGTGAAGCTTCTAAAGAAATTGAATGCTTTATAGTGAAAGAATCTGGAATGCTGAGCAAGTTTGTGGGTGGGTATAAAGTGCTTTACACTCTCAATATAATATTTCTGGCCTCCTTTTTAGACAAAAGATCTCACTTTGTGATAAACCTATGGTGTATGCATTTAAATAATTAGCTGGATAGATTTATCAGGACCAATTAAAAAAGAAGAAGAATTTTGAACTTTGCTCACAATTTAAACATTCAAAAATTTTATTGATGAAAACTTGAAGAAAGTGTAGGGGAAAGGTTGTCTTTAATGTAAAATATTTTTCATTCTAATTTTTTTTTTTTACTTATGAGAACACAAGGAAATAAAGACTTAAGTTGAGCATGTCTTTTAAAAGCTTAAAATCCTTTTGTAAATGTATTCATTGATTATAAAGACTGTTCATCAAATTTGCGTTGATTCAGGACTTCAAAATGTACATAATTTAAAAGATAAGTTCAGATAATTTGATGAAAGTTTTGGTTTTGTTTTGATAATTTTGAAGTGGAATTTGGTTAATAAATTACATAGTCCTTTTTTTTCAATACTTTAAACAAAATTTGTTTCTAAATCTACTTGCAAGAATCTATTTATCTTCCATTTTTCATATCAAAAGTTTTTTGCCTAATTTTTTTTTTGTTTGTTTTTCCTGATAGATGTAGACACAATCTTTCCAACTTTTTTAGAGATTGCAAGTCATTTTATTTTTCCTTTTTTTTGTACACAGGTTTGCCAACCATTTTGCAAGACGCATGAAGCTTTTCATTCTTGTCCTTTACACAATAGGCACAGGCTGTTTTCTAGTCTTCACACTTATGCTCATCAAAATAATTCCATATTCTGACAGTGAGTAACTTCCCTCATTTTTGTGCTAAGAAGAAAATAATTTGTTACATCGAACCAAATTTGAATCATGCAACATTTTTTTCCATTGGACGAAACTCTCTTTCCATGTTGGAGTATTAAATCTTCAGAGTTGTGTACTTTTCCCCCCTCCTTTCTCCTTCTCCTTCTTCTCCCCCTCCACTTACTCTTCCTGGTCTTTCTCCTCTTGTCCTTTTGCTCCTACTTTTCTTGTTACTGTATTTGCTCAGTGATCAGCAAGTTAAAACTCTACCACCACCACCCATCCTAGTCCAGTGAAGAAACTCGGTCACAAACAATCAATACCCTTTCCCTCACTGAATTATCATTTTCTTTATTTATCATTATTATTGTCCATTAATTTCCTGCTTGTATGGATGATTTGAAAAAAATTATTTCTTTTTACTATCCTGGAACCCTCCTTATGCAAAAGTTTTGGCATAACGCATCTTTAAAGGCAAAAAACTATTAAAAAAAGACATTGACAAAAACTCCTAGCCCAATGTCTATTAAGGGAAAGTATATTGCAAAACGCTAGGAAAATTACACTTACAGTGCAAAGGAGTACAAGACTCATTTCAAGTACTGAATCTGCGACAAGAGAAAAAAAAAGTCAAAATAACGGAATAATTCCTGTTTATAATGGATTTGAAATGGACTTTGCTCCAGTAGAGTTTACTTTATTCACACCTGAACAAATCAAATTGCTTATCAAATTGAAATATTTATCAATAGTTTTTCTCTAATTTTTTCCTTAATTGTGTGATCTGATGTGAAAAAATATAATGTATACATGTGTAATCATGTAACTTGTGCTAAATAATTTGAAATAGGCTGGGAGTATGATGGAAGTATACTGAAGGCGAAGCTGATTTGTGGTAGCTGACGCAAAGGACTTGTTGTGGCAGTTATTATACTGTACCCGACGTGTATGCCTGATACTTTGCATAAAACACTGGTCTCGGAGCTCGTGCAGCATGGGTCAGTAGAATAACCTGTGGCCACGTAATGGTATCCCTCTTTCAATAGCATCTGTCATACTGCCAGGCTGTAATACACAAGGGAGCTCCAATGCCTCATTTAGATGAAAGTCGCAGCTGGCCTAGTATACTTTCTAAAAAACATGTTTGTAGCTGTGAAGTTGGACACCCACACTACTGCCTCCAGTGCGCTTTCAACCTTAGCAGATTGTTTTTATATATAAATGGGCCTCATAACATAATCATGTTTTTATTATTAATTTTCTTTTTCTTTGTTTGCAGTTTTGTTATGGGCAACAATCATTGGTGGTACAATGTTTGTCAATGCAGCAGTACCACTCATGTTTGAGCTGGCCTGTGAGCTGGCTTACCCCACGAGTGAGGGAGCGGCTAACGGAGTCCTCACCTACCTGAACAATGTTGGAGGGCTCTTTTTCCTTCTTGTTTTCTCTTTTCCTCATGTTGGTTAGTGGTAGTTTTTTTTTTTTCATAAATATTGCTTTTCTTATGTATAAATGGCCAGAAGCGAAAATTTTTTTTGGAAAAATTCATTTTTCTATCTTTGCTAGAACACTTTCTTTGTAACAGCACTTAAACAAGGTTACTGTTTTACTGTATAAGAATTTGAATATTTAAAGTATAAAAATTGGAATCAGAAAAATAACAATAGACGTAAGTTCTCCAAAGAGAGATTTCCATATTCTAAACTGTTGCAGACCTAACCATTACAAAGCAAATCTACAGGCTTTTAATATAGGTCCAGATGATTCATAAAATTAATTGGTACTTACTCATTTCATAGGCTGTTTATTTTCAAAAGTAACCTTTTAAGAGCTTAATCTGTGGGAAAAAAGGGCTATTTCAATTTTAAAATTTTTGCGAGGCAAAAATGTTGATAGGTAAAAATTGGTTTCAGATCCTCTTTATTAAAATATTTTGCTTTATTCAACTCTGAGGACAAGATTTAAGACATGTAAATTTATAGTAACATTTTTTTTCTCATTCTTAAAAACAAAATTTGAGACAGTAACAATAACAGTAACAAAGATTTTCTGAAATTTTTCCTCTAACTCCGAATCCTCAAAGGAACTATGTGGATGAACTGGGTCGCCATCGGATCCTGTTTAATATGCATTCCGCTGATTGGTCTTCTCAAGGGTCGCTTCAACCGACTGGAGGTGGACGAGGGTGTGCACACTGAAATCTATGTGGAGCAAACCTTGAATGTTGAGTCCTATGACAACCCTCAGAATGGCAGTGCACACAGATCAGTGCAAGCAGTTCCTTGATATTCAGTAAAGTCTGTTGACATCGATTGTAGTTATTTATTATTTGTAGTTATTTGTTGATTCCAAATGTTGCATTTTTTTTTTTTTTTGTAATTTATTTTCAAGTGTGGTTAATCAAAATTTACCTGTTATCTGATGTAATAGAATATTGTTTTAAAATAGTTAAAAATAGCCACGTTGCACTGGGCTGTGCGCTTTAGCTTATGTTTCTTACATTAACTGGCTGCAAACAAAGCAAAGATTTTTTTTCACATATCTGATATATGAGAATGGACCACAGTATACTGCACTTGGCCTTTATAGACTGGTATTCTTTATGTCAGCATTGATTCCCTAATTTTTCACTACTATTTATAAAACTCATTTTATTTGTACCTGCCTTTGTAGCATTCCTTTTATATTGACTTTTTAGGTCACTTAGGTCTATTCTTTCATATGCATCCTGGAGACTACTTTTAATGAAACCATTTGCATCTAGACTTTCCATCCCTTAATTTTTTTTCAACTGTTAATTTAAAAAAAAGCATCACTGAAGTAGATCTGCTTTTAATTGAGAATATATAAAAATTAAAGGGAGTTTAAAAGAGAGCTGTGGGTGAGAATTTAAACTACAGACCATTTTTCACTCTTTGATTTTGAGTTTGTCTTGGGATACATAAACTTTTTCTTGTTCACAAAATTTTATTAAAAAAAGTGTATTGCACATCAATTTAACCAGTTGCATTGAATATGAAAAAAAAATATTTTCCCCTGTATACTATTCACTTATTGAACATGAATATTTTTTTCCTGTTTTTCTTTTCTTTCTTTCTTCCTCCTGATTGCTTATAATAGATCTTTTAAAGAATAGTTTTTAGCAAGATCCCTATGTATCTTTCTATATCTGTCTCTGTTTCTGTTGCACTTATCTTGGTTTTTAAGATAGCAAAAAAACAACAACAAGAAATAGCAATATGTTAATTCCATGACTTTTTTGTCGCATTATTATAATTTAAATTGCAATTGTTATTTCTATATTTTTTTTGTTATTATTGTAAATGAAATTATCATCATCATTATTGTCATAACTTGCAATAATATATACACTTATTAGCAGTTGGTGAAATGCTTTAGTAGTAATAATGAAACCTTTATTTTATGTCTATAGACCAGTTCTAATGAAGTGCATGTCTTATTTTCAACTTTTTAAACTAGTAAAATAATTCTCTGAGTTTTGTAACAAAAGGAAAAGTATGTGGTGATTTTGAGCTGAGATATAAGTTTGTAAAATTGTTTTAAAAAGGAAAAGGAAACAGTTTTTTTTTTTTCTTAAAGCTATTTCAGTGCAACATCAATTCATGAGAAATGCTCTCAACTTATATACACACAAAATTATAATTTATATATGCAAACAAAAAATATTCTTCTATATTATGTAGGGTCAGTTTATCACTAACTTGTGAAGCACTTTTTGTATTTAAAATATGCCATGGCCAGTATTTCATGAACTTTTTTGTACCTTGTTTATTGTAATATGATGATAACATCCTGTCATGACTGTTATTTACATTTATTTTGTTATGATTATTTTTTTTTTATTATTATGATAACATTAACAATGAGATCGTTCATGTTTTACAAAAAATAGCGTCCTCCTTTTAATACTTTTTTAAAACAAAGACGGGAATTTTTAAAATTAATATTGGAATTTTTATGATGTGAAAAAGGTATCCTCTTCAAATAAGTCTTTCCCATAACATATGCACTTTTTGAGAGCCTTTTATGCATTGCATGCATTTATGTAAAGCATAAAAAAAAAAGAATAAGTCATGACAAGTCCAAATTTATTGGTAATTTTTTTTTCACCATTTAAATCATAAAGTTAAAACTATAGTTTCAAAAGTGTTCATTTTATGTTTCTGGAAAGCATTTAAGGCATATCTGCAGAAAATTAACATATAATTTGCCTTTCCTTAAAGGGCAAGGATTTTTACCCAATACATTTAAGCTGAATCAATAAAGAATATTCTTATTAAGTTATTAAGTGCCTTTCGTTGAGGGGCAAGGATTCTTACCCAATACATATAGGCCAAATCATCAGAGAATAATCAGATAAAGTGCCTTTCCCTAGGAGCAAAGATTCTAACCCAATACGATTAGGGTGAATAAACAGTGAATAATCACATAAACTCCTCACCCTGAGGAGTAGCAGTGGCTTATTTGGCATGGTGGTTGGCTGTCTAGTCAAGGTCCTAGGTTTGAATCCCACTCAGGGCCAAGTCAATTTTTCTTTGCTCCTCTGTGTCCACGGAGCACTAAGGGGGTCGCTAGGTCTCTTTAGATCTGGCAAAATAAAGGTGGTGAAGGAAGCAATGGCAAACTACCTCATAATGTTTTATGCCAAGAGCAACCAGGACCCTACTCCCGCTTTCCCAATGCTTGGACCACTTTAGTTTTTTTCTTTTTTTTTTTTTTATTTTACCTCGCCCCAGCAGACAAAGATTCTGTTCCACTGTCTATGTCTTGAAAACCCTAATTTAATCACATCGACAGATTCCAATATTTGTCATCAACTTAACACTTGGACTCAACGAATTATAAAATACCTAGGGTTTACTGCTCACCTGTTTTTTTTATCCTGTGATGCTGTTAGTGTTATTTATTAAAATGATTGATGCAGTCACAATCTCAGTGAATAATTTAGATGCTTTTTATGCTGATTTTTAAAGAAAAATATTTTCTGCCTTTTTAGTATATGGAGCCAAACTTAAATTAAAATGTCATATGTGTAAAATATGACTATATATTTATCTTTAGGTTGCACTTGTATCAGCAATCATCGTCCGGTCTATAGATAGCAACAATCTTTTTTATTGTTGGTTTTATTTCAATTTTTTTTTTTTTTTTAATTACGTTTTAATTTATTTTGGATCCCTTGCTTTTTATTTCACTAATATTGAACAATCAGAACAATGTTGCTCATTTATGCCTTACATTAATAATACACACAATTAATTTATGGTGGAAACTACTGCAATTTACAGTCACCTAGACACGCATTTAACAGGCGATTATCTCCAATTTCCATACTGCTTTTGTGTACATAAAGTTTTCATGCATTTTAAAATTTGTTTTAAATGTGTGTCAGATCAAATCTCTAAGTCACACTTAAGAATGTTTTTTTTTCACAATCCTGCCTTATGATATAGAAATGAAAGCTAAATATTGCAAAGTCTTCCTCAGTCTCCCTAATTTTTATACTTAAATAGTTCATAAACACTCTTTTCTATTCTCGAGATGTTTACATAAATCTGAATCTGAAGAAATACAGGCATTTATTATGAGAGCATGACCATTTCCACAAGTTTTATATACTGATACTGCATCTATATATGTATAAGCTGTTCTGACACTTGGACTTAATTAAATATTATGATTTATTACTATGAATGTTGTGGATTGTATGAAAGCGCTCACACCAAAGAATGTCCAGTTTCAGCCAACTTTTATGCCTTGTTAACTCTTTCAACATTTAACACTGGAAGTAGCTATTTAAATGGCTACTCTTTTTACAACCAGCTCAGGTTGAATTTGAAAGACCAGTGCAAGCGAGTCGGAAATCACACTTTGAACATTTTGAATCTTTAAAACTAGTTGAAACTTCTTTCCTCAAGCTTCCCAAGGGGCAGAACTAGATAAAGCCAAGTTAACTCTAACTCTAAGATGAGATATATGGGATTGATAATTTTTTAAAACAGCATAATAAAGAAGGTTAAAAAAAATACATAAAGCATGGTTTTCTCAAAATTTATCATGTGACATTCATTGCATTAGTTCTGGTGTTAAGATATGTCCTGAGAGTAAGATCAGTCCTTTTGAGACAGATGTCAAATGTATGAACCTTTAATAAACAATTTGAATTCTTTTTTTTTCTCCTTCCTTTGTATGGCTTTCAAGTTAAAACAAATTCTAACATTTTTATCACAAAATCAAGATATCTGTATCATTTTCACATTTAAAAGCTAAGAATATAAAGGTTTAGACGAGACTATGCAAATATTTTGGTATAAAATGTTCGAAACGTCACTTGCAGCTCATTTGCAATGGCTTTGAGACATATATTTGAATATATTAGTTGCCTCATTGTCTGCAATGGTTTTAAGATATGATATGATATTTTGCTCCATTGTTTAACTTCCCAGATCTATTATTGAGTGCATGTGTCCTTGTACTGTAAGAGCTTCCCTGTGTGTTTGCTTTAGTTATTTCTTTATTCTCGATCTTATTCTGTGATTGAAAGCATGGGATTTAGGACTGGTATTTGTGCCTTTTCCTAAGAATCAGAATTGTTCTCCTTCTTATCCCATCCTTACCCATGACATTCAGGGTGACAAAGCTTTTATATTAATATCAACTTATTTTTTTTATATGTAATCTGTACATCTTGTACTGTAGGACTTTTAAAATTTTATAAATTGGAATCTGTTGTTCAAAACAATACCAATCACCATTTTGATTTTGTAAGGGTTTTAAAGGTTTACTCTTTACATATTATAAGACCAAGTCCATCTTAATAAAACAAACTGTCGTTACATGCACATAAGTTTAGAAAAGGATTTGCAAGCATGAATAAAATATAGAAGATTCCTTCTGCTACCTTTACTAAACATTTGGGTTACCTTATATCTTATAACACATTGAATATCAGGTAATCTAAGACTTTTTAGCCCTCATCAGGCCAAAATCTGTGACAGAAAAGTCCCTGCAGATTTCAGGGTGAGTTTGACAGCTACTGTGCCACCATATCCTGATTTGTTTGATAATAATAAAGAAGGAAAAAAAAACACCTCAGCTCTACTTGGTTTGGTTTATGTGCATTTATAGCCTATCCACAAGACAATCTCGGCATCAGGCCATTGTTAGGCCAGGTCATCAATGATGGGCTCAAACTCAACTTGTAATTAAAGGCTTTCTGCAAATCTCAGAGCAAGTTCACTAGTCATTATACCACCAGCATCCCAATGTACTTGGTATCACCAAAGGCTAAAATTTAGTGCTATTAAGCATGATGTTATTACTAGGCAAAGGCTATGAATTACTTTTTGTCTTTCACTGATAATAAAATTTACACTTCTATGTGTACCCATTATTCTCTCGTTTGCTTTCTGATCGATTGTGTTTGCTTAAAGCCATCTTGTGCAATGCCTCTCACGTTTGGACAATATTTTGAACTCTCTGGCCTTCGTGTACCAAAACATTTTTTCCCTTTTGAGATTCTTTTAATAAAAAAAAAAAAAAATGAGCAAAACTGCCCATGCAACATTATTATCATTTACAATAATTTCATTTTTCATCTTATTACTTTAAAAACTCAAATGATATCGTATTATGTCTTTATTGTGTATAGAGCTTAATTATCAAACCAAAGCAACATGTAAGGTATTACAAAAGCCTGTCTCACAACATAAAGCTAATGGCTATCTTTTAATTTATTGAATAATGACAGGTTTAAAATTCAGCCCACCTTTGAGAGGCTGCCACATTTCTTAAAAATTGCTTTTGCTCTAGTTGTCTGTTTTGTACTAGTAAAGCTGCAGCTCGAATGTGCATAGAAATAATAATACAAGAACTGCACTCTGAGAAACAGTAGGCCTACTGGTCATTTAAGGATCTTGAAGATGCTCCAGTGGAAGAAGAGATAAATTAATTTAAAAAAAAACATTAAAAATTTACAGCCGCCAATTAACATTTGCAATGGAGTCTGCTTTTGATAAACTGCTTAGGCCTTGAGGTTTATTGTAATCAAGATTTACCTAACCATCTCAAAAAGATTAAAAAAGGACTATGGGGGATAGATGTATAAACATGTAACTATGAAGTGACTCTTTCCCGCAATGTGGATCTTTCCTCTCCTCGGCCTTTTATTTTTCTGGCTATAATTAGTAATCCAAGCCCTTAATTCTCCTACAGTTGCCTAAAAACTTGTTTGATGGCTTCATATGTTCTTAATTAATGGTCTTTTACTCACAGCTTCTCTAAAGACTTCCATCTTTGGTTTCTTTGCAGGCTATAGTGTTTGTAGCATCCATCTTTAAAATCACATATGCACTGGTTCTAGCTTCTTTCAGACTTGCTTGGTTATTGTTGGTGACTCTTATTCATACATGAAGATGGGTGCTATATAGCTCTGAAGTGTTGTTTTACTTTTACTGATAGATTCTTGTATGTTATGAGAGGTTTCATTTTTTCAAGCTATTTTGGCCTGGTTGGCTTATTATGAAATTTCTGTCATGTTTTTGCCATCCTAAGTGATAATGTACACTTTGATATTATTAGAAAGTGGTTTTTTGCTTGATATTTATTATCCTTAACAAAATATTACATAATTTATCAGCTTCATGGCTTCTAACCTTTTGCTTTTAAGTTTGAGTCCCTTCTTTTCACTTTCCTAGTTGATCATATGTACTAGTTTTTAGTAAATAAATTTCTTGTACTGGAGTTAAAATTTTATCATCTGCATTCCCAATGTCATTGACCATTTTTTATACTAACTTTCATTCAACACAATTAAAAAAATTTTTATAACAATGAGAATGATCATAAATTCCAAGCTCCCATATACATAAATATTCACATGCTCAAACACTGACATAAGATTACCCTACATTGAAACACAAAAGCAATTTGAAACCTCAACTCAAAGCACTTGGACATTAATAACAGACTACCTTACCAATCACATCAAAACATGCAAAAAACATTAACTCTATCATATTATGCTCATACAAACAGTATCAAACCATTGTGCCTTGGAAAAAATGCTGACTATGTATTGTTCAATTTGTGATTAGAATCTGTTTATTACATCATTTAATGCATTTTAAGAACACAATGTCTTCACAAGACCAAAAATGCAAATCACATTTTTTAAAATATTAATTACACCTTGCATAAAAAAAATTATGCTTTTTTAAGATTATTGCAACCTGGATAAAATGCTTCCTTATGTGAGGATATCTATGTGCCTCTAATTATATACCAGATACATGCATGCCAAACCAACATATAGAGAAGATACAAATTATGTTTAACTTAAACGGCATATTTTTAAATTTCAACTCTTGCCTGCTTCCAGATGCAAACATACTTATAGAAGGAATTGGGTTAAAGAAAAAAACATGCTTAACTGGAAGTTGAGGAGTTGAAAAAAAATGATGATGAAGTTTACAA
The DNA here is from genome assembly GCA_019648995.1 of Plakobranchus ocellatus. Taxonomy (NCBI): domain Eukaryota; kingdom Metazoa; phylum Mollusca; class Gastropoda; family Plakobranchidae; genus Plakobranchus; species Plakobranchus ocellatus. The sequence goes on along the minus strand of BLXT01002015.1, from coordinate 1,249,019 downwards.
AAACTATTCATTGACATGGTAATCAAATAAAATATATTTGATACATCAAATATACAAATTACAAGTATTAGGTCATTTAAACATGATCAGCATACAATAGTCAAAACCTTAAGTTAAAGTACAGAGAAGTCATGTGAAAAAAAATATAAAAATACATGTACATCCATGAGTTGTGTTTTAAAATACAGATGAACAAAATAAAAATACATCTATAAACTTTACAGTTTTAAAGAGAGAAGTCATTTAAAAACAAATATAAAAAATACATTCGAGACCTGTATATAACAAAGACTTTAACCATGAATAATATAAAAATATATACAAACCGTACAACCTGAATGTACAGAGGAGTCATTAAATGACACTTGATAAAATAAAATTAGGTTATATTTCAAGTAATTTACAAACACTTAAGTTATTTTCAGTACTGACTAGAGCTTATTATAGTTTTCTTTATCTTTGAAATGCTTTTAACTATATTGCTCATTGATGAGGTTTGGTGATTTTTATTCCATTTTTTTTGTTTTGTAAAAATTGGTTTATATAAAAAAACAAAAACAAAACAACAAAAAAAATAGAATCAATAGCCAGGGATTTAATTAGTTGCAAAAATATAAAAAAAAAGAAAAAAAAGTTTTGCTTGGAATGTCTCATGTGAAGTATTATCAGTTTGTATAAAGTTATTGAAATTTTGTGCATGTGTTTATATTTACATAAAAGAAAAAACAAAACTAACTATTGTGTGAAACATGGCATGACCTTTTTTACCCCTTCGGATAACTCTTGGAGTGTTTTGAAACCTCAAGTACTGAATTATAATTATGAAGAAGATAAAAGACTCACATGATGCAAGATCAGTTGGCATTAAATGAACTATTTTTATGCATGTTTGTGTATATTATCATTTTCAAAATCTATTTATCTTCACAAACTGATTTTCATCATTTTCCTTTCAGAAAATGTGTACTTTTAATGACTTATCTGTACAGAAAATACATCACATGAGATTCAAAGCAACA
>BLXT01002015.1:1226686-1243671 GCA_019648995.1 Plakobranchus ocellatus | reverse complement strand
TTCCATGTTTTATGTACTGCTTTTTGTAAGGTAACTCGTTTGGTTACATTGATGCCTGTTGGCGCTGTGTTATCTATGTAAATACATGTAGCCGTTTGTTTTATGAAATCGTTTAAGTTAAAGCTTGTCGTTCGCTGTTTCTTTCGTTGTGTGAACTGTCTATGTGTTCTAGTCAAGGCCACAAGTTGTAGCCTGTGACAGGGCTGCAACAATTCGAGCAGCATCACCCACACAGGATGTTATGGTGAAAGAGCAGACTATGTCTGACTTTTCAGATTTCCAGGAGATGGCGGTCTCTCAGGCATGGGAACTACTAATGTGTAAAAACACTGAAACCAGGGGCTTTGGTGGAATGCAGGGGAAAATGATTCTTCATAAATTTAAAGCATTTTGAAGGCTTCTTCTATCAGCTAGCAGCAAAATCTACTGTTGCATAAAATGTTTCAAAACCTATTTTTCACAAGAGCCACTTGATCTATGATGGAGCACTTTGATTTCACCAACCATAAAATGCGTTAAACAGACAGCACATCTTAACACAGTGGTTATATTATATAAAGAACATGGAAATCAAATGAAAACTGAAATGAAACTTTGCATGCTTTTCTATTTTCTACCAAGCACCTCATGGTCTTTGCTATCAATGTCTGTATGTTTTTGGTTCTTTTTGAGTAAAATTCAATTTTTGTTAACATCCAAAAAATACAAATTTTAATTAAATGTGGTGCCCTTTCTTTTTTAATTGAAAAGTAGTTACCTGAAGTTGTATAGTTGTCCCAGTCAATGTTTGTGATCATCTAATGATACTTCATGCCTTAGCAAATTCCTACTTTTCTGAGCTTGGATAAAAGTAACCCTCGCATTCAAGTTTATTCTGCGTAGCTGGAGAAGGAGAGAGTGAGAATAGGTGGTGACCTCGACGTTGGCTTGATTCAAGAACCTTTTAGGCTTTGTATTCTTGTATTCTTATCAAATTACTTCATAGTGCGTTCCATTTTAAAGAAAAATAAATTTTAAAAGTAGTGAAATCTAACATTTGACCCTTTAAAGCAATGATCTTTTTAGAAAAAAAGTTAAAGTCTTTATATTTGCTATGTTCATAACTGTGCAAATTGCCATCATTGTGATTTGTCTACAAAGATCTTTTACATGTAAACGTGTTTCTTCTGTGTGATTCAGAAAACAACTGCTAAATAAAATACTGACTTGTTTCTACTAAAAACAAAAGAAAAACTCGCAATCAAGTCATTTACTTTTTATTTTTGCGATGTCATGGCGAATGTGACGCATTTTGTGTGCGAGGATAAGCTCAACGATATTGTTTTCAAATAAGCCTAAACTAAAATATGTACTGTTTTATTGGTTCGTTTTGTGCTTGCGAGTTTGGCTTTCTGAATATTACAAATGTGTACCCGGGAATTCCTGATAAAAGTCGTTAAACCCGGAGAATTATACTATTTTAAGTAACATCATCATTTTTGTGTCTATTTTTGTCCGATAATCACATTCGCCCCAAGAGCGATAATGAGAACAGGTCAAATGCATGTGCCTCAATATTTTGTCAGTGTAAACACGCTTGTTGAACCTCAGTGCTTTGTTTCAGTCGTGCAATGAAGAAGAAAAGAAGACCAGGTAAGAAAGTTTTCTTGTCCGATAATTTAGTACTGTCACATTCGCAACGTTTTGTCACATTCGCAACAGACATTAGTTAATTAAGTGGTTGCATTCATTAATGCGTGTATTCTAATACGCTTTTGTGAAATTCAAACAGCACAAAGAATGTTTATGGAGACACATCTAAAGTCCTTACATGGATTGGCTTATTAGATTCAAATGTCCTTTGTCTTTTGTCACATTCAAACTGAAACTACCCAAAAAGTAGCGAAATATTATTTTTTTATCATCTTTTCTCCTAGTGATTACTCATAATTAACAATTGATGAAGTATTTTCGTGAAAATTTTTTCATTGCTGTTGATGATAGTTTTGGTTCCATGTTTTCATAGCGAAGGTGAGTTTGGACACCTAAAGATTCTAAAGTCTTTTGTCTTTCATCACATTCGAACTGAAATAACAAAATCCAATGAAAAATATGGTTTTTTAGTGCTTCTATGAACAAATTATGAAAAATTCTTTGGGGAATCAAATCAAAGCTGTCAGTTAATGAGTTTGGGGCCTCTTTTCAGCTCTGCCCTGCCTGATGGGGGCAAAGTATGCAGAAAAGGCCTGAGAAACATGTTACTTTGATTATTGTAGCAAGTCCCTTTTCTAATTTTGTTTCAGGTTTACGTGACTTGGTGAAGATCATTTTCCCAGGTATTAAGACAGTGCGCCTCCAAAAAGCACCGCAGAGCGTTGTAAGAAATATCGCGACAATATGAACGAGGAGCAGAGGGCAAAGTATTTGAGTGATGTGAGAATCCGAGCCTTCCAAACATATCACAAACCTTTGACTGAGGAGCAGCTTGCCTTGAGACGAGAGAAGTCCCGAGAGAGATCCAAAAAATACAGGTATGTAAGTTACCCATTCACAATCACGGCTATACTGTTTATAATTTTTGACATTTTTCTAGTAGGGCCAACAAGGATGAATATTATAACTAAATTTATACTTATATGATTATTTAAAAAATACATTTTTCCTTTTTACAGCTTGTACTGGTTACCCCAACACAATGAGCCTCCCACAATAATATGGCTTGAGGCTCAACGTGACCTTATGTCCAATGAATTTTTTAAAATCCTTTTATTTTCAATCCTTCTTCTCAAATTAACATACTTTCCCCTTTTGGGCATCCTCAACTCCAACTAAAATTATCAAATGGACACTAAAGGGTGCAAAAACTGCTTCAAATAAGTGTATGGTTGTTCTCTGAAGTATCACTATATCTCTGAATTTGCTGTGGACAAACCAAAAAAATATACAGAGGTCTCAGCCATGCTGGTCGCCTAATTGAGGGCTGAAATTCTTTTTTTAGTAGAAGTATTTTGGACACCTCTTAAGATGATAATTTCATGATTTGGTATGATAGCTTATAGTCTGAGCAATGATTCTCACCTTTTAAAAAAAGTCTCCACATAATTATAGTCCCTATAGATATTCTGTCAACAAAATTCCTCACTTTTACATTATATGTAAGCTTTATAATATAACATCTATGTATTGATCATTTTAGGGAGAAGAAGAAACTTCAACAGTCAACTGAGGCCTCGCAGGCAACTCTGCAGAAGCCAAAGGCGAGGCATGGGCTTGAAGCGCAAAGGCGAAAGTGGCGTGAAGAAAAGAGAGAGCAAAGATAAAACTTGACAGGGCAGAAGAAAAGACGTCACCGGGAGAAGATGCTTCAGTCGTATTACGACAAAAAAGGTAGCAGTAAAAATCATTTGCTGTTTTCTGTTACTGGTGTAGCAATTTATGTTCAGGTGCACACTGCATTTTCATAAGATAGAAGGAAAAATTGTCTCTGGGAGAAACCAGAGTCATTAAAAAAAAAAGAAAGTGGAAGTTGACTCTGTTATCTTAGTTGTGTAACAATTTGGTAACAAGTACAGATTGTTCTGCTACGCGACAAAAGTATGTTTTCTTAAAGCAGTATTGTTTTTATTTTCAATGTAAAAATTTTTGGTTATGTTTTTTTTTTTATTCAAATATTGCAGAAAAATTTCCAACCTTTCTTTTACATCAATATAACTTTATTTCTTGCGCTTTTTTTTTTCTTCCAGTAGTCACTCCTGCACCCAGACCTGCCAGAACTCAAACGTGGCCAGCAACACCTCCTCCCAGCCCATCAAAGATCATTGCTCAAAATTTAGACAATGGACTTTTAAACTTAAAAAAAAAACGCAGCAAAGAAAGTATAAAAACCAGAAGAGTGTTACTTAAACTTTTTGGCTCTGCCAAAGTCAAACCACTGAAAGAAAGTATGTACCTAAGAAAAAGAAAAACCATTGCACAGAGAGTGCAAAAGAGCATTTATTCAATCTAGTGCGGTTTCTCTACCATCAAAGAGGGAAAAGCCTATTTATATCCTACAAAAAAAATGTTATGGCTATATAAAGATTTTATCGCTAAATTTCCCAAAGAAAAAGTAAGCTTCAGGACTTTCTACAGAAGCAAATCCAAAAATGTCTTGTCTTCGAAAAGCAAAAAGTTCATTCAATGTCTTTGAGAAATTTGTGTGAATGGTGATTTTAAACTAGATATTATTAATAAACACCTTTCTATACCATTAGAGGGTAGAGATCGTCTATCCGATTTGACACTTTGTAGTAATTTTTCACAAAATTGTCTACACAGGAAGTGTGCAGATTGCGGAGTCGGTAAATTGAAACTAAATTTCATTGTGCCCATGTCTACCTCTGTAAAGTGGCATGCATGGGACTTAGTGGAAACTAAATATGGAAAAAGGAGAGAGCAAGTCCAAAAAGAGACATCCCTCAAGGTTTTGCTGGACTGTTTTTTGTCAGATGCTGCCTCACACAGTCAGCACATCTTTGTACATAGATGGCAGCTGATGCAGTTAAAAATGGACGGGCACTGGCCATCTTTGATTTTGCAGAGAATTATCTGGGATTGGATCATGTCCGTAAACATTGCCACAGGCGCATCTCTCCTCCACAGCCCAATGAGAATTGTCCAGTGTTTCACATTCTGTGGTCCTCAAACAGAAATGATATGAGTGATGAACACTGGACAAGCAACCATTTTGTTTCCCTCTTTCCTATGTGCCGTTCCAAACTTGTGAAAGTGGCACATTCTGAAACTTTGGCTTGATTTGTGCCAAAAATTGGTTCATTGTACCAAGTTGACTGGAATGGCTCAATTTATGTGGTTCTAGTCCGTGAGATTGACATAATGGATGGAACTGCTTTAGTGTCATTCATGGCCCAAAGAAACTCTCTTCACTACTGGCCTACCAAGGACAATATTTCCTGAGAACCAATCTCTGGTTTTAAGTCAGAGGTGCTTCTGACACTTGTTGAATCAATCAGTAGTCACAGGCTTCAGTTTTATTCTGTCCAACAATTATGAGCCTTTTACTATTTTAAAAAAAAAATCTAGATGGACATGGGGTGTGACTTTATAAAACCTTTGATGACCTGGGTTGATGCAAACTGTGCTCTATCATTCTGTGCAAAATCTTTTTAATCAAATGTACAGTTTAGTACACATATTAGATATAGCACTATGAAAAAGTAATGTTAAACCCAATAGTTTGAGCCCTTCAGTTATGAAAAAAGAAAATTCCAAATCATACCAAATGTCTTTTTAAGAAAAGAAATGGAATACTGCAAGTATTCAATGATTTCAATAATGTTGCAAAAATGAATAGTTTGAGCTGCTTGAATTATATGAAATAAAGAGGGTTTTAAACTTTGGATCATCACCCATGGACTGGCATTAAGCACAAATTCACTTGTGGAAGTACTGGAAGGCAAAAGGTGGACATTTTTGTCCCACCACTAACCAGAGTTCATCACATTCAAAACAATTTGGCTTAATTTACAAAGAAAGCCATAAGAATCTCTATTCTTTTTCTTGTTTTTTCTGTGTCACTTTCATTCCTTTCTATTAATTCTTCTTTTTTTTCAGAGCCCATGTTTACTAGTAATTTTTGTCCACCTGGCAATCACATTCAACACTTGAAAAAAAGTTTGTGACAATCAGTTCACTATAAAAATGTCACATGTAAAAAAAAAAAAAATTAAAGGGGATTGAAACAAAACTTAACCTGCATTGTGTTGCAAATTATGGGCTGTCTTGTTCTATATTCTTCTTCTTTGTGTCCATTAAAGAATTTATCACATTCAACACATTATTTGGTAGTTTACTACAAAATCAACTCGTATCATTATTTTTTCTTTCTTGAAGAATAGTACATTTACCTTTATAATTGCCAATACTAGTTGACTGGAAGAATTATCCATTTATCATGGTTGTATTACATTTTTTGTGTGTTGTAAACATCATAACATTCAACACTTTGTCTGCCTGTAAATCATCACATTCAACACAATCAGACCATATGAAAATGAAGATATTAGTTTAATCCTACAAATTTTATGTATTTGAAGTTGTTTTTTCTTGAGGTTTTATATCATTTTAAATGTCCATGCCTCACATGCTGCTTTCTTTATATTTGTGGGTTGTTTTTTTTTTTGTCCATTATAAAGCCATCACATTTAACACGGTGCATTATGTTTTTCCATAATGTTCTTGTAGTAATAATAACCATAGAGTCCTATAAATGTAATAAAACCAAATCTTTGATTTCAGCCCCTTGGCATCATTCCATTTGTCTTTTGTTAAGTTTATTTATAAATGAATGGTTGATGTTGAACGTGATTTTGGACAAAAATAAACTTATTCAAACTCACTCTGACTTAGACATAGGAGTCACATCATTTCTGTCTCTGGACATCCACACATTAACTTTTGCATGTATGTATCCATTTCTAATGAGTCTTTTTACCCTGAAGAGTATTGGCATGTTTATTTTGTCCAGCATCACGTTTGATCATTTGGAAGTGCATGTTACAAACAGTTGAGTAACTCACAGATGAACATATTAGAACTATCTTTTCCTTGCAGTTCATGATAGTAAGAGTGTAAGGCAATACATAGGAAGCAATATGAAAGGTTTAATGCTAATTTTAAAATTTAGTCTCTGTGCCATGCAATCACCACCACCTTTTGACACAGCCTCATATATGGCCAGACAGAGAGGAAGAAGAAGAAGAAGAAGAGAGAGAGAGAGAGAGAGAGAAATGGAGACACACATTAGGGAAAAAATTTTTTTTTTAATTGGAAAGAATTCGTACTAATGGCTAGGTTTCTCCTGTGTCCATGTCCACTGAGAAAGTGCTGTGTCGGGCTTGTCTTTAATGAAAGACTCCATCTGTTCTGTGCAAGCTTCTGAATCATCAGGATAATCACCTGCCAGGTATGTGTTGGGCACATAGAAGAGACCGTTATAACTTTCAAACAGACGGCCCACTTTAGATACAGACTGAAATAAACGAAAATTTGAAACATTTAGTACACTCATTATTACCACCCTATTATATATGCTGATGAAACTAACAGCACACTATGTACAATAGTTTAAAAAATTGTTTTGGAGAGCTAGTCTGGTAAAGACAAAAAAAAATGAATTGCCAGCACTGAACAGGTGGCGCTGGTGGCCTTAAATCATCTGCTCCCTTTGGCCTGTATTACCCACATATGATACAAGAAGTTCATAAAGCAGTGGAAGCAACAGTGAAGTTGCAGCATCAAGCTTGATTTAAATTTTACAGGGCTTTATATCACAGGTTTAAAAAATAAAAATAGCATTAATGCCAGTCCTATGGGGAATAAAATTCCTGAGATTATCAAAAAAGTGAAAGACCGAACCATTTAATTTTAGAAAAGAATTCTTAAAATGCCTCCTGATAAGTTAATTAACACTGAATTAATAATCCTCTAAGTGTGTCTGCTCTTCTCCCTTTTTTTCCTGGGGTGTCGGTAGCACAGTGGCTACTGAGATCAGCTCGTTGAGGACCGGCTATATGCAAAAACCAAAAGAACCAAACCCTCTCCTCTCCCCCTCCCACCCCCCCCCCTGTTCTACTAGTTGAGTAAAACCAACCACAGGTCCTGGAGTAGGTGCTATTTCCAAGTTCTCCTGGGCAGCATAGCGGTCACTGCCATCTGCAGCCCAAACGTGATAGAAAGGCTGATGGCGTCCATTTGGAAGACGGTCAACTCCCATCTGACGTATCCACCGTTCGGGTGCCTGGCATGTGGAGTCCCAGCCAGAGATAACACAGCGGTAGCTATACTTGCGGTGCTGCATGATCAAACCCACTGCGTGCTTCACCTTTACAAATAAAAAAAAAAAAATATCATCTTTTGATCATGATTGTGACAGTTCTGCCTTTTACACTAACTTAACTGCTTAGTGAATGAAAAGGGAACTGGGAAATGTCAAGTAAAGAAATCATAAGAAATTTTTAGTTTTAAAATATGGTAAACTTTTTTGTGTCTATTTGATGGTTTTTGTGCATCAGAATCTCATTTCCTTGGCTGAATATAATAAAAAATTGATCCAATAGGTTCTTTAAGAGGAAGAATTTGATCTTGTAGTAGTGAAATGATTAACCCTTTCCAACCTAATGTGCCCTAATGCGACATCGCCCGGTCCAGCCTAATGCGACCGAATGCGACATACACCCCTCCAACCTAATGCGACCTAAAGCGTCCTCCATTGCCTCGTTGTTTACTATCGCCGATAGTAACAAAGTCTCCGGGTCAACATTACTTGGATATAATTATGCAAATTTTGCGAGATTTGAGCTCTTCTGTAAAGAAAACCGCTTATTTTTAGCTCTTTCCGTTAATGAATAAAGAGAAAATGAAAATGCCTGTTCTGACGTCCGATTCTCGACAGTTTGAACCTCGTTTCCCTGACGTTTTTTCGATACGTTTCTAGCTTCAGTGGCCTTTCAATTCCTTTAATCGCATTTTATTAAAGATATTTGGATTAAGATGTTGAACCTGATATAGCATAAACGAGGATATCGAACAATTACCTCGGAAAAAAATTGTGGTCGCGTCAGCAGCGAGTAGATCTAGGCCTAGATCTAATCTAGATCTAGTGTCTTGATCTAGGTCTTTTCAAGACCGCTTGTAAATGTCCCAAAGCTGGAATTTCAGACAATTATGACCATTAGCTCTTTTTTCCCCCAGCTTTGTTTCTTCTTCTCATTGCGCTTCCTGCTCATGTTTAATTTGAATGAAATACATACCAAAATTTTGCACCTCGGCTGTTACTAGTATTACAGCCAGGAAAAGCGAAGAGAGAAAATTTCGTTGGTTTATGAATTTTTTCTCCCAAAAAGTTTTATTTTTCCCTGAGACATGTATACATTTTCTGAAAGTTCATTTGTTTTTCTAAATTATAATATTTTTTCCCCATTAAAATATTAGGTTTGCAAGCTTTAACAAGTCATTAAAAAAAGAAATTATATTTTTCATAAGAGTTATGTCCCCTGGCTTAGAAATCAGCTTCTTAGGGCATGGATGCTCCTTAGCCACTAGGAATAGTACCTATGGCACACTATTAGGTTGGAAAGGGTTAAAGAACAGAAAACACACAGCATTCCTACAAAGTCAGTCTAGTTGAAGATCTAAATGGCAGAATTCAACCGAAAATCCTAAATAAAAGAAGCAAAAATAACCATTGTTTTAGGCACAGAGAGTCTACAGCACATCTACAAAAAAGTCCCAGCACATACTAAAATGGATCATTTTTAGCCTTCCGGTAAAGCAATTTCATTTGAGGCTAATATGTTGATCCCTAACTCAAATAATGATATATCTCTCCCACTCCTGCTAAGGGGTTAAGGGAAAGAGAGTAAATGAGAGACAATGAGAGAGAGTAAGAGATAGAGAGAGAGGGGAAGGGAGACAGAAAGAAAGATAGATACTTAGATAGATAAAAACAGTGAGGAGATATTCGACACCAATCCATATTTTGACCCACATATATATGTGTATTGTGAATTATATGTATGTATGTATAGAGAGAGAAAGAGTAAATCTTGCTATCACTGTTATAGTTTTGATATGTTTCAATACCTGAGGATAGTCTTTTCGTCTTTTGACTTTTGATGCACGAGGACGGCCGACTTTGCTCCTCAAATCACCAAGCATGCTTTCACACCTTAGCTAGAGGAGCAAGAGATCATAAACTGGTTATGCCAACAAAAAAAAAACCTCATGGTCAATAAAACATTACAACAAAAAAGAAAAAAACGAAAACAAAAAAAAAAAATTAAGATATTTATGGAGTGAGAGTGAGAGAGGGGGGGGAGACTGGACAAAAATTACAACAAAGAGGGATGAATGAGAAACAATCCTGAGATTCTTGGAAGAGTAAAAATGAAATGAGATATGGAGAAACAGAGATAGAATTAAAGAGTGGGTTAGGGAAAAGAGTTTATAGATCAAATACTTTGAGACAAAGATATAGATACAATATGGTGGGGAAGAGGGGAAAAGAATTTCAAAATCGCTTCATTTAAATTCAGTGGGAGGGGACAAAAACTTCAAATTTTCAGTATTTTATTAATCCTTAAAAACGAAAAAAGCTGTTAAGAGAGTGGTATGTGGAGTGCTTTATAGAGGGCTTTGTTTTTCAAGTTTTTTGTAGTGCCTACTTCATGCAACACTTTCAGCTTGGTCTTGACAAATCGAGCATTGTGTTTTCTCTTGTTGCAGAGGCATGATGTACAAAATATAGTGAGATTTATTTCCTGTGTGTCTTAACATAGCAATTCATCATGTACCAGGAGCCAAAAATAAGGTCCTAACAGTTTTTCAGAAAAAAAAAAAAAAAAATTTAAGGATCCATGGACCCTTGCTTCACAGAAATTTTTTACATCATTGATGCAGCCCAAAACTGCATTAATAAGCTTTGCAATAGTGAACTGTGCCAAGATATTAAAAAAAAAAAAGGAAAGGAAATAAAACAAACTTTCAATTCTTTTTCCTTCAAAAGTGCAACATGTGACATTTAGCTAATGACTGTCCTAAAGAAACAAGTATGTATAAGCACTTAACAGGTTTAATATTTAACATTCTCGCTTTAATAATTCTAGCAACATTTGTTAAAAGCCTTTCCCTCTTAATTTTAATTAATACATTTGACTGACAACTTACTAACTACTATAAATCTCAAAATCAAATATTTAGATTGAGTTCATATCTACCTGCAAAGCTCTGCATTAAATGGCCAGATATCTCTGAGAGGTGAATAAGGTATAAGACAAAAGCCAACAAACAAACTGTGAAAGTTCACCTACAGGAATATCATTAAGTTATAAGACAAATGTCAAAAAAAAAAAAAAGGGTGAAAGTTCACCGACAGGAATATCATTAAGGTGTAAGACAAAAGCCAACAAACAAACCCTGTAAAACTTCACCTACAGGAATATCATCAAGACATAGAAAAAAGCCAAAACAAACCCTGTAAAACTTCACCTACAGGAATATCACTGAGTGCAGTGGTCAAAGCTGGATGGACGGCTACAACCTCCTGGATGATAGCCATTGCTGACTGGATGTTGACTTCTAACTGTAGTAACAGCTGAACCATTAAGATCTGGAATAAAATTATGTCATCAAACGATGAATGCATAAAAGATTACCTACATTAATTGCCAAACAAAATTTTCATTCTTTATGTCTAATTAAAGCTGATGAGCTGTGACTTGAGTTTCTCTCTCTATTAAAATACAGAGTCAATCCTATTCTACTCAGTCACAAACTGAGCAGATGGCATCATCTTGCACAGCGTTTATTCTAAAGTTACCGTCTGTTTCTGTTACCACACTCTGTTTTTACGCTAGGCTAGCTTTATATAGAGAAACGATGTCTAGATGTCTAAATGTAAGTATAATATATATTCTTTGTATCAGTCATGAGTTAACTGTCCATTGATACCAAATATCAAACTTTCTTGCTCTCGTACTTGGACTTGCAAATTTTTGTCCCACAAACTCCTCAATAATTACTGCAAATTGAATGACAAAATTTTCAGGTTACCTATGTGATGGTGAAACTGAAAAACTGATACATGCAGATTTTTATCATTTTTTTCTCATATCATTTTTATATTGGAATTTGCATGAGATTTAAGAATGGCTAAAACACAAATAAGGTTATCATGAAAACCAAAGTGAAAATTTACTTTTGCCGCCATCTGATTTTATATACTTATTTCTGCAGCATTCTTTCAAATTGTGAAAACATTTCAACCCCCACCACTCCTGCCAAAACTGGAAACACATCAGACTCCTCAGGATTCAGTTTACTTTCCATATCTTTCAAAAACTAAAGAAAGAAACTTTTTTTTGCACCCACATTTGCCATGAATCTTCCACCGCGTAATGTAATATGTTCTGCAACAAGATATAATCAGGCTCTAATCAGTATTAATAGAGTTTGGGTATGAATCATAAGGCTGCTCAGTTTCTTCTTAAAAAAAAATAGTACAAAATTTGATGATGCAGGTTGGAATTGAGTAAGTCTATATTAAATCGATACTGTTTGACCACTCAGACAATATGTTGGATCTTCCTTAAGAATTTTGCTTTTCTGGAGCCAGTTCAGACCTTTAAAATTTTTTACCAAAACTGGACTGAGTCTGAGTGTGGCTTAAACTCTCTTGTAGTACTAACACTTACTGCATGATGATAATTGGTTGGCTCCACCATACATTCCAGCTCGACGACAAAGCGCAGCATCGTCTGCCGTTGTTCATGGTGAGTCATTGTCTGCCGCCATGTGTTCATAAGGTTGCGCAACATGCGTGATAAGACCTGAAAAGCAAAAAAAAAATATTTTAGAATAAGCTTTAGTCGTAACAGTATTCAAAGTTTCTATTACATTAATAAAAAATCAATTTGGTTCAAAAAGAGAGGAAAATCTAAGAAACGAAAAGAGAAGGGACTCAGAAATTATTTTGAATGGGGCAAAAGGTCAATAGAGAATATGGAGTGAGAAAGATTATTGTAACCTATTACAACAGTTGATGAAAGGCAGCTTTACAAAATATATAGCATTAAAAAAAATTGAGTTTGTTGTTTGCAATCCATTTTTGAACTGGTTTCAAAACATCATGTCTGGCAGTCCCACATAGTGACAAAATGAGTCCAATTCAGATGCATATTAATAGAATTTTGAATGAAAACCCAACACTGGAAAGGTTACAAAATGAATTATTTTTCTGTAGGCCAAACTAACATTTACATTCAATACACTCTATAAAAATAAAACATTATTAATTTTTAATTCTTTGCTTGAGGATTGTGATTTCGAATCAGTCAGGTATCGGGTAGATCCATAGTTCAACTCATTATGTAAGACACAAATATGGGCTACAGAGAAAGTCATTCATGAGTGGTATGGAACATTGAAATAAGTCTATTGGGTAAAAAAAAAAAGAAACATATGACAGCATTCCATACTATGCACAACTTCATTCAATTGCTAACCTCTTGTTTTGAACAGCAAGCCATTGCAGCCATAACATGAGGGTGTATCTGATTGTCTGGTCCAAGCTCTGAAAAACGACTGGGAAGATCTGTGCTGCTTACACTGTAACGTCCATTGAATGGGTCAATAAAAGTGTATTTGCTCAGACCTGACTTGAAAGGATATTCAAGCCAGCGTAAAACAAAAGTCTCAGGAAAACTGACTGGCTCTAGGACGACACCCAGTCTAGAGGCCAGCCCCATTATGATAAGACACAGGGTAATGGGGATGGCTTGTCTGTCTTCTAGAACACAGTTGATGTAAGACTTGCGCGGATGTGCATACTGACCAAAGTTTTGATTGAAGCAATGTTTGACTACCTGCTCTATGGCAACTATAATATCCTTGCAATGAGCTGGGCCCCACAAAGACTCCGAGTCTGAGGGACTGAGTGGGGCAGTGGTGCCATCTATGGCAAACAGTGGGTGTGTTGGGCAGGACAAACGCAGCTGGGCTTTGACTTCCTCAGCCAGAGTGTCCAACTGGGTCTTGATGTCACCAAGGGCGAAGTCTTCCTGTGGCTGCATCCACTGAGCTATAAGAGTGGCACCCTCTTCAAGATCTGTCTCATTTGAATTGCTAGTCAAAACAGCCTCAATCTGCAATGAAATGATTTGAATCAATCAATATCTGCAGTGGTCCAAAGAGTTGTTCTTTTTCTTTGAATAGTGGTATCACCACAAAGACTCATATTTTTCAACTAAATTTGCTTTTACCTACTGATGTTTTTCAATAGCAATGAGACCAACAGCCTTTTATTGTAAAAAAGGAAGTGGCTGTGACTGAATCCATCCTTGAGAGCACTACAAAATGATATAGAGGATATATTAGCAAATATGTATATATCTTTTTGTAATGATGACCAAAAAGAGTTAGTATTGTGAAGTCAATGAAGAACAGATGGGGATCAAAAACGTACTATGATAACATGATGCTTAACATACAGGAGCTTTTAGCGCCAAAGTAAATACAAAGTTGTTGAGATCAGCTATCAATTCAACTAAATAAGTGAAACTTAATAGTAATACTTTTACAAAGAAAGTAATCAGGTCGTAGATTAATGACAGGGGGAGCTGCTGTGAAATTAAATATTTTGTAAAAAGCAAAAGGGCCACAATGCACTTCACTGCTCGTTATCCCAGAAAAAAAAAAACAGGCCAAAAAAAGCAAAACCAGACATAAAGAATAATTAATTTCTTTAGAGAGCATAAGGGTAGATAAAAAAGATGAGGACAATATGATTCTTGAAAGCATATCGGCAAAGAAACTACAGCTATAAAAATGTTTGTTTTAAGTACAGCATTGGAAGAGTCAGCAACGACTCAATTTGAATAGCTTTTTTTTTTAGAAAAGGAAATTTCTTTCCTCTCACAAGAAATCTAGAGATTGCCTTTTTTCTTCTCACCTGAGGCCGCAGATCATCATGGCTCAAGCAGTGCAAGCATTTATCTGCGTAAAACTTCCTGGTCAGGTTCTGCCACTGTGGACCATGTTTCACTACTTCTCTGAGTTCATTGACGACAAATAGATGGGCAATACGCGAATCCGAGCCTGCACGCTCAGCTAGCTCTTCAGACTCTGCATTAGCAAAAGTATACACAGCACTCTCATTCATGGCCAGCTGGTACCTGTCTTCCTCCATATAGTTCGCTCGTCCAATATCTACCAGCTTGGACAGTACCTCCAACTTCACCTGTAAGAGAAGAGTATGCTCTTTTTCATTTTTTTATCTTGAATAAATCTGTTACTTCACATATGCTGTCCGCTTTTACCATATCCTAAATAAATGCCCCAGACGAATTCCCTAAGTAAAAAAAAAAGGCATGGCTCGGCTCTTAAGATGGGTAACTCTGCCCTTCTTCTGTGGTTGCACAGTTCACTCATGCTTATCAACTAGCTTTTGAGAGGAAAAGAAGGCTGCTTCTGTTGTTAACGTGAATCAAATTTTATGACATTTTAAACAACTCTTTGAAAAAAAAAAGGACAGTAACAACAAAAAAAAACAATACAACCTCAAATGCTCAAGTGAAGATATATGAGTACAGAGGAAGAATGACATTTATTTTTGTCACTTTACCAGAAATAGACCTCACAGACCTTTAGCTACTTTCATAAATGACAACAATATTAGCAGTGACTGAATTTTAAAATTGAAGTGACTTCCACAAATATCCAATCTATGAAAGACCAAATATAAAAATTGTTTTTTTGTCCAGGTGTTATCTTTTCCTGACAAATCAAAATAGCTGACTAGTGTCAAAAAGCTGATGCTACACTATTTTTATGGCTCTCATGAGCTATGAGGGTGAGTTTCCCTTACACCAAAATAGTAATTTAGATAGACTGCCCATCCTTTTCAACCTGCAAGAGACTGATGCAAAGCCATGCCCTCACATATCAGGTCAAATTGACCCAAATAGTCAGAATACAGGCCTCTAGTTCATCAACAGCAGCAGCAACAACTATAGGTTATCTGTTATATTAGTTGTATCAGTTCCTTGATCTTGTTGCAAGTTAGTGACTTATGTTTATTAGTGTTCAAAGATTGTCATACTGTTTCATTCACATCATTTGTCAAGTGGCAAATAAATACAGTTGAAAAATACGGCAAAGGAGTAGGCCTACCTTTTTCATGGTAAATCATTATTAATGGTTTCATGGTTCCCAAATCTGCAAACATGGTCATCTTCGTTTGTCCTCAATCCTGGCAAGTTCCAATTTGCCCAGAGTGAAGTGAATTTTGCAGACTTCCAGATAACAAAAGACAGAATAAAACCTCTCACAAAGTACATCCAAGCCATCAGATCATTCCCAACACCCACCAGCACTACAGACATACGAAGTTGGTTTGGCCTGGTGAATCCAGTGGCCAGTTACGCACAACTTAAGGACATTCTAGAGAGTTTTTGCCCATTCTTGGGGCCCAAGTGCAAATTTTTCTGGGCTTCTGTCCTAAAAAAGGCTTTCCAATAATCCAAGGAAGCCATCATAGCAGCAATATATAAAGGGATGGAGATATTCGACATAACCAGAGCAACATGTCTTCCATTGGACTGGTCAGCTGACAGCATTGGTTACTTTCTCCTACAGCAGCACTACATATGCACAACTGGCCACCGCAACTGCTGCCCAGATGGTTGACAGATTATGCTTAATGGTCCTGAACAGCGCTGCGCTCCAATTGGGGGCAAAGCATTAGCCCTAGCATGGGGGCGTGAACAGATTAAGTATTTCATTCAAGGCTGTCCCATCCTACGCTTCGTCATAGACCATAAGTCTCTCACAAAAAAAATCTTCCGATATAGGAGGCCGGACAAAATATCTAACACTCAACTCTTTTGCGTAAAACAGAGAACATTGCCCTGGCATTTCATTATTAGGCACATGCTGGGGAAAACCAACTGTGCTGCTGATGCTGCCTCCAGATATCCCACAACACCTTGCCCCATAAATGTGGCTTTTGAAGACGACAAAGAGGCCATGGTGATTGCATCCTTGTGCAGGGCCATGGAAAGTGTATCATTGATTTCATGTAACATGATCAGGAAGGAAACTGGCAAAGATCTAACCTTTTCTTGCCTTGTGGGGGCCACAATGTCCGGTCATGAACCCAACCCTGCTTTATGTGGAGAATATGCCAGGTACCTGGATGTGATGTATGCTACAAAAGAGGTCATCCTTTACAACGACTGGATAGTGGTTCCCCCCTCCTCAGAAAGGCGATACGATACGGAAGGCCTACACACTGCCCATCAAGGTGTTTCCTCCATGGAACTCAGAGCTCAATCTTTTTTTTTTTTTTTTGTCTGGTATGATGAAGGACATTGAGCAAACTAGGGCAAGATGCACAGAATGTACTGTAAATGTCTCTTCTTAAGCACATGCACCACTGGTACCCATGGACC
>BLXT01002015.1:864462-876760 GCA_019648995.1 Plakobranchus ocellatus | reverse complement strand
GTGTAAAAATATCACCAGACAAAGATCTAGAATAAAAATACATGGTAAATGTTGATCATTTTTCTGAAAGAACATAAGAGCCTTTGTTTTCTGGACCTTGTTAGTAAATTTTTTTCTGCTGAGACAGGCTGTTGATAAAATTTAACAATGTTTTGCATTCACATGCACATTTTTTGGTCGCCTTTGCTAAATATACTAATATATTCAATGGCTTCCGGGATTTACTCAGTTCTAAAAATAGTTTGTACTTCTTAATAACATTGTGTTTGTGATGTTGAGGTCTTTGCACCTTTTTCTTGAGGTAACTGATTTAAATGGCGATCTGTGTAAAGTTTAATCTTTCATTGAGAGTTGTCGAATTTGTTGATACAGTTGTCTTATGGTTGAATTTTCTAAACATATTCTCCTTAATTTGTAAGCCAACATAAGGGCTCCTGTGAATGTTGAGAAGCAATTAGAGATGAATAGAAATTTCCCTCTCCCCCTCTGTTTAGTTATACCAGTTATAATGGCAGCATACATCAACACTTTATAGGTTTCTGTGAATAAAATGGCAAAATTGTATTGGCTGCAAAAATATCCATTTGTATGAAACATTAGGTTTTACAAAATGTTAAGTAAAGACTAAATGCAATAAACTTAAACTTGAGCAGAACTAGGAAGATCACACAAGATCGTAAGAACTGTCTAGATTTAATAGTATCCAGTGATGCTTTCTGCCAGTTGGCAAGAATCTCCTATTTAAGACTTATGCTTTTTTAAATTGGCCACTCCGTTCTGCCCCCCTTCTTGTATGCCTTAAAGCTTTTTTCCAAAGGCAATTTAAGAAACTTATCGTTTGATATAAAAAATCAGGCTTTATTTATCAAATAGATTTGCTTAGGGTGTGAGAGGGGTGAAGGCTGTTGACATGCATGATTTGAGATGAAAAAAATTTTCAGCTTTTTAAAACAATTTTATGTTATCACAATGTCAGCTGTACAGTGAGTTGGTATTGACCAACAAGGGTTATCAATGTCTTAGTTTCTAGCCTAGAATGAGAATCAAAGCAGAAGAGCAAGCCATCATTTTCCAAGTCCAGATTCACTCCTGCCCTAAAATCAAACTACTCTTACAGACTTTGAAAAAAAAAAAAGAAGAAACTTTTTACATACCCCAACTTCAAAACAAAGATTCCAGAAAGAAAATGCTACTTGACTCCATGTTGTCTTCAAATTAGCTATTGAATTTTTTTTTAATGTAGCACATTGTTCAAGTTAACAAACAATAAGCTTAATTTTCCCATTTTGTTTGACCTGGGATTTCAAAGGCGTTGCGCTGTTAGGTTGAGAGGAATCTCTTCCTCTAGATTTTCTGTAGTTAGATACTTGGAAGGAATTGATGTAAGTGATCTTCAAATACATTAATTAGGCTTTTGTTATTTTTACAACTATTGACATTAACTTGTATTTTTTGTTTTTTCTAAAAATTTTACATGAATCCAATAATTATAAGGCCAGAAAGTCTTCATAGATTTTCAAAAAATCAAAACTTGAAATGCTGCAAAGAAAATCTGATTTGAAAAATTTGCCATCTCAATTTTCAAAACTGGTGCTGATTGAAGTTATTCAAATTAAAAAATAGCGATGATTTTTAGACAACTTGGTCTCCTTTTAACAGAGACATTTGAGGATGAAGCTGCAGAGCTTGGATATTATTTTAACAATATTCATGTTGTGAAAAGAGTGGATATCAATAGAAACTGAATATTTGATTCCTTAAAATCCAGTCTCTTTTGAAAAGTTAGAGGCCACATCTAAGTCTTTGATCCAAAATTTATTCAGTCAAAAATTAGGCCTGGTTATTATGCAAGTTGCAAAGTCCCTTAGCAAAATTGAACCAATGGTGAATTCAAACTTTCATAATATTGCAAAGTTTTTCCTTTACATGCTCATGGCTTCATCTATATGATAAAATTTCCTGGAAAAAATTGTACCCAATGAGGCCAATATTTTTCTGTCATTGATTGCAAAATGTGATTTGGAAACAAGTTGGAGAAACATGAAAGTAAGGGTGATTATGTTTCTGTAGTAATTGAATTGGGTGACAACACAAAATTTTTCACTAATGGTGGTTCACTTGTGCTAGATAAACTAGAGACAAAAATATTAAATACTGGTATCATTTTGAAAGTAAATTTCGTTCTTTATATTGATGCAGTTTTATCAGAATTGTGTATTTACCTGTGAATTTTACAATATTACTATTTTAATAGGAATAATTTCTCCACCAACCCTTTAGCTGGGTCTTTAGCTCTGAGATGGCTTGCTCTGGTCTTGCAATTTACTTTGACATATAGTGCATTAGTTGTTAAATGAGGCACATTGGAATCCAAAATAAAAAAAGTAAAAAATTTGTGATAAATATGGAAAACTTTTTATAGTGAAGATATGTATATCAAAGTTAATTTAAAAAAAAATGTACATTTTGGTTGAGGTGGGGGGCGATATTAGTTATTACATGATTACTTTTACAAAATGTTGGCTTTGTTTTAGGTATAGACCACAATCAGCTCAAAGTAGGTTGTTCCAAGAAATAAATTTGTACACACAGAAGTTAGGAGGGAGTTAACAACAAGATAGCTTGCAATATACAAGGGGCTTTGCAAACTCCTTTCCAAACTGTAGTGAAACTTGAATTTTATTCCTATCAACCTTTTCTTTATAAATCATAACTTTCTTTCCCAAACAAAAGTATCAAGCAGTAATGATAGCAGGAGACTGTTTTCTAGCAACAGATCCACACATGAGGTTTCAGCTTTCATAGTAATTCATTAAAATGAAATGATTTATTGTGGTTAATTAGAGCAGATGGGTGGTTATGCAAATCCCTTTGTCTTTTCAAAGGCAAACAAAGGTGCAGGTTCGCCAGGATGCCAACCAATCAAAATTTATTGGTCACCTCCACTCAGTAGATATTTGGGGAAAGCTAAAATTTAAGTGACTATTGCTAAAATCCCAATGAATGACAAGGGGAAAAAAGTCTTATCCTTTGGGTTAATTCAATATCAACTGTCGTGATTATATTCTTTACCGATTTCAATGTCATTGAACATGGATTATTGCCTAAAAAATCCTTTTTTTTTTTACCGATGTGATTCATTAAAAAATTAAAAGTTTTGAGGGTATTATAGTTGGCCCGGACGCTTGGCTTTTTTCTTTTTCTTTTCTTTTTTTTTTTAAATTTCTATATAGCACCCGTGCAATGAACAATATCTTCAGAATAATTATTATTAACATGATCCAAATATCCGTTGATTTTACTAATAAACTTTTTGGATTAAGTCTAAGGAAAATGTTTCTGACCTCCAGTTTCACTGCTATATATCGAGGGATACTTGACATTTGTTATGTTAATAGATCAAATCTAAGATTTTGTTCAAGCCCAAATTAGTTGGATTTGGATTAAGATGAGCTTAGCTCTTGTTGCTGGACCTTTATATTCTTCTTAGAATTCTTTATGACCTGAAATTTAGGTCAAATTTAATCTAAGTATAGACATATTTATTAAAACTCCCGTTTTGGCCTATCAAGATTAGATGTTTACATCTTATAAGGGCCTGATATAATTTTGTACTTTAGATCTTGTCATCAAATTCATATTTTACAAACGAGATCTTGTCCTTAGCCTTCAAATTTATAGACTTTAGATTTAGACGAAATCGACTTTAAGCACAGGGTTTGATCTAATTTATATATTCTAGACTAGATCTAAGTGTTTTTATTATTACTCTAAACACACGTAGATTGTATTGTTTTTTGGGGTGGTTGAAAAATTTGTTTATTGTTCTCACAATAGCAATATGCCCTTTTGCAGGTCAATACAAAATTTTGATCGCTGGTTGCAGGCCAATTCAAATTTGCTTGCTTGCACCCATGGAAGTCTGAAGTTCAATTTCTTAAAATTTGAATACCATTGATATGTTTTTGCCCCCAATAAGTTTTTGATTTTTAAGGTGATTAATTGGCACACTTAGTTGGCAGGTCTGTTATCTTTTGCGTTGGCAGTTAAGAAAAAAGCCATTTAACCTGGTCTTGTACTTTCTTTTTCCTATTAAAATTTCTTCTCTTGTTTGATTATGAAGTTCATTTGACCTCTCATCTGTCATGAGCAATAATGGAGACATTTTGTCCTTGGGTTTGCGATCATTAGTTACTTTGCCTTTGAAATGATTATTCGTTTTTTGCTTTTTTTCAAGTTTTACTAGTTCTTTTCAGCACTATGTTTGTGGCAGTGGAATTTTTTGTCACATTGCCTAGGATTTTGTGGATTGTAATATTCTTTTGGGTGTTGAATGCTAGACGTTCTGCCTAATACACTGGTGTATTTTTTTTTCAAAGAATATTTGAGAAGAATATGATGGCTTTGATCAATTCATGACAAGCTTATAAGCAACCCATCATTATAGGGGCAAGGCATGTTCTGAGACAAATGGTTTAATCCATAAGGGGGACCCATCAGTCTAGGTGGTCAGTGTTCTCTTAAATTTATTGTTAATTGTTGACTTATTTGAGTTAAATTTTTTTTATTTATATTTTTATTTGTTTGTGATTTTATTGCTGTATCCCCCACAATGTTAAAGGTCTGAAAAAATTTTCTCTAGGTGATGCTTCCATTATGTGCATGACACCCTATATTGCTTGATACTTTATTTAGTTCAGTATGTTACATACTGAACTTGTGGCTTTACAAGGCTTCAAGAACATTTTCAGATAGCTTTTTAGATATTTAGATTCGGGTGACACTTATTTAAATGGTTCCTAGAAAGTGATGATAAAATTTATTCTTCGCTTAAGTTGTATCAAAAGTTCTTGATTTGTAATATGTAAATAGAATTTTTTATATAGTTATGCCAGAATGACAATGATAAACAACTGCTATTTTTGCTTTAAAATACATGTACGATCATGTTTTTTGGAATTGAAAGCTTTTCTTCACTGCTTCTCATTTTGTGCAGACGAGTTCCATTTTAAGCATGCAATATTTACATATCTTATAAAACCATTTCTGTGGTGCAGTGTCTGTCTGTTTTCATGTTATTTCTATTTTTCATAATATATTGATTTTAAAGTTACCTTTCCCACTGCCCCTTTTACCGTGTGCTAAAGGTTTTTTTCACTTAATATGCTTATTTTTAAATTTTTCCATTCCCAGGGACTACATTTTAAATCAAATTGGGCATGGACTTTTTTGTTCCTACTTCCACTTTAGTAGTTCTATTTTTTTTTATGTAAAGTGTTTTCACTCTATGGCTAGTAATTGATCAATGTATCTTTTTAAGGTGATTTCTGAACCATTTATAATTGATCCAACTCGTGGTTGTTCTGAGAAATATTGTATTTCATGTTGAACTGTCTGCAATAGTGTTTTTAATGTTGAAGTATTGCTGGCAGTGGCATTTGTTTTTAAAAAATCTCTTGATGAAATCTATGAATTTTAACAAAGAGTATGAGTTTGACGTTCTTGACTCAAATTGCTCAATTCCAGATGTTCTACCTGTGAAGTTAATGACATATGGAATCATAAATTATGAAATCTACCATTCATGCACATAACCCCAAAAAAATATACCTTCCTCCGTTTTTGTCTACTTATTTTTTTACCTGCCTTCACAGCTTATTTTTTCTTCTATGATTTATTTTTTTTACAATGGCATTGATCGAATTGAATGATATATATATATATCTTTTTTATATTGAATTGCTTCAGTTGAATACATTTTCATTAGATATTACTTTTCTTCCATGGTTATATTGCTGCTCTTAAAAGTTCTTTAGGAAGAAAATAAATGTAATTTAATATGAACTGAATATTCAGCTATATTATTTTTTATAAAAAAAAACCAAGAGTATTTTTTCATGAACCTCATTGAGGATTGCTTGATTGTATTTTTTTTTTGTTTTGTTTTTCCAGGTCTGTTGTCTCAATATTTTGCTTCCAAAGCTTGAATCTTAAATCATAATTGTTTCTCTTTCTTCTTCTTTTCCATCATAAAATTGGCATATTTTGTGAAGATATAAGCTAAATGACTTGTGAAATTTTTATTTTGTGTACAAGTGACACATATTTGAAAAGTCTTCTTTTTTTTTAAATTCAAAACAAATTTGAAAAATACGCCTGTCACATTTACTGAGTTTTTTTTTTTTCATTTCAGGTGAGCCAGAAACAAAGAAAGTAGCTGAGGAGTGTAAGTCACCTCTCTAAAACAAATGCCAGATTTTTCTGTTTAATCTAAGGTTCATTAAAGCATAGCATTCCAATTATTTTTGTGTTTTCCTAATTTTATTTATTAATTCATTTTTTTTTTTTTTTTTTTTTTTTTTTTTAAAGGGAAAAAATATGCGCAATCCCGTGTTGAGAAAAAAAAAATTGAGTGTTCAAAATCAAAATGAATACCACGTATAGCTAAGAAATTTAAAGAAGAATTCAACAATTTGGTATGCACTATTTGACTTGGGCCAGGTTCATGATGCATATGTGAGCCATAATCTTACACCTACCCTTGAATATATTTTTCCAAATTTTGCACATTGTTAATAATACATTTTTATTGCATACAAATCCAGCAAAAAGCTTTATAAGTTAATTCATAAAAGTTAGATTAGAAAAGGAAATATGTTACTAAACCCCAATGATTTTTTAAATTTTTTTTTTCATAATTTGCTTTAAAGTGAATAGCTTTCATGGTGGATGAGAAAACAAAACCTTATTTTTCAAATATTGCATTGGTCCCTCTTGCTAAACACAAAGAAGTATAACTGTTACTGTCACGTCTTTTTTTCCTGTCCTAAAAAAAAAACAAAAAAAAAAAAACATTGTTTATGATTAAAAACTAATGCTTAATGGTTCACAGCGAACATAGGAGCACAGTTGAGGGCTATTTCTGAAAATCAGGGGTAAGTGAAATAGATTTTGTCTTTTTAAGAGTTTTTTTTTTATTCCTCCATACTTCCTCTCTTCTTTTAAATCTTTAAAGGTAAACTATTTGGAAGACATCTAAATCTTAGTCATCTAAATTAAATAGGTTTTGTACTAAAAAGAGGATGCATAATTCATTGTCGCTTTTTTCATGCTTTTCCTTAGAATTTTCAAGAGACAAAACTAAGAAATGTACTTTATCATTTTCTCATTAATGAAACTTAACAAAATTAACATAACTTCCCTTCCTTATTTGGTGATGTGATAAAACTTAGATTGCGGATATTGAACCCAAATCAATACATATGACAGGATTTTTAAATGAAATTTTATTCGGTTGAAAACAATTTGCAAGGTTTCCTCAAGGAACAGAAGCGGCACGTGCAGCTCAGGAAGCAGCAGCAAGAATCAATCGTCAGCTCGGAATTCAGCCAGATCCCAGCATGCAGCCTCAGAAACCTATTGCCCATACTGGCCTGATGACCCTTACAGAAGATCACAAAGTGCCTGATAAGATGGTTGGATTAAGTAAGTCTACACTGTACATAAACATAGGTGCCAACCTTTAGCAATTTCAGTAATTTTTTACCTAAGTGTGGCCCAAGTAACTGAGGCACTGAATGTTTGCCTTTCTGAAGAAAAAAATGTTTTTTGTAATATCTATGCTACATGAAAATTTATGTATGCATCTGGATTGTTTTTAATACAATACTTTTTAATTGTATTCCCATTCCATAAACTTGAGTGAACTGACAGTTTCTGTTTAGTCTTGCAGTTAACAGGGTGGATATTACTTTTGCTTTGACAACCTTTCCCCTATGTTTTTGTCTTGATTGAAAAAAAATGTCCATATCACCCTTGTAAAATTGTAAAGTACTGAAGTGGCATTCATGGATGGTAAAATCTTGCACTGTATGAATACAGCCCTACAGTAACAGTATTCAGTTTTGCTTATTTGTGATGAGGTATTGATATAGCATAGCCCTAACATTCCCACCCAAAAAAAAAAAGGTTCTTTTCTAAGTGGTTATCAGGCTGTGTTGTGGCAAATATCACACCCTCTGGCCTTAAATGTTTATGTCAAGTGGTCACATATCACATATACACATTTAAGTCGCTGATATCCTGGGTAGTTTGGAATTTCAGTATTATATCCTGCAGTCTGTGATACAGCATTTTTGTAAAAGAGAAAAAAAAATCGAATTTGAGGTTAATTAAAAATATCTGTGATCATGTCTAAGAAGTTATCTAGTGCTTTTGGATGTGTTTCCTTCCTATTCACTATTGATGCTTCTTTTGATTGGCTGGCTGGTCTTTATATGCATTTATGATTGACCTAGACTGTGCTTAAAGAAAAAATTAGCCATCTTTCGAAAATACTCTTTTTGTCCATGTGAAACGGTCTTCAATTTTTGTGGGGATGACAGATTTATAAATACGAGTTGAGCTTCATCCCAGCTGTTTCCTTTTTGTGGTTGTGCACCCCGCGTCATTTTGAATACGAATACCTATGGTATTTATTAAAAGTTTTGTTACCTTTTCAGTAATTGGCAAAGGAGGTGAACAGATCACCAGACTGCAGGCTGAGACAGGCTGTAAAGTTCAAATAGCTGCAGGTGAGCATGTTTGATTTTTAGGCTTTATATAAATATTGAAAACTTTTCAGACTTGTCTAGGCTCCTGGTTTTTTCATTAACTACTTTAGGTATGAACAATCAACCAGTTAGTACAAAAAGTGTGCACTTTATAGAAAGATACGAGCCATTTGTTCAGTGGTTTTGGCAACAAGTCTACAAGTACTTAGCAAGTTTTGAAAATTCGATTTGCAAATTTTTTTTTTTGAATAGTGAAGACTAGAGGTCTTGGAAAAATAAGGTTTGATTATGAACTGCTGGTTTTTCATTGTTTTTTTTTTACAAGTAAAGATATTTACTTTTATTTTATCTCATGCTAAATGGCAGGCTCAGGCTGTGACAGCACTTTTTAAAAATCTCATTTGGCGAATTCCATAGAGCATGGCTGGACATTTACTTGAAAAAGTAAATTTTGGTCAAAATTCAAAATCGATAAAGTATAAAGTATTATATATGTCCTGAAAGCTGGTGATGTGCAGAATTCATATATATAATTTTCATGAGCAGCAGCGTCTTGTGCGAGGAGTAATAAGGCGACAAAGTTATCTACCCCTGATTTGTAAAAAAAATAATTCTTGACCAAATTGAGTCTAAAACTGGCTTAAAATGCTACTAAAGTACTCAAATTCAAAATATATTGTTGTCTAGAACCTATCTCAACTGTTTAGAGGCTCATTCAATGTAATATGGCAAAATTGAGTCATAGGGATAGAAAAAAATTGACGCTACCCTTGTATTGTACATTGTCACATCAAAATATTTGAAATTATTTTTAAAAATGATATCCAAGCAAAAGAAAATTGTACAAAAAGATATAAAACAAACATAAAATGAAAAAAAGAAACATTTGAAACTTAAAAAGGCATGTGTACTTGAAAAAAGTAATTTTTTAAAATTTTGGCAGGACATATTGTTGGGTTGCAAAGAGCCAGAATGGATCTGTAACAACCATATAGGCTCTTTTTTAAATATTTGTATCTTCACATGCAAGCACCTAAGTTGTTTCAAAATACAGCATTTTTTTTTTTAAGTAAATCCAATTTTATATTAAAATTTGTCAGAAAATCCCTTAATTTGTTTTTATTTTTTAATTAAGGGAAGGAACCTCGGAGAGCACAAAGGGAAATAACCCAGCGCAATTTTCTCAAATGTTTTTCTTTAATTTTTTTCTATTTAAATTATCATATAATGATTTTTTAACAGTACAAAAATTAAGTTTACATTGTATTTAAACACTTTGCGCAGTTTCATGTCTGTGAAGTCTATAGGTATTTATTTCCTTGTTTTTGTTTGTAATACATGCATTATGATGTTGTCCTATAAGTCAAGTTTAGAAGTTTTTCTCGCGATTTTTTTTAAAAGACATTTTATCTTTTTTCTTTTTAATGGCAAATCAGCTAATTATTAGTTTGAACCAGATGACTTGTGGGGAAAAAACAATTCTCAATGTTTTAACCAATCTAAATCTAGATTATACTAGATCTAGATCCAGCAGGTGATTGATGCGTCGACACTATCGGAGGCCTAGATCTAATCAAATTGACTACTTAACTTTCGGCATTTTATTAGATCTACAACCTAAATCGGATTAAATCAACTAATTCCACATAAACTTTCAAAGTAATGCAAATTTTAGCGACGTTTCATCATTTTTAGGTCTAAAATATCGCTAATCATTACTTGTGTGGAGAAATTCGCTAATGAATTGGGGTCAAACTGGGCCTAGCACCGATGTTAGAAATCTCCGATGTTGTACAATTTATCGACATGACACCTTTCAATTAAGTCTAGTTTGCTTGGATTTGAGTTCGAGGGCAAAAACTTGACAGAAAACAAAAGAATGGGTGTTGATAAACACGAAAATGTAAGCAATAAGGCTTATCTGCGCATCGGCTGATTAAAAAGCGAATAAATCTGTTCACGCCGATGTTAGAAATCGTAAGCCAGACAACATCGGTGAATGTTGTTATACATGTTCCAAGGCCTTCCGTGGATGGATTTGAACGATCTTCATCTTAAAATACGAGTTTTGATGTCCTCTTTCGATATTTTACGCCAGTTTCCGCCAACAGGGCCCAGGAACATGTATTTTAGCCCCTTATTTCCAATGTGTCCGTCGGCCTGACACCCGCAAATTCGTTAGTGTTATTTAAACAACCAAAACATAATAACGACACATTCAATTAACATCAAATTTAGACAAAATGATCTTTATTCATTGTAAATTAATCTGAAACAGTCACCATTAAAAAAAAAATCTTTGGGTGTGATATGGCCATAAGTCTATTGGGGTTCATCTCTGAGTAAATGCTGTCTGAGTAAATGCTGTCTGTCCGAATTTCTAACATCGGCGACGAACAAATGATTATTTATAGCATTAAATAACAAATTCACACAAAATCGCTGCTTGTGCTGCATCTCCATTGCTATTTTGTGCATCAACCAAAAAATCATGTGAAATAAACATATAATAATTATTTTATAGCTGCTTAAAGATTTTTTCTGCTTTCACACCACTTCCTGTGGAATTCGCCATTTGTGTTGTTTTTACATACTTCCATCTCATTTGTTTGTACTTTATTTAATGTAATGCATACCATATGAAAGCTTTTTTTTTCCCCTCGTTCTAAAAGTATATTCTTGATTAGACTATATTTTATTGTTTGGGTATTTTCAATCTAGAATAATGTCTCATGCGCATGCGGCTGTGGGTAGACCTGGCTTTTTCCAGGGTGATTCCACTCAACTGGATGTGAAACCCAAGAACACACCATAGCACTATTGTAAATTAGATAAAAAGTTTTCAGGTGATATCCATAGATGTTGGTTTTATCAAGTATTTCCCATTAAAACTGTATTTTATACTTTTAGGGTTAAAATCTTAGGAAAATGGTCAGATTTTCAAAATTCGAGTGCAAAAATGTAAGGAATTTTTTTTTTCTCATTGGAAATCTCTAAAAGCTCTTCAAGACATAGGCACAGCACTCCATTCAACAAGAGAACACAATTGAAAATTGTGACCCAGAGTTCTAGGGAACATGCATCTTCTTTTGGCTACATAGTGCCGATATCAGCCAAAGGTTCTAACTTGTATGTGGCCAGGAGTGAATTGGGACTTACGAATCTATAGCTTTATTTGCAGTCCTATTCTAAAAAATGTTCTGGGAGAGCATGCCCCCAGACCCCTTCAGGTATGCTCCCACCTTCGGTGGCCCCATTTTTCTTCACCTGGAAATTTGGTTTTCTTCATTTCTCACTGGAAGCACTGAGATATGTATGAAAAGTTGTCAAATATGTGCAACTTGAAATTTTGATTTGGAATACCCATTTATATATATATATATATATATATATAAAACTATGTATTAATTTCCAGTTTTCTTTTTAAAATAAGGTTTTTTGAAAAATATCTAATTTATGCTTGCAGATAGTGGCGGGCTGCCTGAAAGACCCTGCCAGCTTACAGGAACACAGCAATCTATAATGTGAGTGTTTTTTTCTCCGTACATGATTTACCAGTATATCCTGTTAAAAAAGGTTTTATTTGGACAAAGTTTGGTTTTAATGATGATACTCTGCGATGGGCGGACCGAAAAATTGTGAGGATTCATCGATTTCTGAAAATCCAAGCTTGTATATTGAAAGGATGTATTATGTCGTTTACTGTTAAATTTACAATAACTGATTGCTCTTAAATTTGTTCCTTT
>BLXT01002015.1:821757-832372 GCA_019648995.1 Plakobranchus ocellatus | reverse complement strand
AAAGTTCGCTTATGTATTCTTCCCATCTCTCTAAGATTTTTTCTTTTTCCATTATAATGTCACCATTCTTTGATTTTAAGCATAACTTGCAAATACTCAAATTAAAAATCAATGTGCTGATACAATCAAAATATTGTGTGTTGTGAAAGGATGTATGTCAAGATGGTTTTCTAAATTTAGCAATTTCATTGAGCATAATACAAACAAAGCAGTCAGAAACACACAATAATTTATTGACAAGTAAAAATAGCTTCTTGAAATCAAATGTACATGAAATAGTCCAGATTTTATCCTTTTCCCCTTGGTAGTATAATTATAAAGTAACATATTATGTATGATGCAGTGCATTAAAGCACAACGCTTAAGGATATCAATATATACTTGGGACTACTTAAAAGACTCAGATGTGTCTAAACAAAATAATATTGCCATTTGCATTTGATACTGTTGCAAACTCTAAATAATTACGTAGTTTTGTAATTGAGGAAAAAAAATTGCACTAATGTTTATGATCTGTTTTCATTGATATTTTGTTTATAAGTTTTTCACCCTGGTTCCCAAAAGTGGTCTTTTTTTTTGCATTCTTAATTAAGATACATTAAATAAAAAAATTGAGCTTTTTTGGCATAAAACCAAAATATTAAAAAAACAATGCTAATTCAACTTACATTAATTTACCTTAAATGAATTATATGCAAGACTCTATGAGTCAACTCATTACATATCAGTTACAACATGTATTACTGTAAGGCTAATTATTACTTTTTAATGTGAATTTGTACTAGAACAAAGATGAAAAAAAAATTGCTGTAGTGTTATGGGTAGGAATCCATCAGTCATTTTGACAGAATACATACATGTACACTAACAGCAATGTTATTTTCATGCTCAAGCTGATTTCCGTTGAGCAATTTCACAAACTTCAGTATGTACTTCAGAGATAACAATTGTTTTCCCATCCTCAGCATTCCTAAATTCTTTCTTTTTAATTATTAAAGCTCTTCACTAAATACACTGGATACAAGAATTTTCAGTGGACATAAATTTCTCCATCACAATAATTTTTTAAAACTTACATGAGTATTATAATATGCGAGTGGCAAAACGATGATTTTGCTGATAACATTACCCTAACCATTTAAGATAACACATGTATGCAAGCAAAATACTTTGTTGATGAATTTATTGAAGCAATTTTTAGTAGAAATTCTTCAAGGGATGGCTTTATCTCAGTTATTGATGAGAAAAATAAGGCCAATTTCCCTACAATCAAAAGCAATCCTATCTTGACAAATTCACTTTTTTTAGTCTTTTTGCGGCTTAAAATTTCCTTTTTTCAGTGGTGATAAATTTATATTTTGCAAAAAAGAGTTAAGGGAAATTGTATGCCAAGACTGAAAAATTGATACCTAAATTGACCTTTCATCAAGATCTAGAACAGACAAAGTGACTAGATACCCTATGCATTTCCTACTGAAGATTCAGGAGACAAAGATTTGCATTAGAATCATACTTTTTTTCATTGAAAATTGTACTCATAGACATACAGCCTTCAGTTTGTATTAAGGACAAGTAATAGAATAACTAGTTAACTCTGACAGCATTTATTAACATGGAAATCTTGAATGTTCTCAAAGTAATTATTGAAAAAAAAAAGAAGTATGAGCTTAAATAAACCATAAGGATCTGATTATTTTTGTTGTTTCGATCAAAGTAACACTTTAATAATTACACTGTAGTTTAAAAAAAAAAAAAGGTATAATTTGTTTTAAATGCCTTTCCTCAAAAAAAGTATTTCTTCACCCTGATATGTGTATGACTGACTTTGACTAGTGTCAAGGCAAGTCCAGTACTAATGTATGCACAGTCACAATGTGACCCCATACAATTTTTACATTGATTCACATGGATGTTTAATTGAGAAACAATATTTGTTATTATCAACCTGTTAACATAATAAAACCAGTTGGTCTGCCATTTAAAGATCAGCAAAGCAAAATAGGTGTGAATAGTTTAAGATAATTCAAATCAAATTCGTTAATGTGCAATCTGATGAATTCAATGCATTGTAAAGAGTTCTCCTCATCACTCACTCTGCAATCTAGTAGTACAGTAGTTTCTGATTTGTTCAAATCGAACAGAACTGAATTCTAAATTGATACAAAATTGTAAAAAAGAGAGGATAAAATAGGAAGATCAATTTTATGAAATGATGATACAAAACTTCATTTTGTATTTCCAAAAGCTGCATATTTTACGAGAGTTTGCATTAAAAGAATTCATGGGTCCCAAATATGAACATGTTGTCTCTGTTTGTATGCAGTGCACTCTACTTTATATCAATATTCTGTATGTATTGCCATCTCTACTTTGAGTCCCAATTCTTTTCTATTTGGTGATAAGAATTATTCTTATATTGACAATGACATGCTCTCTGGCATTATTTTTCTACAATAGAACAACGGAACTTTAGGTATCTGAGGAAAAATCCCGTCGTAGGCATGATCCCGCTTTCGGAATACAAAGGGAAATTACTGAAATATGTAACGCCGCATCCTTCTTTCCCCACCCCCACCCCCCCTCCCCAATTTTATAGGGAAACACACAACAACAAAATCAGCTTTAATGTAGTAAAGAGACCTTCTTGCATAGATTTTTGGTGAATGTTGCCCCGCTGGTCATTACGTTCAACAGTGATGTGTGTACCGAAGCTGCTCCCTCCATCTCTATGACCCTCTCTCTTTCTTTCTTTTTTCATCTCTTCTTTATGCAACCACACACCTCGACCCTCCCAATCCAAGCAACCCTTTGCTCCGCATCCCAGCCTCTCCCCTTCGCCCCACCCCCTAAACACACACACTTTTGATGTTCTCAATATATCTTTGACACACGTTGTACTTCTGATCACTCTACCCAACAGTGAAGCGCATATTGGTAGCTGTAAACTAGCCTGATCTAGATCACGCACTGGCTCAATGCCTTCCTTCTTTGTAATTTTTAATCAACAAAGTGACCAATTAGAAGCCTGCACACTGCTGACTGTCAAGTTTGAATTCGTCTACAGACCCCTCCCCCTCTTTTTTTTTTCCATGCTTTTCTCACTTCTACACACTCGATGGCGGGTTACAATAGTACATATATTTTACACTAAATGCTACACAGTCATGTGCACAATGCTGATAGGGTGGGAACATAACTGATGGTGGTGAAAGGTAGAATAGAACTGAGGGGGGTGGGGGTGGGAGAGAAAATAAACCAACCAAACATACAGGCCTTATTTTTCCTGACCAGCCCCCTACCACTGTATCCAAGTTTATACCTTCAAAGCCATGTAGGGGTAATAAAGTTTACATAGAGAAAAAAAAAAAAGAGATTTCCAGAAAGGTCCTCCAATAGTTGAGCACTACTGTATCAACTTTTTTGGTCTCTTGTGTACTTTTGTATGCTTTCCATGTACATATTATTGAATTACTTCTGAAGCCTTTCCTAATCATTATTTTATTCTAATCATTCACAATAATATATATGCTACTAGGTAGGTCTACTTACATTTTAAAAGTGCAGAAATGTACTCTGGAAATTAAGAATAGAGATCAGAAAAGAGAAGGGTTTCGAGGCCTACAACAAAAGAGCATTTTTTCAACCTTTGCCTTTGATATGCTGATATTCTCTGATATCATCATCAATAGTTTCTCTCATGTCACTATATCTGAAGTGCACTGTATTTTGTAAATTTTAGCTGTAGGTAAAGTCTGCAGTTAACTTTGATCTCAAACAGTAAGTTTTACAAATAGCTTCAGTGCTGTGAAAGTGACCTTATACAAGAGCCAAGTTTTCCTTGCTTAGACTGTTCATGGCATAATTTTTTTTTCCTTTAGCCATAGCTTTGCCTTTAACTGTTCTATCTACTATGCTTTTTCATTAATCATTGTCTGAAATTGGGCAATACATACGTCAGAGGTGATTGTGATGCCACACAACGATTGCTTTTTGTATGGCTTCCTTAAGGGAGTAATGGCCAAAGATTTTTTTTTCAGATCTTCCCTGTAATTGGTTGCATTTTACACATTATGACTATCCTCAGTGTGCTCTTAGGCAAAATCATAATAATTGCACAATCATAAAATATAATCGACTAGTATATTGAAGAAAAGAAGAAAAGACACACTTAATATGTAGGTACTATTTACATGAATTATAATACATAACATCAAAATTTATATATGTAAAACGATTTTTTTGTTTTGTTTGATAAGAGTACATGATGCCTGACCCTGATAATGAATACTGGTAATATCTAACTATGACGTCTGATTTCAAGTTTTTGAGGATTGAAATGAATCTGTACTAGATCTGAACGGAAAACTTTTTTCAGGGCAAATATCATCCATGTAGTAATAGTACACGATATCATATGTTTTAAGATCAACCGAATTGGTCGGAAGTTGCATTTTGAATAGTTTACACCATAAATACAATCTGAAATTCCATATTCTCTGAGCTTTATTAGACAAAAAAAAGAAAAAAAAAACCAAACCAAAACAAAGACAATAAAATGATTCTGTGTTAGATATTAGAGCTTCAGCTAAAAAAAAAGCAAAGATTTGGGATGGTATTGATCTAGGCCTTTAGTTAAAAAGAAGCATTTCACTGGTTATAGTTTGATACCTTCTAAGTTAAGTGAGGATCTTACACGGCAATTAAATGTGGCAATGGTTGCCCATGTGAAGTAAGATGATGTCAAAAAGGTTTTGAAGAAAAAAAAACCGCTAAGGCAATTTTTAACTGTTACACCCATATCATGTCACAAAACACACATTTTAAGACCAGCCCTATTTAGTCCCATTCCTCAAATAATACAAAAATTCCCTTCTCTAAATTTTCAGAACTACTAAATAACTTCTAAATATCTCAGCATAGAATCAATGAGACTGGACCAAAACTTCGGTTAAGATACTTTGACTTATCCTGAATTTTGAAATCATTTAATGTGCAGTATTATGGGATGTTTTTTTTCAGGATTTCTATTTTTGTGTGGGTCTGTCCCATACAACAGCTGATATTGTGTTTCCTCTTTTCAGAGATATTAGCTTTATTTTACATTCACAGGGTGATGAGACTATCAGTTTGATGTGAGAAAACAGGAATAATATATCTGTTTAATTGGGTGCTCATTGGTATTGGCTTTGAATTAAAGAGAATTGATTGCTATATGAGATTGAACAAGCAAAGCCATAAAAAAGAAGAAATAATTTCAATTCAAGAAACTTTTGGTTATGAGGTTTCCACTGCAAACATTCTATGCGATTACACCACTGCAAAGCTCACAAAAAGGAATCTTAAGACAATTACGATGAAAGTTAAGAAATGTAGCAGCCAACCTTATATTAATAAAATATAAACAGTGAAGCACCTCAAGAGTATGTGTGAGCTCTAAAAAAAACAAAATATCAGGTAACAAAATAGTTATAAAGAGCTTCAAACATTCTCCAAATTCCCTCCTCATTCCCACTATCAGTGCTTTAATTAATTAAACCTGAAACGCATCTCTGTGTGAGTGATAACACTGCAGCTATTATTGCATATCAGGTGGTACCGACTCCAATTTAAACAACTAATGCTGAGGTATGGTGTTCATGGCGTCAGTTCAACAATATATATGCAATTCCTATAATTATACCAGAGTTATATAATACTGCTAAAATATATTCACAATTGTAGCATTCATTCAAGAAAACAAATGTCTACTTCGAAACTCTGATCATTTTCCAATGACATATAATAATAAACACCATTAAAAAAAATACACACATTTGAAAGATTAAAAGCTCTTGATGACAGAGACAGTGAAAAAGTTAATTCACATTTTCTAGTAATATATGTTATTCAATGATGGCATTTTAATTCTTTACAAACAGGACAGACATTCAGATATGTACAGTAAAATTATGACTAAGGTTTTTCGTTTGTGAAGTTTTGGCTTTTACTTTCTCTGCAAAAGTCATAGGGATCCCTTTACTCCTCACATTATTTGCGATAGTAATCTGGTCGGATGTTTCCATTCTTTTTACATCGTTTTTCAGATATGATTTTTGGGCGAGCTCCATTGTAATGGCAAGATGTAATTATCTGCTTGACGATGTCCAGCAAAATCACTGAAGGAAGACTGCAGAGAGAGACCTTATACTGATGGTAGGCCATCTGTACTTGATTTTATTGTAGACCCTACACCACTTGAGCTCATATCACTAGTGGATCCATTAACAGTGTTGACAATATTATAACTGTTTGAAAAATGCCATACAGGCGACACCTTTCTTTTCTTATCTTCAGATGCTGGAGGCTGGCTACCATCACATAAATAGGCAGAGTCACTGCTGAATGAACTATGGATCTCACCACGTATTTGTTGATTACACAAGTCTTGCTCCATTCCATTCCTGCAAGAAAAGTTTTCTCCAAAGGCAGCAAATGAAGGAGCTGACAACCAACTATCCTCTACAGGTTGAGAGCCATGATGATTTGAACCACTTTTGTGATGGATACAAATCTGTGTTAAATTCACTTCTACTGTTCCATTTGCTCGATGGTAAACCTCATCATTTTCTACTGGTTTTTTTCCACTGGATTTGAATGATAAAATGACTGATTCTGAGAAGTCATCTGCTATCTCTGTGTCCTCAACAGGCTCTTTAATTCTTTTAGATCTACCTGAGCAAGACATTACCTGATTAAGAAATTTTTCATTATCACAGCTACTATTATTTAAAGTCATGCCAATTATTTGCGAAATATTTGCATTTGGAAACGTGTGTGCAGAGGGGACTGTTACAAGGTGACGAGCAGTATCAGGAGCACTCTCCACACAAGAGGCGCCCCCTGATCTGGGTTTATAGTGTGATGAGGAAGAGATAATGTTGTTGGGAATAGCGCCAATATTAACTTTTATTTCACTCTGTAAGACATTTTGCCTGGTTTTTTCATCATCTCTACTCAATGCTGTTGGAATGGCAGAGGCATAGCTGCGAGGGCTAACATTCATTTCAGCATTTTCAGCTTTGTACTGCTGATGACACATACTCACATTTCTTTGGTTCGCTTGTGGCATAAAGTCACTGGCCCTGTTATCTCTGTGGGTGCATTCAGAAGAATCAGTAGATGACTCAGATGAATCAGAAGAATACCCTATATTTATATCTCTTTGTGTTCTTACGATATTATTAATTTCCTTGCACCACATATCTTTTGTGAAAAAACATGGATTGGATTTGCAAATGGTACATGCTGGTACCTGTCGTTCTAAAAACTTATCTAGCTCCAGTTCCATGCCATTTTCTATGCATTCTTTGATGTAGAAGTAAACATTTTTGTGCTTATACATCAGATGATATTTTTGGGGGGTTTCTTGTTTAAAAAGTTTAACAAAGTCATTCTCTTCAACATACTGAACAATGAACGCTTTGAATTCTTCAAACTTTTTAGGCCATCCCCAATTCAGCAAGAGTGCATGCTCATAAGCAGCTAGGAAAAAATGGTGGCCGTCATCACTCAGAGTTCCTTTCATTTCTTTTTTCACGTTGATGAGACGATCAAGGTAATCACTGGCAGACAAGGTTTCCTCATGGAGTGTAACTTGCTGGTCTATATGTTTTGCAGGCCCAACAAGCTCTCCATCTCTGTACAGCCCTGTGTCCACTGCACAGGGAGCCTGGTGTTGAAGCTGATGATTTAGAGCCACTTGGACATGGACCATCTCAAGCAAGGCCCGAAGGCGCAGGTCATGATCTTTGGAAACTGTACTGAGGATTCGCTCCGTTTCTTTCAGGTAAAGCATTGCTGACTTGAAATGGCTCCTGAGAGAGGAAGATGGGTTTTGGAGTGTATGAAAATAGAAATTCATTTTATTTTACAAAAGCAAACAAAAAAAGAAAAAAAAGAAAAAGAGAAAACATGATTTAGAAAAGGGTTTTATCCTATAACTGACATGAGAGAAATATTCTATACATTATTGCATATAAATATTTACACTATGCAGACAGACAGTCTAAATTTCTCTATTAGTAAGGAACAATGATAAATGAATAATAATAAAATTACCATTTATGTTTTCTTAACCCTTTTTCTCTTCTTCAGCCTTTCTCCACGACAATATCCAATGCATAAATGAGCAATCATGAAAAGTCTACAAACTGGTTTCACTTTTCTCATCATGTTTTGAAAGCAAGAGCTAGATCTACCCATAACAGACAACAGATGAGAAAATTTGTGCTAGTGAGGTATAATTCATGCCAATTTAGATACAACTCCTACACTCAAGTGCAAGAAGTTAGTCTATCTCTTTACCTTATAGTAAACAAAATCAAAAGTATTAGTGACTTTTTAAAGTAAATGTATCATCATATATCACTGAAAGTTATTTGATCAATTTATGCAGCAAAGAAAGTATAAATTTAATAATTTCACAAATGAAGTATTTTTTTTTTCATTCAATTAGATTGAGAATTAGATTGAGATAATACAGTAGCTGCCATCTAAATGCACAATGCCTGAAAAGCCCCTTAGATATACCATGGAAAGGAAGTAGAGCCACTCAATCCCATTAGGTTAGTATTGAATAATGATTCTTCCTCTATTGGTAATAGTTGTACACTGGATTTGTTTTGCACCTGGCAACAGTGTTAATAGTGATCAGGAGCAAGCAACTAAATTACAATACACATACCCACGCATTGAAAGGGAAGGAAAGGGGCGGGGGAAAAGAAGGCCAAGATCCAGGAAGTCAGGCACTTCATTTGACTAACTAGATCTAGGTCTTAGTACAAGAAATAGTACAGGCTACTAAAAGATTTAGCCTGGTGCAGTGGTAACCTTTGTTTGTGCCATTATCTGTGAAGTCATACATTGAGAGAAATTCATTTCAGATCCATTTTTTGGTACAATGTTGATAAATTTTTAGTTCTGTTGTACTTTATTGGTAAAAAAAGGGTGACTGAACTATTCTGTGATTTTAAGACCAATCTCATTTCATAGAATATCCCTTTAGTAAAGGCACTACCATTTTTGATAGACAGCCTATGGGGAGGATTGAGAATATTACCGATGGTGTTAAAGATGAAATCAAAGCAACAGGATAGGGAGGTTTTCAAGAATTTGATGAAAAGAAGAAGAAATGGCTAACTAATGGTGAAGACAATATTGGACAGAATGAAATAATTTGTGAACAAAGAAATGCAGTTTCTAAAACAGGCAGATTGCTATAGAGATTTTGATCACTGGAAGAAAAAAAAATAAAATAAAAATGGCAGAAATAGAAACAGAATATCCTTCCTAGGTGATAAGCAAAAAGAAGGACAATATTATTTTACTCACAAGCCCATGGATCCCTCTGCCAGATGAATCAATGACAAGCCAGTATAATAGTGAAGCCAGCAGTTATAGTCCTTGCTGATTTGCAAACTTTGTTCCAGAAGCCTGTAAAACTGGCCTGTTGTGAGTCAAACATAAAGATATGACTTTCACTTTCCTTTCAATAATAAATGTGTTTAAAAAAGTTAATAGACTTTTTGTTAAAGAACAATATGTAATGTAATCTGGGTTTATCAATCACAGCTAACATTTTGGACATATTGAGTCACGAGCATGGTGTATATTAGAAACTTACAGTTTACATTTTCTTAGAGGAAAATCTTATATCTCCCAATAAAAGTTTTTTTTTACAAGGTCCTAGTTCTACAGTGACTTATGACTGATTTGCTCTATTTGCTTCACAAATACAAAAAACATAGAACCTAGATATTTTAATATATTTACAATTGGAAATCCTTTTATCGATAAATAGTTATAGAAACCTTTAATATTTAATTTTTAAAAAATTGAATGAGTGGCCAAAACAATAAAATATACTAGTCACTTATCATCTTAGTTGTAGCCACGTATAAATCAAACTTTGTTTCATTAGAAGAGTTTTTTTAAGATACTCAATATAAAGTTGATCCTGTCTTGATCACATGTTTTGTAATGCATTACTTGAATTAATTCTAAGGCTTATGAGTGCTCAAACATTCTTCCGGCATTAGTCAATTCTATCTGTAGGAGGTGTTTTGTTATCCTTTAAACGCATCAAGCTGTCAGAATTGCCTATGATGACAATTAAAGCAGAAATTTTGGCCCTACGGCATCAGGAGTAATGCTATGCATACCCATATCTGCATTTTGATAGATATTATTGTTTATTTTGATTCAGCCAGTTCCTACTTCCTTTTTACCTCCAAGATATTGCTGCTATTGTATTTTTCATCAATTTACTTTGTTTTTCAAGAACATAATGATCAAAGAATATTTATTTCTTTATAGTATGTAGCGTATAAAAAGAAATAAGAAATGGCTAACAATTTTTTGTTATGTAAAATATGACACTACTGCAGCGTTGTACCGAAGTAAAAACAGTACTAAAAAATTGTGGGTTAAAGACATGATTTCTGGGTCAGCATGAAACAAAATGGTTGACCATAAACAAAATATGTCCAATTGAACTCCAAGGAATACTGAAAGTTTAAATGAAAATTCTCCTCAAAGTGTACAAAATATTAATTTAAAAAAAAAAAAAAAAAAAAAA
>BLXT01002015.1:771569-786829 GCA_019648995.1 Plakobranchus ocellatus | reverse complement strand
TTTTTTTTTTTTTTTTAACTGGTATCGCCAGGCTTATAAAGTTCAAATTATTATTATGTATTATTTCATGAAACAGTTGATGCCATAACACGTCAGGGTTACTGTCTTGTGATAATTTATGCAGACACCTGATTATGTGGCTGTGTAAAAATTCAAAATAGCGGCGTAAAAATAAGAGAAAACAAAGAGCAAAACATAACAAAACAAAAAAATGAAAACAAAAAAAACCAGCTTTGGGTGAGAACATTTTGTGCTGTAACAGTAGAAGTAAGAAACGTACACAAATATCGCACCCCACAACCAAACAAATTAGTTTAGTAAGCTGCGATAAGAGAATATGGAGCCCGCTTATAATACCCATGCGATCATTCTTTGTAAGATAGTGCCTGAGCAGAAAAAAAGTTGTCTTTCTATGTAATATTGTTACATAGCCTTGTTGCTATGCATCGACTCAACTAAGGTAAAGGTCATCATCATCTTCTTTCCTGGCATTAGCCTCGAAGACGTTTGCGCGTTTTCCCTTCGACTTAGCCTCTTTGCTGTGCATCGTCCTTTCTAACGTTACGTCACCATCCTGTTTCCTGGCATTAGCCTCGAAGACGTTAGTGCGTTTTTCCTCCGACAGGTCGGCTCAGCAAATCAGCGATTTCGCACAATCACCTTCAAACATGGCGTTGTAACAGCGATTTACCCTAGCCTTAGACACTTAGTTTGTTTGGTAACAAATTCAAGTGCATAAATATTATATATTGGCAATTTGATGTTTTATCACAACATTATCGAAAATGGAACATGGCGATCTTGATAAAGTAACACTAGATCTAGGCCGAAAACTGTGACACTTGATTAGACATTGTGGGGACACTTTACGTGGGATTGTAGGCAACCTTTAAGTGGACATGGATCGAGTCTAACTTATAAACTTTTGTAATGAATGTTTTAAAAAGATGTCGCTTTTAATATTTTGTAAGGGAAAAAGTTAGAATGCGCTTGTCTTCAACGGAGATTGCAGACTTAAATATTACCCTGAAAACTACAAAACGTTGGCGGAAGAAAATTTATAAGGAAACAACTAACCTGCGGGGAACATCAAACATCATTTGATCTCGAATTATGGAGCATCCTCAGTACTTATAATATGATCTCAACATATTGACGCCCATTTGGGCTCGGCCCTGGGGTGGGGTACAATAAATGACTAATGACTTTAATTTAGATCAATCACTATTGCGAGCAAAAGAGGTGCTTTTCTGAATGCACATTATGTATGGTATGAGCATTCTAAAAAAAAAAAAATACAACAACAAAAAGGCTTAAAATACTTTGATCGCTATTTACGGGCTCATAGTGGAAAATAAAGATATAAAGATCTCACAGAGCCCCCTCCTAAAAAAAAAAAAAAAAAAAAAANNNNGTGTCCTTTTTTTTTCTCAACGGACATGTAATTTCCGATTTCCTCCGTCGCATTAATAAAAAAAAAAAAAAAAACTTTAAAAAATGCATGTATGATCTTATTATTCGAACTACACATTCGCTTTGACTGGCTGAGTGTTTATAACGAATGTGTGAGGGTGCTTTGCTAAACTTCATGTATATATGTCTAAAAATAATGATCTTGTATCACAGTAAGCTTATTCATACAACTAAAGTTAAAAGAAGAAAACAAAAGCATCAGATTTTAAGTACAAAGGTATCTGTGTCAATGAACATCTTAATTGCCTTTAATTTATCATTTCTTTTTTCTCTTGCACTCTGTCACATCCAATGTTTACATACATCAGAACTTACGGAGAAAAAGAAGTCGATTCATGGCACTGGAAACATTCCTGGAGATTTGGGACTCTTAAAAGACTTTTTCCTTTCTTTCCTTTTTTTCTCTTCTTCTTCTTCTTCTTCTTCTTCTTCTTCTTCTTCTTCTTCTTCTTCTTCTTCTTCTTCTTCTTCTTTTTTATGCAA
The DNA here is from genome assembly GCA_019648995.1 of Plakobranchus ocellatus. Taxonomy (NCBI): domain Eukaryota; kingdom Metazoa; phylum Mollusca; class Gastropoda; family Plakobranchidae; genus Plakobranchus; species Plakobranchus ocellatus. The sequence continues at coordinate 784,873 of BLXT01002015.1, read as the reverse complement.
GATGCACATTCATGTAATAAATATTTTGATATCTACGCCCAATTATTTGAAACGTTATGAGTTTCTTCTAGATCTATATGTATATAGACGTAGATCTACGTATGTGTGCGGTAGATCTGAAAGAGGCTAATCTTGAGCGATCGCTGATTAACACCATAAGACAGAGGCAATTACAATTTTTAGTTCATATTTGCCGATACAAGGGTTTAGAACACTTCGCAATCACTAGAAAGATTGAAGGCAAACGCAATAGACGTAGACAGAGAATAACTTTTATTGAAAGTCTTAAGTCATGGCAATAGGTAAGGGGAAAACAGCAACTTGATAAAGGTTGACTGAGAATAAGTTTGAGTGGAGGAATATGATCGTCAATGTCTGTTCCAGACAAGGCACCTAAAGAAGAGGAAGGCCTACGACAGTAGATCTGCTACCAAAAGATCTAGTATTAGCAACTTACACACGACCTTAGGCTTGATTACATCCGTTTAAAAATTCTCAACCGCTCAGAATTAGGGCCGACTAAATTTAAAGCTGTGCTTAGCTCGATAAGGTTTATCAAAACAGAAAAAAAAAACAAACCCAAAACCGTTAACTGCTACTCTCCCCATCTAAAGACTGTAATCTAAGCTATACCTAATTTTTATTTCAATTGTTATTGATTTGTGCAGAACCGTAACAAAATTCCTAAAGGGAATGAGGTCTAAGGAAAAAATTGAGCGTGAACTAATAACCACGAATAAGATTTCTATGAAAGAAACCAAATCCGGAATTTAGGTTTCCTATAATGATACTTTTTACGGAAAAAAAGAGTTTTCTATCAATTTCCTGTCTGAAAACAAGGCCTACGAAGAGGATGCGTGTGAGTCCATCCTTTAGTTAAGTGATTCTGAAGTATGAAGGCTTGTTCGTTCAAACAGAAGCTAAAATAACTTCAGGACAGCGAAATTTGTCCGTTTTTTCTTTTGGTGTTTAACACAATTTGAAAAAAGGATAAGGAATTCTATCTCATAAAAGTCATTTACTCACTTTAGTAGTAAACTTAAAGTAAAAAAAAAAATATCAATGACATTAAAGACAAAGATCAAGCAAGCAGATTACTAACACAGTTTGTCCAAGATAGAGTGGTGTGGTGTAGGTCTACCTTTTTGTTTTTTAGACACCCCTGTGCTTTCATGAGAGTTAAAGGCAAAGAAAATGACGATTCTACGCGCAATATGCTTGGTGAATAACATCATATTGAGTTAACAGATGAATGAAAGATTTTTCTTCAGCTACGAAAGGTGCTTGAGATACCGGTGAAATTTGTATAACCCATCCAAAAATTTGTCCCACTTTCTTGCGTTTTAGCAGCATGGCCTTGTTGCACAATATTGTTTTCATGGGGTTTTTTTTTCCGAACTTGAACAGAGACGCTAGCCAATACTAACTATTGCTCGGTCTAGGTGTTTTATTAGATCTATATAAAAAACTTAGACCAGATAGAAAATTGACAACTATACAAATTTAGATTTATTATTGCATAGACTGGTTTGTCTATTTTCATTGCTTATTGACTCTAAAGTTTTAACGTAATTAAAGTTTTGAAGTTAGATCTACAGTTCTTGCTTGGCCGATTAAATCCATTTTCGATAATACTGTTGAAACGCATCAAGTTAAGCATTAAAAAACTGACCCTGCGCTCTAATTCATGTTTCTAAATCTAGCCTTGGGTATCTCTTCTCAGGTTAACCTGCAACAGACACCGATTTTTTTTTTTACAAAGCTGTTTTCGAAAAGATGAGCTAACTTGCGGACACGCTGGTCTAGTGTTTAGACAGAAAATGCAGTAACGGCAAACTGGCCCTCAGACTAAAAACCAGGTGATGGCCGATAGTGACGTTGCGCAGCAACAAGGCAATTACGGTCTTCTATCCGGGTTCTATATTACACCAACAACACGATTTCTTTCATCAAAATGGCTTCGTCCTAGATCTATATATTACTCACAATTGTTATCAGTGTCTCGGGCATGTACAATAGGCTTGTTGCATACTATGTCCCACCTCTATATATTTAAATCATGCTCGAAAATGTTTACGAAGCTCTTAGAAGGAAAATCATCGTAACCTTGAATGATGACGTCATAATACACACATCGAGAAAAGAACCAATTCGACGGGCGCACAGTACTAGACATAGACTTTTCAGATAGGCTTGTTTCACTCTTTTTGTAGGCCCATTGATGTAACACAAAAGCACATGACTGCACTTATCGGGCGATTATGCTGGAGCATGCAATCACATGATAGTCGCTAGATCGATATTCACATAAAGTGTAGATCGTGATCTTTCGATGAATAGATTCTCCTGAGTCTAAAGGAAGCGTTAGCATTCTTTTCTGTATTAGCACTCTCTCTCTCTCTCTCTCTCTCTCTCACCCACACACACACACTCTCTCTTTCTCTCTCTCTCTCTCACTTTGTCTCTCTTTTCTCCCACTGCTGTAGGTATCAATATCTCACTTCTTGTTTCCTGATCACGGAAGAATATCTTTTACAACAGGTTTTATTGTAAACAAAATAAACATGAAAGCAGCAATAAATGCATCCATAAAGATAATTCAATATTACGTGCTTATGGAACAGTATGTGAAGGGCCTTTAGTTCAAAACTGAAAAATTTCAAACATAAATTCTTGCGGCTACACCGTGCTCTGCTAACTCAATGTTTACCTTCCACCCGTAGAAAATCATACGCGGTGCACTATGAGTTTGGTTTCGCATATAGCCAGTCCACAACAAGGTGATCTCAGACTTTCAGGCCCTCCGTCAGGCCAGGGCGCCGGCGGCGGGCTCGAACCCACGACAGAAAGGTCCCCGCAGGTCTCAGGGTGGATTCACTAGCAGCATGAGATCTGACGCAGTGTAGGTAGATCCAATGTTTACTATCAAAAGATTTTTAAAAAGTACAACAGAACTTGTTGCTACATTATTTCCACAGCTTATAAAGATGTGATTATTAGTTTCCCAAGATATTTTGAACTATATTTGTAAAGTACAAATTAGTCCATGGACTCGATGGATCTGTATATTGGTGGGTCCATCTCCAGTATGTGCCCTTTATGCAAGACCTCAGACTATAAGACAGTTCTTTACAAAATGCGAGCCATTTTATAGATACACATGAATCGGGTTTCTTGAGTTTTCCTTCCATGTTTTTTTTTATATTTTTTTTAAAAAGATATCTATTTATTTTATCTTATAATCAAGATTGGAAGTTGTATGATACTTGGCAAAATTGCAGTGTATCATGTATACTACAGTTAACTACAGCGGGTGCCGTTCATGGATCAAAACTGGCCATTTCTACGCAAAATCAAAGGGGAATAAGCAACCGTGGATGACGTTCCACATTAAAAAAATAAAATTGGAGAGGAGGAATAAAGTGATATGAAATAAGATTAATTTAAAAAAAAATTCAAATCACACAATTGTATTGAATCCTAAAGGTTGCACAACTCTACACTTCATTTAGGGTGTAACATGCACACAAGTAAAGTTTTATAGTTTTAATAGACTAAGTGCATAACAATTATAATAATAATAATAACAATAATAATAATAATAATAATAATAATAATAATAATAATAATAATAATTTTTAAAAAAATATGGTAAAATAAAAAAAAAAAATAATAATAATTAATATTTTATATACATTATCTGTATTCCTATGATTATAAAAAAAAAGACTGGAGTATAAAAATGTTTCACTAAATGTTTTCTAAAAATGTTAAAGTTTGTCTTAACAATGATTTTGAAATGGAAGGCAAGCAATTTTATTCAATTCAAACGAAATTTTCAAACACTCATTCAGGTTAACAAATTGAAGCTTGACAATGGTTCTCATCTACTGGGCTTAATTCATAATTGTGAAAATTAATGCTTGCCTCAAAACTTTCTATACATAAAATGGACATACATGCACACATACACACATACACATAAAATGAAACGGTTAGGCTTTTATATGACCATTATTTTACTCTAATTGTTTTTTTTTTCAACGCTAAAATCAGTGGAAGACAGTAAATTAAAATAAAACCAAAAAACGAACTCCCTGCGATAATCTCGGATTATGATAATAAAAATATAATGGCGTTTGTGTTTGAGATGTGAGATGAGAGCGGTCGACGCTTCCATCGCGGTTACCTTTTGATAGAAGGCCATTTTGCTTACAGCATGATCACCATCTACACTGTATTTTTTTTCCATCTAAGTTTTATTTATTTGATTGAAAAAGGGAAGAAAATAATATTTCCAAATGCTTACCTGGGATATTCCCAACTTGCGGAGTCTTGTTCACTATGTGTATCCTGAACCTTCCTAAGATCTAATCCATGCACAGAACACCAAACAGGTCAAAGAACTATCAGCCTCCTCTAAGAGTTGCAAGAATCTATGGTCATAACTTACACTGATTTCACAAACCTACAGAACCACCACACCTTTATTATATAAATCTCATTTATTTAAAGTCCTCCAGAACTTAGTGGACATCAAGACCTGACCAACAGCAGGGACACTTTTCGTTATCTCATGGAGCCACTCGAACTACTAAACCCACTGCAAACAAATCTTTCAAGAATATCCGCCTTCGTTCAGTGTTATCAGAATCTGTGTAGGTTTCCCATGCAGGTGCAGCATGGACTGATTTGGCCCCTCTCGAATCTGGAGTAAAGACCAGTATTACTTAGATAACCTTGCATGGATGTACATCTAGGTGGAATCCACGACCTCCTACAACACTGACAACCAATCGAGCCGAACATAATTTAGAAGGCTTTGTCAAAAATAACTCTCTGAGTGTCGTAAACAATTCAGAAGCTTCATGGCACAACAACCTAGGCCTAGCTACATTTCCTAACAAACACCGACAACATAATACTACACAAGCGGTAAAACTTTTCGCGGATTTTCCATGATCACAGGGTTGCCGAATATTGCGATGTCAGAAATCATATTCACGCATGAATGTGTTTTGAAGTCCAATGCCTGCCATGCAAGGCTGAGCTCAGTGATGATAGAACATAACATGCAGCAACCCGGCCGTGTATGGCCTGTATAATATCTGTGATCCAGAGTGTGAAAATAATAATTATTATGTCTGTCTGCCTTGGCATGAATGTCACCTGCAGTTCATCGCGTTTCTAAATCTAGCGTTAAGGTTTGAGGTTAAGTATGCTATAGCTGAAACACTACTTTCTTTATATCAATCTTTCTGATTTTAATGCGGGTATTTTTACGACCATATTTTTTATGACTATAATGTAGCTTATCACAGCTCTTCTTTCGGACGAGTTTCATCAAATTAAACGTCACCAGTGCGCCTTAAAAACTAGCGTTCAGCTAGAAAAAGGAAGGCCGGTTTTCACATATTTCACCTAGTTAGAAAAATGAGGGCCTGTTGTTACATATTTCATCCAGCCAGAAAAATGAAGGCCGGTTGTCACATATTTCATCCAGCTAGGAAAATGAAGGCCGGTTGTCACATATTTCATCCAGCCAGAAAAATAAAGAACGTTTGTCACATATTTCATCCAGCTAGAAAAATGAAGGCCGCTTTTCACATATTTCATTCAACTAGAAAAATGAAGGCGGGTTGTCACATATTCATTAAGTTAGAAAAATGAAGGCGGGTTGTCACATATTCATTAAGTTAGAAAAATGAAGGTGGGTTTCACATAGTATTTATTCCAGTTAGAAAAATGAACGCCGGTTGTCACATATTTCATTCAGTTAGAAAAATGAAGGCCGGTCATCACATATTTTATCCAGCTAGAAAAAGGAACACCGTTTATCACATATTTCATCGAGTTAAAAAAATTAAGGCCGCTTTTCACATACTTTGTATAGCGCTTGTTTTAAAACGTTTTCCAAATGAAATAGATTTGCCTTGTTGCACAGGTTGTTTTTAGTTGTTTTTGAAAACTGATTCTTGGCATTTCGAGCCCTTGTCTAGTCAAGCTATTTAGATAATATTTTTGGATTTATCGAAAAAAAAATTCAAAACCGCCGTAATTTTAGTAACGATACCACTTTAGTACTTCAATTGCACAGGTTGTTTCGTTAGTGTTGGTTCACTATCCATTCTATAGTTTTTCTGTAACCAGATTATCGATATTTCAAAGTATTTAGGCCAGATCCACAATTGTTTATCAAGGCCGGCTGGTTCTATTTCCGATAATACTTTTGCAAAGCATCAAATAAAGCAATAAAAGCAGATCCTCTCGAACTAAAGCGTGTTTCAAAATCTAGCTTAGGGTGTCTCGGGGGAATCACAGGGGGAATCCTAAAAAGCTCGTCTGTAGGAAAAAACAAAACCGCACTAATGTCCCTAAGGCTCAATGCACGGAAATGGGTTTTGACCAATACGGACGGTACAGCAGCAAGGCAGTTCTTCTGCTGTATAGGCCTGGGTTATATTTGAGGACGACAGGCATACAACCATTTTGCCAGACGATGACATCAAAAGCACTGGACACATTCTTTGGTCATAATTATGTGAAATGTCTTCTTTACGAAGGTTTTTAATTTAACTGTTTATTTATTTTATTCTTTAAGTCAAGCACGCTCCAAATCAGCCTGTGTGAAGAAAGCATCCAAATTGAACGAAAGGCCCGTTTTGTTTTTGTTTTGCAGGATCACGTGTATCTCTTCAAGTGTATTCACGGCGTGTGGCGAGCACTGTTTCACAGGTAGAAACCTTGTTAAGCCAGGCGGAACGAACTTCAGCAATATTCACCGCAGGGCAATATACGTCCATGCAACCTATGCAAATTTTTCCTTACGCAGATGGGCCTGAATTGATAGATACCAGATCTACAGATTTTATGGTGCTTCAGGATTCGGATTAAGAAAAAAGTCTTTCATTTCCTGAGTTTGGTAAAACATTTTGGGTGTCGGTCTTATGATGGGTTACCCCGATATCCACATGAAACATAAGTTCCCATCTCTTGAACTGTCTGCCTGTGTTGACTGGTTAAAAAACGGTGTAGTATTGTACTTTGTAAGGTGAAGCAAAGGCATGTATTTGTGCTGAGATTATTAAATAAAAGGCGCTGTATCTGCGCTGTGTAAGGCGAACAAAAGGCGCTGTGTCTGTACTGTGTCGGGTGAACTAAAGGCACTACACCTGTACTTTTCAGGTGAACCATAGGCTGTCTACCTGTACGGTATCAGGTGAACAAAAGTTGCTATGCCTGTGCTGTATTAGATGAACAAAAGGCGCTCTACCTGTACTGCTGTAGGTGAACAATGGGCTGAGTACCTGTACTGTGTCTGGCGAACAAAAGGCGCTCTACCTGTACTGCTGTAGGTGAACAATAGGCTGAGTACCTGTACTGTGTCTGGCGAACAAAAGGTGCTATATCTGTACTGCTTCACATGAAAAATAGTTTATGTTCCTGTGGTGTGTCAGGTGGACAAAAGACACTGTGCCTGTACTGTTCCAGGTAAACGACAGGCTGAGTACCTGTGATGTATGTGGCGAACAAAAGGAACTCTACCTGTACTGTTACACTGTTCCAGGTTAACAATAGGCTGATTAGACAGCAATGAAGCGGATGAGTTTTTCTATCTAACCTGGACAAATGGCGGCAGCAAGGACAGGAAATCAACAGATGAATGAATACCAAAGAAGATCGGCGGTAAAGCATTCTACTCGATTTGGGAATTTCTTGATGAAGGCTATTAAGTGCCATGCCCTCCTCTCCGCTTATTAATAGGTAGAAAAGCATGGTGGCCAATTTTTTTTAAACGAAGCTCTGAGAAGCGTTCACAACCATTCAAAAATTTGTATTGAAATGATGATTTTTTTTTCCGTCTAATGATATTAACTTTGGTGTTTGAATACATGCATAACACACGCATACACAAACCGGAACCATGGTTGTTGATTTGATGATCCGTGAGCTTTTGGACTCAATAAAGGAAACTTGTCCGTATTTCTGGGTGTAGAAGAAATTCAGAGAGCCCCCCCGCAAAATAATAATAATAATAATAATAATAATAATAATAATAATAATAATAATAATAATAATAATAATAATAATAATAATAATAACATAAAATAAATAAAAAATGTGAATACAAGCCTCGTTGCTCTCTTCGTTAGGACAATGGCCAGCCTACAGCGTTCTCAGCATTTTTAGAATCTAGACCAAACACTCAAGCATCAGCAAGATCATGTGGATCCAACGACAGGGGCACATCCATGATGATAAAACTAATTTCTTTAAGATTAAGATAATTATTATAAAGTATTAACTTAAATGAGCCGGTGATAAGTATTGCAACCCCACCTCGATAATTGTTTTCTTAAACAATTTGGAGAGGGAGAGGGTGAGGACCGTACAATGGCTGCTGTAACATGACTGTAGGAGTCAGTGGCAACGAAATAGCCAATGGACTAGGAAACGAAAGAAGGACCCAGCCACAGCCGCGGAAGCCTTCAACTCTGTCGGACGTTATGTCGGTCCTGCGACGCAGCACCGCGGAACTCTGGAGTGCGGCTCAAATGATGAGAGACTCTCCAAATTTTATGAAGCTTTCAAGGGAAATGATTATAGGCAGGGTCTGCACAGGACACAGGAGTAATGCAGTGCAAAATTTTTCGTGCAAGAGCGAGTCACGCGCTCCTGCTGTCGGGCCGAGCGTGACACGATTTGTCTGCCCCTACTATGTCGTCTATGCAGGGAGCGAGAGGAGTCGTTTCCTCATGTTTTACGCGAATGTCGGGAATGGGCGAATGTCCGCCCCTCAGGATGGGCTGCCATGTCCCTGAACGATAATTATCCTTTGGCGGCAGGCAGAGTTGCCATGAATGCGGCAGTTAAAATATTTCTGGCGTTCCTCTGGCGAGCAATGTAGTAGACGGGAGACCAGGCTCCGGCGCTCACCTCAGATAAAAGGGTGGCATCCACAAAGTAGAGCAAAGTAACCATGCCGCGCGGCTATTTCACTGATTTGGGAATTAACTGAGGAGACGGGACGCGCCTGATGGGTGCATAGCCTCTTTTATTGGCATCACATTCGTATACTGCAGCAAAGAAAGGACAAACTAGACTAAATGGAAACATTCATAATACGGTAAAAGGCAAAGTAACCATGCCGCGCGGCTATTTCACTGATTTGGGAATTAACTGAGGAGACGGGACGCGCCTGATGGGTGCATAGCCTTTTTTATTGGCATCACATTCGTATATTGCAGCAAAGAAAGGACAAACTAGACTAAATGGAAACATTCATAATACGGTAAAAGGCAATCTTTTGCATTTTTATATACTGCTGGAAAATTTTAAAGTTGTGCCCTGTGGAGTCCACATTGGAAGAATTAAAATCATCAAGTGAATTGGCTCGAACACTTGCTATTTTCTAAAGAATTTTGATAATGTTCCAGGTACTTTCAAGTATTTGAAATCATTGTCCATTAGCTTCTTGCCTTTCCCTGTTCTTGCTATTAGTTTCTTGTCAAATGTATGAAACAGCACACTCTAAGTTGTGAGTGGGGGTTTGTCCAGGTAAGGCTTAATGTGTTAAATGATTTTTTTTTAAAAACATTTTCATTGTTTGGAGTCAAAGTTTCTGCATTTTGAGTTGTAAAGAGTGTTTCGATCATGCCTACAGCTTTAGTATTTTAGAAAAGCAACAAGAGGATTAAGGCATTGATGACAGTACTAATATATGGTTTATGCTGTTTTTAATTCGATCTAGTTCAATTCCTAAGCCAGCGAATATGAATCTCTTCTCATCATATGTCACTGTTGAGAGCGTAAATGGTATAGTGGATGGCGAACCGGCCCTAAGTTCTGCCTGCCCGTTGTCATGCAAACCTGTTATGGGTAGCTTATATACATGCATATGTCACGAATGGCTTAGTACCGTTTAGATCTAGTTGAACACTGCCTGTGAAAATGAGTTCGTTTTAATAGACTGAATATCAGAAATAATTCCAAATGATGCCGAAAATTTAACAAAGCGTTTATTAATTTGAACCAAGAACAGTTTTAGAACAGCAATTTAATTTATACAACTATAATTAAATCTACAAGCTCTATAACATCCGCAGGTCATCTCTCAGCGATCTCTGCAAGTTCTCTCAAACGATCTCACAACCATTCTTATATACCCACCACAGGCTACTTCTAGCAAATACTTGTTTTTCTGTGCGTAGACTAATTAAACGATATAATAAAAACCGTACATTCTAGAATTTCTAGAGCAAAGACGAAGTGATCGAATCATGTCATCGAGGTTAGCTAAAAATATTGGCCAATCAAATTTCCCACATGACGCATCCACCATGGATATGATCTAACAACTTCCTGTTAACAAAATATTCGGCCCACACCCTTGAAATCTTCTAGACATCCCTAGATCTAAAAGGGTAAACAAAGCTAAAGCCCAAACAAAAGAAAGGTATAATATAGGCATATTCAAAATCTGACCAAGCGCTACAAATAAACAAGACCGTATCACAATTATAATCCATTCCAAGTCTAGATCTAAACTAGATCTAGACTCAATTCATACTCACAACAACCAATTGTCACAGCATAAAACCATTCCTCTGATGTTGAGCCGTTAAGCTATTCCATTTTCATCATAACTTGTTAACCTTTTTAATCTTTTCTTATTCCAATAAAATCATAATGATTCTAAGATTTGGCATCATGGATTTTTTAAACTTTTGGCGATTGCTTCACGTTAAGAGCATTACCTTTATATTTGTAAAGGAAGAATTTTGCACCTTAGGGGATGATATTTCAAGAGAGTTACTATTCTTTTCTTATTTCTTTTTCTTTGATATGCTGATTAAACAAGTTTGTATCTTTAAAGCTAGTGGCAGTAGGATATAGTTTTTCTTCTTCTTTTTTTAACCTTTGGTTTTGACTGTAAGTCAGTATGGTTTTGTTATTTCTTAATATCTGAAAATACACATAATAAAAAGGCAGAAATGTATAAAATGGCCTTTCCTGAGTGGACATCAACCATATCGAATATGAACATTTCGATCTTTTGATCTAAAGTTCACACCCATCCAAAGTTGAGCGCAAGATCTGTTGAGTGAGAATTTTAAATATCTCCCTCCCTGATGAACTGCAACAAACAAACAAACACACACACACACACACACACACACTCACAATCGCACGCACCTTCCGCCCACACAATTTTCGGTAATTAATTCGAAAAGCCTGTTTCAACAAAGATTAATTAGTTAGACTTCCTGTGGATAACTTTCAATGTAGAGGTAAAATACAACACAATTGAATACTTCCCGGATCCTCACAACGACCTCGAACTCTGTGTAGCAGAGAGACTCGGGAAAGACTATTACGACCTTTATGTCAAAGATGTTCCCATAGATACTTTTAAAACAAAAAAATGATTGATAATTATGTATACAATACATGAGAGAGAGAGAGAAAGAGAGAAAGAGAGAGAGAGCGAGAGAGAGAGAGGAAGAGAGAGGGGAAAGAAAGGAGGAGGAGAGAGAGCGAGAGAGAGAGAAAGAGAGCGAGAGAGCGAGAGAGAGAGAAAGAGAGCGAGAGAGCGAGAGAGAGAGAGAGAGAGAGAAAGAGAGAGAGAGAACATATTGCAATGCACGTAGTGTTATTATATGGCAAATATAAGCAAAAGAAACCTTTTAAGCAATGCCCTCGCCTTAAAAGGGTATCATTTCCTGTCATGCTGTGAGCACATCATTGCGAATGGGTGTGAAGGCCAGGAAGGACAGAGGAAGAAGAGAAAGTAAAGGAAGAAAATAAAAAAAAAAAAAACCAGAAAAAACAACATCCGCACTAGCTTTAGAGCTGTCTCCTCCTCCTCAATTGAAGCTCTTTATGTAGGGAACAATCTCGGTCGATGTGTCTCGAGCAACATGCATACTTTGAAGTGGTTTTTTTTTAATGATGAAATCAGAGGGGTGTGGTTTTCATCCTTAATTACTCAGTTTATACTAAGTGTTAAAAGATGATCCCGTGCATAATGGCGGACATTAGTACATCTTAATTTTAAAGTGTTTCGCTGAAAGAACTATATTTTCTAATTTCCATGAACACATCTCTTGATAAGATGTATAGCTAGCTTTTATGTAATTCCGGTTAAGCCCTTTATTCTTTTCTAATAAAATTTCATTTCTTTTTCTTTTGGCCCTGTACTCCGTTCACCTTTAGGTGGTTTGAGTCTTCTTTTTTAGATATTTTCATAGGTTTATAACAAATTTTCGAATCTGATATTACACAGAAGCCGGTGTGTTTTTTTGGCTCAATGATAATAACAATTGACACAGCTGTAGATCATGAAGGCCTTCCTACAGCTCTAATTATGTTTTGTAACACAGTAATGGCATACATGGTTTGTTAAAAAAAAAAAAAAATTATATGACGCATTGCATCCCGTTCACTGCTAAATCCAGGGGATCTTAGTTCTCTTTTTGGCCGTCATTGGTTAATTATTGCAGAGAACAGACACCTGGTCCTGTATAACGGGTGTTTCTGTGGGTAGAAACATAATGATGAGAGAAACAACTCTTTATGTCAGATACCTTACTCCTTTTCCACTCTTTCTCTGCCCTCTCTCTCTCTCTCTCTCTCTCTCTGTGTCTATCTCTGTCTCTCTGTCTCTCTCTCTCTCTGTCTATCTCTGTCTCTCTCTCTCTCTCCCTCCTCGTCTCACTCTCATCTTTCTCCCTCTCTCTTTATTTTTCTGGGCTCCGACTTTTTCCAATAGTCAAACAGCAACGATGACGACGACGACGATGGCAACAATAACAAAATCAATCACTGCAACGACAACAACATGAATAGCACCAATACCAATAAAGATTTTTCCAATAGTTCGGTGTTTTCACGAATAGACTTTACTTTATTCATATACCTAGTCATTCAAAATTTTAGATTTCAAAGTTTGAGTTTTCCTTAGCGGCAATATTTTCGGATGGGGCTCTTACTAGGTGGAACAACGGCTGGCATATTAGGCATAACACATGCACGAAAAGTTTCATTTCAAGCTTTAGCTCACACGACTTTAAAAATCAAATCGTTTTAGACAGTTTTCTGTAATCGTTATCTACAAGCACATTACTTCATAAAAAAAAAAAAAATTGTTTCTATAGAGAAAGACAACCTTAAAAATAGCATTCAGCAGGAACACAATTAGGAAAAAAAATGAACAAAGAAGCAGCAGCAGCAGCAGCAGCAGCAGCAGTAGTAGTAGTGGTAGTAGTAGTAGTAGTAGTAGTAGTAGTAGTAGTAGTAGTAGT
>BLXT01002015.1:564754-575761 GCA_019648995.1 Plakobranchus ocellatus | reverse complement strand
ATATCAATGGAACGGAAGAGAAAGCAAATATTTCCATCTTTATCTTTTACTTTCTTCACGGGTCATTGCTTACACCATAGGGGAATCTGCTTGGTTCATATACAATCCTCTAGGCCCATAATTTTTTTCTTACTTAGTCACTTTTATATTTTGCTCTGACATGACAGCAAAAAAAAAAAGGTGAAAAAATGAAGGGCTAGTTCAGTTTCAGTTTATTAGGTCGATCAAAATCAGGCTAGCCGTAGACGAAAATTAACGGCAGTCTCTTTGGATGACTCATGTCTTTCTGTTCTGTTTAAATCTTTATGTGGTTATGAGCCTCGTCTCATCATAATAAAATATGCGATATTTGCTCAGTTTAAAGAGGTAGCAAGATTTCGAGATTTAATGAAAACACATTGAAAAATAAAAACAAAGCTTTTAATATTCTAATGATTGTTTCTCTTTCAACATGCAATTTTCAGAGCATTTTCTTGTATGAATGATTTTAATGCTTTTATTTAACTAATTAAGTATTCTATGGAAGAAAAGAAAAAGATCATCGTGCTCTGTTTTCTTTTGTATTTCAATTAACAAATATTTGTCTTTGTATATCGAGGACTTCCCAATAAAAGAGACCCTTAAAGTGTCCTAAGAATTCTATTTCATCAAAGCTTAGAAAATTTTAATGTGTGCTGAGTTTCTCAAACCAATGGAAAACTGTCTTGTCGTACCAGTGAAGTAAAATCGGCAGGGGAATCAACGGGTGCGATGTTCAGCAGAAAAACCATAGAGCTATTGCTTGTTTCAACTGAGACAGAGTATAGAAAACTTCAACTAATTTACTCATTGCTAAGACCCAAAGTACGTTAAAACCTACGATTTGGAAAACCAGTATACAAAAGAATAGTGTTAAAGAAATATGTCGAAATAAAATAGTGTTAAAGTTTGATTCGTACATGTTTAAAAATAAGATCGAAAAAATACTGAGACTAAAGATGCCGTAAAAAATCATGGACTGAAAAAAATATAAAAAAGAGATGGATCACATATCAGAGTAAATACGAGACACCAGGAATAATCTATTTTACATTTTCTGTATTTTCAATACATTTTAAACATTTTAAAGCACTAAACATGATAAAAACATGCGGATAACATTAGGAACAAAAAAAAATTCGAATGAAAATTTGCAAAGGCCACCTTTGAATGTTTTCGAAGTTTTCGATCTTATCATTTTTGTTTACTATTTTAGAAAAAAAATCAAATGACACTGCAGCCAACAAGCAAAATTACTGATACGATACATTTACCTCCTCTCTTTGTTCTTTGTAACGAGGTGTTTATACGCCGCATCGTATGTAAGTGTCAGAGCCGATGTAGTTATGCTTTGCAATAGAGAAAAAAGAGAGGCGGCAAACATGGCATGCTAGCTATTGCGTTTGTTGGTGTCGTTATAGAAGGAGCCTTAACAAAGTATTGTATGTCATCGCATGTGTCAGTGCCCTTTCTATTTTATCTTGCACTCCTCGGGCAAGTTCTTTATGATTGACTTTCTTCCTCTACGTTGCTTGCCCTGTTTTCCTGCCTTTATTTTCTTCTTAGTTTTCTCACACGCCACTGAAAGAAAATACAAAATCGATGAAAGTTGAAAATATTATACTCTGTACAAATCTGTTAACATTGACATTCATATCAGTCATCATTGATTATCTTTCTGATTATTATTGTCGATCATGATGGGTCTGTATCTCGACAATTTTTGTAGCTAATTTATAAATAAGGAATAATTAAAAACAAATTTGTTGATATTTATATGACTTTTTAATCATTACTATCTGCCTTTCTCTCTATTACTGGTGATCATTATCATGTCCGTCTATTTCGCGATCTTTTGAAGCTATTTCAAAGCAGGGGCAAGGGGAGGGGAGAGGGGACAAATGAAATTAATCAACATATTGATATGATATATTTATGCACTACGTAAACCTTATTGGAGACATTTTCAATATCCTTAAAAACACATTCAATTAGTTAATAAGCCCTTATATTTATTTACTTTAAAAATGCTTAGCTTTGTACAAAAAACTAGTTTTGTAGTTTTTTGTTTTTTTTCTAAAATCGACAAAGGTCCGCAGAACGTTACAAACCTAAATAAAAACCAAGCACTTAAAGAAAACCCAAAAAACTCGGATACTCACATTCACATAAAGATCGTAAACTATCATGCCTTCAAACACAAATTAAACTATCTTAGATAAGCTTCGGAACTTCAAATTAAAAAAAAAATAGTGTTTATTTTATCGTACATAAACACACATTGATAAATTATTATAGATAGAGCAAACCGATACAACAGAAATAACCTGATTATTGCCATAATATTGGATACTCATATGAAAGCAAATAAATTTAATAAGATTGACTTAAAAACTTAAGGTATTTTAATGTGCCTTTTAAAAAAATGATCCCGCGTAACTATGTACATATGTACTAAACTGACCTCTCAGACCGAAAGATTTGCAAAGATCAGAACTGATTGGCGTCACGGAGTGAAGAGAGAACCCTGTGAAACAAAAAATACATATCTGGTTATAAATTTTATCAGCTTTACGCGCTTTACCTCGTTTTTTGTCATTTAGAGTCGAAAAGAGTAGGATTACTCAGCCATGTAAAAATCTGTGTGCATTCAATTCTACTTGCACTATTTCAAGCATACTATCTTTTTAAAATCAGATCACCCAGCGAATGAGTGCCAGAACCCTGAGATAACAATGAAGCAAACAGGCAATTTGACTCGAACAACTTTGTAAATATCGTGAAATGATGATAACTTATTTTGGTCCCGCATAAGGATCTCGAGAAACGCAGGGAACATGAAAAAAAAAATAACTTCGTAAAAAAGAAAGGATGTTACTCTACTCACACTTGTAGCAGATCAGGAAGCCCTGGTTTGTGTGCAGGCGAGATGCATGAATGCTGAACGTGAGTGTGACTCGATCACTCTGCAGGTTGTAAGACTCGCCATCTTCCACAGGTATCGCTGATTAAACGGAAGAAATTCAATGATTAGAACGTAACAAGTGAAAGGAGAAATGATAATGATAAAAATGTACTAACAATATCAAAGTTTTTAATGCATTCTTTAATAACGGGCACACACTCACTATCGAAATTAGGAAATAGTGAAAGGAGTAGTTAATAAGATATAGTGATCTGTTTTCCGATGTTCACTGTTACAAGGTATCAAATGCAAGGCTTTTCAGGTAATTAAATTGTCCTTTTGAATACCACACCTTTGCAATGCATGTCAAGCATCCTTTGCCCTTCAACATTATTTTTTTACAGATCAACAAAGAAGACTAATGCCAGAGACAAGAAAAATGTCCTAGTCAAGGCTTGGCTTATCAAAACAAAAAAAAAATGTGGGAGATTGAAGCAGGGAAACAAACAACTAATTAGCTTCTGGTGAAAGGAGAGAAGAATTTTCCAAATGGTTTCTGATCTAAAAGACCGAACCAACGCCGTATTCATGGAAATGGAAACACCCTATAGAAACCTATCTTGCGAATTCGCTGCACGGTGTTTCACCGTATCGTGGAAAGTGGCCTTAAAGGTTTGTGCTTTTAGTATAGATATCACTTGCCTGTGCCGTTTCTGGGGCACACGACGAGCGTGTCATGTCTTGCGAGCCGCATGTGTTTCACAGTGATTCTCAAAGTGGAGAGACCCAATGGAGCTTTCAGCACATGTGTCACTCTAGACCAATGGTCACCTTCTTGACTGTCCTTGAATTTTGAGCCGTCGTCGCCTGCAGGACAGGACCAGGGCGCTACTTGCGGTCGGGGATAATTCCAAGGATATTCTGGGTGACTCCGAATGACGCCAGATGTATGTTGTGTGGACATGTGTTGAATCATGTCATACACAGGCAAACCTTTCACAGCTTTCACGGCATATCAAATGAGAGTAAGAATGAATAAAATAATATTGTTAACAATACAGAAGAAAAACTGCAAGTCAGAGGGGAAAAATTTATATAAAAAATGAAGTACCTAGAGACAAAGAAAAGATAATGCATTACTAACAGCTTAGGAATTTGTGAAGTAGTGAGAAACACAAACGCCAAAGTTTATAAGCAACTCAAATTCAATCCCCACGGATTTAGAATCTCTATAGCTTACTGGAATCTAGATTAGAACTCTAACCAGAGATCTACATCCGATGTTGAATAATTCATCTCATATACATTTAAAGGCCCTTTACAACTGATATCTAGGTCTAGGGCTAGATTAAGTATACTATCTAGATATCTATCTTAGGTCTTTAATATTTCTAACCAGAATGAAAAATGTAAATCCAGGTGCTAACTTACATCGGGATTTTTTATGCACTGTATGCATTACTTTAAAAGGGGAAAGACAGAAAAAGCTGTGTGCAAGAAAGGTTTTCCACCGCTTTTTTCACTCTTTCCACACATAGTGTCCGCCAAGCTTTTACTGCTATTAATTTTTTTCAGTTAGCTTTACCGCAAACAAAAATTAAATAGTTGGGTAAAAATCTATTTATCTTAATCTTTTAGTTTATCTAGTTTTTTAACTGCTACATTTACCCGAAGATTAGTAAATTACGTTCCATTAAAATTTAATACTGTTCGATGAGCTGTTTAAAAGAAATTAGCGGAGAAAGGTCTCAAGCTAACTTCTTAAGATATAGATAATGATAGTGATATTAATGAGGAGGAGGATACACAGATGATAAAAACGAAACAGGTAAAGTTAAATATTCAGGGGCACACTGATGTGTGTGTGTGTATAGGAAATTTTAAGAAAAAAAAAGGGGGGGGGGGGTGTTAAAAGTACAATATTCAGGTTTTAAGCGGTGACTTTTTCTGAGAAAGAAAAACAAATCCAATACCAATTAGATTTAGGGAAAGAGCTGTTTTGCACAAACACACATTAAAGGTATTCAATTTGATATTCCACCTTTCGGCTAATACAATGAAGGCATTCGTTTCATGTTCTATTGCCATTAATCTTTTCAGCCGGTTTGCTCATTTCGATATTCTATCGTCACTAATCTTTCGGGCGATACATTAGGAGTATTTATATTGACATTCTATGAACACCAACCTTTCATTCGGTTGCGATATTTTCTGCATATATTCAAAGTAACTTCAAAGTCCTCCATCACTGTAGACACGTTAGCGGCAGTGAACCCTGGACAAATAATAGATTCATTAAAAAGAGAAAAACAAAAATAGGCATGTACCCTATCAATAAGAATACAGGAAGCGAGTGCATTATAAAGATACATTTTTAAGCCTAAGACTAACCTATTCAAAACACTTGTAAGAATGGGATTGTGGAAACGACCTAGATAAGATCCGAGCAGAGAGGCGAGAGGCGAGAGACGAAACATGGTAGTCCAAGTCTAGTTCACACGTAATTGAAGGTTCTAAAAAAACATCTTTCGTTAGTTGTAGGGAAAACCCATACTGGAGGCGACGCGACTTGTAATAGCCGACAAGACGGACTATGTATCGCGGTTAGGGAAAGTCCACACTAGAGACGACGCGACTTATAGCGGACGAGACGGACTGGTGTGGCAGTTACAGTGTTCTACCCAACTACAAGTTAGCCTAATAATTTGCGAAATAAGACTGGCCTCGTGGTTCGTATGGTCAATAGAATTATGCGTGGTCACGTAATATCTGCGCCCCCCCCCTCCCTCTCCCTTATACAACAGAGTCACTAACGTAAGACCAGGCTGTAAGACACAAAGGATAGCTCTGATGCTCCGACAAGAATAAATTCGCAGCCAACATGGTGTGCTTTCGCACCAAAGAAAATAGAGTGTTTCCAAACATGAGTTATTGGACACATGAACTGCTGCCTCCAGTGTACTCTCAGCCTTAAATCAAAGTGCCAAATTACTAGAAAATACAGAATTAGTTTCTTCGTTGGACAAAAACAAAACAAAAAAAAAAAAACCCAAACAATTCAGTCAATGATTTTGTCAATGGTATACTCACACACGCTCGCACTAAAAAGAACAAATTAGGATTAAGCTACTAATTTCGGAGTCATGACTGGTGCGAGCTATCAAAACAAATAATGTTAATTAGTTGAATAAACATGCCTTTCAGGGGAAAATCTCCTATATAACATATTGTATTATCTCAATGACATGAGAAGGTACAGTAATTACGCATACATTGAAAACAAATCTCAAAACCATGACCGGAACTTGGTTTGTCTCCTTGAGAGAATACCAAAGAAACCTTCTGAAAAGATCTGCTGTTGATTGTATAGGTTCTTCCCTCGGCCCATGTACTCTGACACTTGAGGGATAGATGCTGCACAAGGAGACGGTCTCCTGTAGGAGAGAGGTATTACATTGTTAAATAATATCTGCAAGGATGGAAGAAAACCACAATGTTTTATAATGCATGTACTCATAATTGCTGCAGTAAAAAATCGTGATCCCGAAATGCAAATCACAGATGCAAAGTCAAGATTGGATTGTATGAAAATCTCTTGACTTAGTACTGGTCTTTAATATAATTCGTAGTCGTTATGGTAATTCAACTCATCTTCATGACGATGTGGTTTAGGCTTTGCCTTTAATTGTGATACAATGTCAGTACATTCTATTGGAATTAACAGTCCAAACACTGTTAATTCCAATAGAATGTACTGACATTGTATTTTTGCTCTATACCAATCCTAAATTATGCACATATCTATTTCAGCAAGGGAAAGATAAAATGATAGAGTGTAAGGAGAGAGGGAGAAAGAGAGTTGGCGAGAGATGGAAAGAGGAAGTAAAAAAAAATGATAGAGAATTAGAAAGGGAGAAGGGAGAAAGAGAAAGAAAGACAAAGAGAGAGAAAGGAAGGGAGTCATAGAGAGAGAGAGAGAGAGAGAGAGAGAGAGAGAGAGTTTAGACATACCTGGAATCAAATCCCAACTATGGAAGTGGAGCAGCAAGAAGGTCAGACCAGTAGGTGGCTCATGGGGAAACAGGACTAAGGTGTTACTGCCCATGGGAGAAAAAAAAGGGGAAGGGGGGAGGGTGTGATGAGGTAATGATTAAATATTAGATAGCTGATGAAGCTATTTGTTGATTTTCGAGCTATATAAGATATAGGTCATGTGGATTTACAATGAACATTGATTAAAATTATTTTGTCCAGTGCGCTTAAAATTCATTATTATATTTATTATATAAACAAATATATTTATTTATTTATTTATTTCGAAATAGAAAGAGAAAGAAAGAGAGAGAGAGAGAAAAAAAAGAGAGAGAGAGAGAGAGAGAGAGAGAAAAGAGAGAGAAAGAGAGGGGGAGAGAGAGCGAGAGAGAGAGAGAGGAAGGGAGAGACAGAGAAAAAAAAAGGATGGTGGGAGAAGAGAAAAAGAGGAGGAACAAAGTTATAAGTGGATTTAAAAGCCGAAACAATCATTTTATACTTACTTATGAAAACACTGTTTGCAGGATTTTTTTTCATTTTTTTTTGTGCGAAAGGCAAAAGCTCGATACAAACTTCAAAGAATCCAGAGGCGACCGCTTAATTCAAACTCAAGTCAAAGGAATATCCCAGATTTTGCATTTTTGGTGGCTGCCTCCCGGCTGCAATTTTCTCACAATACTTTTTCTACCCCTTTGCCCCTACTCTAAATCTCTCCGCACCCTTCACCTTCCTTTTAAGAAATGATTCCAGAATTTCGAATCAAGCAACTACAAGGAGCAACAGCAACAGCAAAAAAAATCAGTTCTTAAAAAGCAAGCACCTCAAGCAAAACGAAACGAACTTACTTAGGTTGGTAATGGGAATCCCCTTTCGGGTACCTGCTCTTAGAGCGTTTGTCATAGAAATGAGACCTGATAAAACCATAGCGGGATCTTGCAACCTGCACCGATTTAATCACGTCACTCACTGGGTTTCGCTCTGCAGAGAAGGAGAGATTAATTTGCAATATTGAAGTTATTAGAAACATAATCAGAAGTTTGGCTGAGGTTTGCTTTTTCTCTGTTCTACTTAGATCCTGCTCCGACAGAATGAGTATTTTATTTTAAAAGTTAAAAACAGAAGAAAAAAATACTATTTTTAAATAAGGCGTTAAGAACAACGTTTCAACAACTTTGCCATTGTTAAAGTTGTTTTCTTGTTGGACCCCGACATGAAAAAACCCACCATAATACTAGTAAAGGACTTCTGGTGGTAAAATATGTAAGTAGTTTACAGTGGTAAGCTGAGTTTTCATCAATTGATTTTATCATAAAACCTGCTTTTTTTTCTTCTTGCCAATTTTACTCTAAGATATATTATCCAGAAAATATGTTTGACAATAATCCCTCTAGTGCGCCTATAAATCAAGAGTATTCTTAAATCATTAGGACTGTGGATAGCTTCTTCTTTGCCCTACATTTTGGAAAAATAAAACTAGTTAAGAGTGATATAAACAGTTTGGGACGTCATATAAAAACAGAACAAAAAATGATACAAAAGTAGACACGAATTAGCAAAACTGTAAAACTGGATTGCTCTTATTTTTAAAGCAATTTATATCCTTCACAATTCTGCCGATGACTTTTAGAATTGCCGTTTTCTCAATGTTGAATGACTGTGATATAATGACATTTTGCATTCACGCACAGTTCTGGTCTTTTCAGCTGGGCCTCCGCACAGGAGAATTCACCTCTTATACAAGGCTTTGGCATACGCATGCATCTGTATATTCTTCTTCAGAATTCATTGGACAAAAGCCAAGAGAAGTTGAAATTTTGGTGAAGTGCAGAACACATACTGTTGCTAAAAATCTAATATTATAATTTAATTTTGTTCATTAAATGCGTAATCCTGCTTCAGAGATTGTGAAAGATGAAGGCCTTTCTTTAGGATTTGAACCACGGACTCTCTTTTAAGACTCTCGCAAGGACTAACCAACATTCTGATACATACAAATAGCCTTTAACAATTCCGTAGTCTGAGAATAGATTTTTTGGATCTAAAGTCCTACAGCTTTCAGTAATCATGTATGCCAATTTGTAGATATCAGGGAGAGGAGGCTTTTGAAAAAAATTCCAAAGTATTTAATCATTGTCGCAGTCATAAACGATATTTTAAACTTGCTGCTTTATGAAAAGGTGTACATTTAACATCTGATTCTCTTCTGGATTAAAAGAGAGAAAAAAGTGGATTACTTTAATCCAACTTGTTATTTCTTTTACCGATATGACAATCGGACTGCTTTTTGTGGACCTTTCGTGACAATTATAATATTATCTTTTCTAATAATGATTTACCTCTCTGTTTCCTTGATTTCCTGTTTGTAGTTCTGTGTATGTGTCTTTGTCTTGCCTTTCCTTTACGTTTGTATCCACTTAGCTTCTTCATTTTCTCCATCTTTTCTTGCAGGAAAATGAGCAAGCAAAAAACGTAGTTTCGAAGACGGTTCTGGACACAAAACTATTTAAAACAACAGAAAAACACATTGTCGATAGGCAAACAACAAACCTGTGTTCAAACACGTTGTGACCGTCTCCAGCTTTTTCGGCCAGGCAGTGATGCAGGTGGGGTGGCCTCTGGGACTCCATGTGATAATAGAATTCCGGTATCTTACATCACATTGACTCTGATTGGTAAAATAAATATTAGGGTGGAGAATTTAAGACAGTGGAAAACCACGTATGTCTTATTTCTTTTTTAAGGTATGAACAAAATATCCGTGTTTATTTAAAGCTCAACAGAATAGTCCGCTGCTGCGTTAACTTTCGTTGGCTACCATCCTAGTTGATACCATCTGCTTGAGATGTTGTCTAAAAGACTTCATTTACAAATAATCAGTTTATCCGTAAATCTTTATGTTCATCCTCTTTCTTTTGAGATTGGATCAAACTGTCCTTTTAACGATGAAAATTTTCTTATTTTGTTTTCTAAAAGTAATATATATGTCTCTTCAGCAAGCTTTTTTATTTATTTATTATTTTTTTACAACTGATAGCCTCTGTCAAGTTTTCATTCTAATTATCATGAGTATTTTTTCTGATGAAGGATACGCCTAATCTATATCCTTATGATATCTATACACATAGACCAAAATCTGCTCAAACAGATTAGCAATTTAGGGGAACAGAAAAAAAAATTTATTTGATGTAAAGCAGCTTAAATCATAAAATTCTTTCATCCCAAGATCTGTTTTATGCAGCTAATGAAAAACTACATTAGAAGGTTTGGATAAGGTTTGGATAAAACACATCTTGATTCCTTATGATTGTAAGTTTCATAGCTTTCCATACGAAAAAGACAACAAGTTTTTTTATTCCTTCAGTTCAAAATAATGTCCAAATAACGGCAACTTACCTTAAAAAGACAATCATATTTAGATTGAAGCAGATTAGGATCCAGGCCCCAACACTTTCGCCCTTTCCGCCTGGCCCTTGCAATGACATGGAGGTCAAACACTGCACAGCGACCACAGTCCACTGGTATGTCACCCTCCGTATTAGCGGAGTAGATCAGGCTGGCCTTGGATGACCGGCAGTTACGGGCTGGACAAAGTTTGGTTTGCAAATAGACGTCGTGAATAGAGAAATTATTGATAAAGATATAATTATCGATGAAAACTTACAAAAAGCACGAAGTGATAGATATCATGAACATAGAAATTATTTATAACGATACAATTATCGATGGACTTGCTCGATATTTTTCAAATTCAATGCGAAAAGTGCAAACAAATCCAGCCATAATAAAAATCGTTCTAAAAGATTAAAACACAAACTGGTACCATGTTAATTTCTCCTTTGATTTCCATTGAATATTTTTTTCTGATTGAATTCTGTATGCCAATTCCAATCACGTAATATTTAATTTGAAGTTTAACAGTATTGACCGTGTTGATTGTTCATATTTTCTCTTGAATTTTGGAGCTGGTTTTAAGAAATAACGTGCATCCCACGAATAAAATTGAAATCATATGGGTTTTTTTGATTTGTCTTTTAACAACAGAACGATTTTGC
>BLXT01002015.1:488769-498769 GCA_019648995.1 Plakobranchus ocellatus | reverse complement strand
ACCAAAATAGAAAATCGTTTCTCTCACTCTCTAGTGATTAGAACAAAGAAATCAATTGCTCTATAGAAAACGTTGATTGTTACAACAGGTCTGCATTGATTAAAAAACGTAGGAGGCCTTTTTCACAAGAATGGTAAGTTTTCTTTTGTGTGTATGTGTGTGTGTGTGTTTGTTTGAATTAAACAAGGAAACCCTTTAATCCTTATTGTGAGGCGATGAGGCGTGAGAGCGGGCGTGTAACTATGTCCATGAGGCATGAGAGAGCGGGCGTGTAACCAGTATGTTCCTGCTGCACGCAGCAGTTCTCAGTGGTGCGTGGAATGGACTGAGTGTGCTGCTATTCTTTCCTTTTGTGTTCTTCTTTGAGTAGTGTTACCCCTTCACCCGATTTCTTCTTTCCATCCCTTTCCAGACCTTTTTTGTTTTGTTATCCCATTTTCTCCTTCTATCTTTGCTAGGTTTTTCACTCCCTGTTCTATCCATCCCTTTCTCTCTCTCTCTTTCTGTCCCTCTTTCTTATTAAATTACGTTTCTGTCTGTCTGTTTCTATCTTTCGGCTCGAGTCCCCCCACCAGCACGAAGGGCCAGAAAGCCTGAGATCACCTTGTTGTGGATAGGCTTATTATGTAAAACCACAAATTTCACTCCCTCCGTCTCTCTCTCGTTTTATCTTCCCCCCTTCTCACTCTCAGTCTCTCTAGTTTTATTTTCCCTTGTCACTAACCGTCTTTTTCTTTCCTTTCTCTGGACCACTTTCTCCTCCCTTTATCTTTCTTTTTCCGTACTCTTTCTTACTCTCCTCTTACTTTCTTCTTTCACTCACTAACCACCTCCTCCACTTAACCTATGTCTCAAGGTTTTGATTATTTCTTTTTTTCTATTTGTCTCGCTCTCTCCTCTTCACTTTACTCTATCTTTCCCCCTTCCTCTCTCGAGGCGTTGGTGGCACAGTTGAAAGTGAATTCACCTAAGATTTGCAGGGACCCTTTATTGCAGGTTCGAGTCCCGCCACCAGCGCGCTGACCTGATGGAGGGCCTAAAAGTCTGAGATCACCTTTATGTTAGTTGGCTATGAACAGACACTAAACCAAACCAACCCTCCCTCTCTTCCCCCCTCCTCCCCTCTCTCCCTTCCCCCCTCGCTCCATCTCCCCCTAATTCTCTCTCTTTTCGATTATGATTTCCTCTGTGATTTTCTATTCATCTTTTCCACTTCATTGAATTTACTAAACTTTGTCTCTCACACACACACGCTTACAGATATAAATGTAATTCTGTCTCTTATTAACTATATCCCTCTCTCTTTCTCTATCCCTCTCTCTCTCTCGCTCTCTCTCTCTCTCTCTCTTTCTCTCTCTCTTTCTCTCTCCTCTTCGCTAATCAGCAATCCTGGTTTCTCACCCATGGTAACTGCTCTATTGTGAAATTCCTATCTACTCTTCTCTCAGAATCGACACAATGACGCTTAATCTCATGGCTACTCTATACCCCCTACTATCATGCTTCTTTGTAGACGTCAAAACTTTGCACTTATTTATAGAACAACTACTGTGGAGCTTCACGCTGCAATTTAATTAGGATTTGCCGGTTGGGTGGATCTATATCCAATCAAAGCTACCTGATCCGGCCTTGCACGCCTCCCACGGTGGTAACGCACACACACCAGATATCAGCTAATCTAGAGATCTAAAGATCAGGGCTGTGGATTCCGAAAGAATAATGAAGGCTGAAGGAAGGAATTCACTGCGCTAGAAGAATAGATGACATTATGATTTGTGTTCTTTGAATTTGTTTAAAACCTATGAAAAATCGAGGAAAAAAAAAAACAACAAAAAACAAAACAAAACAAACATTCAGGTAAGTACAAGTATTTGTAAGCAGTGTTCAAATAGGTAGGATAAAATTAACCTTTGTTATTCTTTCTTATCTTTAAAGAGTGGTTCATTTAAGTGTGGTCAAGTCGATGTGCCTTATCAATTAGAGTCTGGGTAGATTTCTTGGCAAGGGGGAAAACAATAAGTTACCTCTCATAATCATTTTTTTTTTTGTAATTTGCGATTGAAATATGTTTCCTTTTTGTTTGTTGATTTTTTTTTGTTAGCACTGATTCAGGGGTAAATTATCGTTGATCAATGAAATTATATACACATTTTTTTAATACAAAACAAAAATTATGGTAAAGGCGAAGGTGATACAGATTATTCATAGGCCTTCCGACTATTTTACTAGGCTTATAAACCAAACACTGTGATTTTGAAGAAAAAAAAACTCGTTACATCCTCTGCAACGCAATGCAAATATTCGTTAATACAATTTTATTTTTCGTATACAGTAACTATAACACTATTTTTTAAGAGCATTTTTTACCTATGTATACTTAAGGATATTACTCTCACTGCAGAATTTAATATTCACTTTGTTTGATAAGTCACATTCGTCTCGTTCAGTAGGTCTAAATAATTTTTAACCTTCGGAAATCCGTATTAGGTGCGTGTAGGCGTTATAGAAATTTTTTATGCCGCTTATTCAATTTTTGACGACAATTTTTTTTCTTCTGTTTGAACGAATAGAAAATTCCATGTATATTTATAGTGGCTTCAAAGATGAAAGTGAGACACACTGAGGGCATACAAGGAAAAAAAACAGGAAAAAAAAAAACACTTGTTGCACAATTTTAGCTTTTGGTATCCGGTTACAGTTGGGATTGATCGCACAGAGAGAGAGCAAAGAGAATCAACCATTGTGACCGATCGGACAAAACTGATGCTTAACAAGAGCAGGGAATTCTAGGCATCGATTAAAGGGTTTTTTTCAGGGATGAAAAAAACCAAGCAAACTTGACTTTTCCTGTTTTTCTTCTTCATTTATTTTTCATAAGAAAGCAAATTAGTTTGTCGTTGCATTTTGTAGCTTAAATCCAAATAATCCTGAAAGAGGGCAGATTGCGTTACTCCAGATCTTACGTCCTTTTCTATTCTTGAATCAGGATCTCAAGCTTGCATTATGCAGTAAGAAATGCCAACCTGAGTTCAACCGAACGTCCTTCATTTAGCAGGATTTTTTTTTAATTAATGAGTCTCAGGTGAATTGTACACTCAAGGAAAGCACTTTAAGGCATAAAGTTGCGCTGAATTGATTTTTACGTTTACCATTACCTAAGGGCATGATTTGTGATCGAGTCAAGGTCTAGCTAAACATCTCATCTCTGTTCAAATAGAAATTTCTCAGAAAGTAAAGTCTTCTCAGTCATTTTTTCGGCTGTTGGTAAAACAATAATCGGCAACAAGGGCCTTAAAAATCATATTACAATGCGCAGGCCGCATGCACAAACAAAGAATTTATTTGTTGTTTTGGGCACCCTCCGATTGTATTTTGGTCTATTGCATGAGTAAGCTGATATCAAAGAAGTTGTAATAATACCATAATTATTAAATTGGTAATCGAGGAAATCTCCTATTATTTTCTTACATTATCCTTAACAAATAATACATTATTTTCATTCAACAAATAATATATAATTAAACAAAGAAAATATTGGTGATTTTGCACAAATGTATTTTGGCGAGAGTCATTTTGATGAAATCATGCTTTGCTGATTATCATTTCAGCATTAGTGTTAAAATTCTTTAAAAAGCCGTCCTTGATGCTCACCAGGCACATGTTGCATGGTGTGGGTCACCATCGATCTTTTGCTATTCTTGTTTAGCCTACTGTCTTTAAACTTTCAACGAGCTTCATTTGGGATGGTGTGATAGATCTTTATCTCTTCCTTCTTTTACACCTCAAACAATGGCCTCATTTCACCCAACCAAAGATCTTATGAAGTAATGGTTGTTTTCCAACATTTAGATGTAAACTTTACTGAAGTAGAAGGATTATAAATGATACTGAGTAAAATCTTCTTCTTCAGGATCCTTGTCCGGGACAGAAATTGGCAATCATATTCCTCCACTCAAACCTATTCTTAGTTAATAAAGTTGATGTTGCTACCCTTGCCGTTGCCCAAATCACTTGATATTTTCAATAAAAGTTATTCTCTGTCTACCTCTATTGCGTTATAAGCAAAATAGTAAGGCCTAAAACGCAATTTTCACTTTCTTTATCTATAAAAATATGAGAGAAATGTGTTGAAAAAGGTGAAAGATAAGCACAAAAACCATCAAATTTCTAAATGCGCCATGTTTCAGATAACTTTATTCGTACACTATACAAAGTAAAATCCTTAAAGTGAGGGCAAAAACCGAAGACAATGTACATAACCCAACAAATGAAAAAAAAATCCTTGCAGGCAATCTTTTCATTCTCAGATCTTTGGCGCAGCTGTGTAGAGTCTTACATTTCATGTACAGATTTTCTCATACAGGAACTTTCAACGCTGTTGCATTCGTATACCATTGCGCGTTGATTGTCCTTTTCCACCACGCGCATTCAGGATTTCCAAACGTTCTTTTATTCTGTTTTTAATTAAAACAACAACAACAAAAAAAAAAGGAAATGAATAACGCTCTCTTACATCCAGTCCACACGGAGCCATAGAAAAAAAATATACTGAGATTAAGATAGTTTATAGTTTATAAACCAAGATTGGGCCTGACAATAAAATAGTTTTACAAGATCTTTATCTTAATTTACTCGCTAAGGAATTAGAAAAAGTGTGCGAATTTATTTGCATTGCGATTTTTTAAACATTCTCGTCAGTGGCTTCCATAACAGTAAA
This sequence comes from Plakobranchus ocellatus, assembly GCA_019648995.1. Lineage (NCBI taxonomy): Eukaryota > Metazoa > Mollusca > Gastropoda > Plakobranchidae > Plakobranchus > Plakobranchus ocellatus. Next base: position 494,052 of record BLXT01002015.1, on the reverse strand, counting down.
GAAGAACAGATAATGATGATACAAACTAGAAAACAATAATAACTTGAAGGCAACATTCTCCGAGAATATTTTCAATGAAATCTCTCGCTATTCGTTACGAGTTCCATGCAAGCTATTAGCTAGGTATACCTCGCTTCGTAGTTTTTGACTTAAATATTTCCCATGTAAACCAATTTTGCTGCTACTTCCATAGCCTAAGGGAGGCGAACGCTAAAGTTCAAAAAAGCCGTTGAAAAAAATGAGAGGAACAAAATCTCACTCTCTGATAAGAAAGTTGGATTAGTTTGAATTTTGTATCTTTGACTGCAGCTTACTCTTGATAACACTTCTAGACTGTAATAAAGCTACTCATAATCTTGGTGGAATCAGTTTTGACAGTGAGACAAATTGCTTCCCATCTCAATGTTTCAAAGAATAATACGGAGGATTAGAGCCTGTGATAATCGTTTATTGTTGCAGCATACGACTTTGGGTCTTTCTTTCTTGTTCCAGCATTGCTATATGAGAGATGTAGAATCTTTCATTATCTTTGTTTTATTGTACATCGCCCGTCTTTGAAGGTGATCTCGAAAATATTGATCTTCATGAGGCTTAAACCTACAAATTTTAGGATGGATTAACTAGCCTTGTGCCACCATGCCCCTCTCCCCAACCTGAGTAACTAAAAGAAGACGTAATTACACTGATGAAATAAAAAAAAAAGTCCTTCGTTTTCTTTTTTTTTGTTTTGAAAATCTAATTCACCTCATGATATTTCCTTTAATAATTTGGTTTTATCTAGCTGACCTGAGGGAAAGTGGGAGTGAACTAATGTGAAGTTTTGGGATAGATGTGATGACTCATTTCAAAACATTTATCTTTAATCGCTATTGTGCGGAAGAAAAGCAAATCAATGAAAAAAAGAATAATGCATACTACCAAAGCTAAATTGCTGCCGATTTACCAAAAAACTTTTGAACTTACTTTGAAATCATAGATGGGAAGTTGCTACTTCAAAGAAGTAGCCAAATTTTCCGACCTAGATGTACAGTGAAGATAAGAGGCAAGATGGTATTTCCAACCATATTAAACAACTTTTGTATTTATATTCACAGACAAAAAGTGCCTTATACTAGCTGTGTGTCATTATTGCAGCTGGCTTCATCTATTTTTTATCTCATTGTGCTTATCAGAGTTTATTTTTCTTTTTTCATTTGCAGATCATACTTGACACCACTGAGAACATCCCAAAATATCTTCATTCCCGTAAAGCAACCATAGAGCCAGCATGTCATTGTTGATGCTGAAGACCAAGAACCTGTCATGGCAGGACCACACCCTCAACATCGAGGTCATGCTGGCGCCTCTCAGGTCCACCTTGCTTCTCAACAAACACAAAACACTGGATACAAAGTTTGACCAGGAGACCTCCCTCTACGAGCGCCAGAAAGAGGCTTGCATCAAGGACTTTGTTGTGGAAACGAGGCTGATTGAGAGGCGCCGCCAAAAGTTATTGCGGAGGAAGAGAGAACTCATGGATGCCCGGGCGAAATCAGCCATGGAGGCTAAACAGGAAGAGGAAAGGCGAGCAGAGGAAGCTGCTCAGCAGGCAGCCAATCAGAATCGATCAAGTTCAGCGCCGAGTGACAGTCGCGGTCGCGGTCGGAGTAGACCGGCAGAAAGTTCGTCTGCGCCGATGTTGCCCCGACTGTCGCTCCGATACACACCTCTATTTGGGGGAGATTTCCTCCGTCCGAAAATGTTCTTGGAAACTGCATCCGGAGTTATAGCGGATAAAGACGTGCCCATCAGTGATCCCAGTACGAGGTCTAAACGGCAAATCTCTTCGCCAAGCGGGACTTTCCTGACATCCGGTGGCAAAGCAGAGCGAAAGAGATCGAAATCTCCCTCGCAGAAGCGTGGGGAAAGATTAGGAACACCAAGTTCAGGCACGTCAAAGCTTACTCCAAGGAAGGACGCTCCTCTTATCTCGGGGAGGCCGCCCATGCCGCCATCGACAAAACAAAAATCTGCCCCACGTAGAACTTCCAATGTTAAATTCATGGAGTTTCTCGACATGGATGATGATGAAGACGATGACGGCAGAGACAGCGTGGAGGGCGCAGCTGCCAACATTGTCGTGGAGGTGAAAGAGAAAAGTGTCGAGGAGAAAGTTCGCGAGTTTATCCGCGAGCTTGAAGCCTTCAACTCGCGACCCCCCACAGCTTGCAGCAACGGAGCCAACGACAGTTTCGGAGATAGCTTTGTCACAACGTTCCGCAGCCGCATATCCACCGAGCGCGGCGCTCCTCTCGTGGCGAACAAGTATAACACACTCACTGTGGACAAGAAGCTTTTGGAAGCTGCCTTCAATAAGTACTTAGAGAAGCGGACACAGGACGAACTTTTGAAAGCAATGAAACTAGCAGCGAAGATGAAGGCCCACATTCGCCAAGCGAGAAACACTAGTCTAGTTCCCACAATGGCGGCGTTCAAGTCATCCAGGTCTTTCATGAGACTGCTCAAAAGGCAGCAACGGAAGGATAAGCCAGGGGCACCCGATCACGGGGATTGAGCAATCATCAGTGTGTGCGATTGCTCCATACAACTAATCATAATTAATAAATGGCTCAAATGACTCATAAATGATTTAATGAATGAATAAAAGCTTAATAATGACTCTTAGCTGTAAAAAAAAAACAAAAGACTTGGCAGTAAACTGTGTAAGTTTGTGAGTGATTGTTTAGATTTGTTTGTGGCTACGGTGCAGATGATATGGCTGGATTCTATACTACTATAGACCTTTGGATGATTGTCTAGATTTAAGTCATGTGTAGCAACGATTGGGCTGTTCACTGGAAAAAAAAAAGCCTTTGTGCGTAAGGTGCATGTCAAGATTTCAAATTTTAAATTTGAATAAAATTTGTCTCCGCATAAAGAAGACTGAGACCTAAAAAACAAAGAAAAAAAAAAAGGTAAAGAAATATACATAATACAGTCACTGATTGTATTTCTGAAATGGATTTTGATTTTTGGTCAGATTTGATCCCAACCATAAGAAAAATGCTGTATGTTTTTTTTTTGTTTTGTTTTGCTTTAGTTTCTTTTTGTTCACCACAGGAAAGTGATATCAATCAAGACATTGCTACGACTGAATTTTTAACATAAAGGGGCACTTCTTTTGGTATTAAATATTACCACAGTAATCTTCAAAAGTATGTGTTTTTTTTTTCTTGTTACCTTTGTGAGCTTCTTTACAATTACAGACAGATACCAGTTGGGATTGGTGGAAAATAAAACATTGAAGTATTGCAGCAGATGAATGAAAATGGCGTCGAATGGTGGCCGTGTTAACATCCTGGCAAATAACTGTTTGCGTTGGAGTGTGCATGACTGAGTGGCTTGTGATGTTGCATTTCTTTTTAACCATAGTATTAGAAAATTCCAAGGATATTCAAAACGATACAACTTGTTCCTCTGCTTTAAATCACATTGGTTGTACTTTTTTGTATCTGAAGGAACAAAGAGACGATATTAATTGAGAAAATTATCATAGCCAATAAGTAATAAGATTTTATGCATAGAGCGGCACAAATACCACGTTCAAATGAAATTGAAAGACCTGTAACAGCGTTTGGAAATACTCTGAGAGATCCTTAAAAACCTTTTTACATCTGGTCTTTGAAAAAATAACATATATAACAAGATAACACTGTTTTTCTCACATGCAAGTAGTTTCTTTCACATTATGTTATAATGGTCTAACAATCGTGAACGCCGGGGAAAGGGGAAGGATATGGTTTAATTTGAAGTAGCACAGCTTGAGAATATTGGCTCTCACAAAGCCAAAAGTCTACCGCTCAAATCCTATACTTCTAGATCTAATTGATAAATTGAATCTACAATAATTATTTTCAGATCTTAAAACTATATCTTTCAAGATGTTAAATACCAGCACTACCAAAATGAAGATTCTAAAGGCAATATTACTAATTTCTACGGTATTCTTATTTTGTTTTTGAATACCAAATGACAAGAAAGATACAGGAAAAAATAAATAGAAAGGCAAACAAACAAACAAATAAACAAACAAACATACAAACAAACAAACAAACAAACAAACAAACAAACAAACAAACAAATAAATAAATAAATAAATAAATAAACAAATAAATAAATGTATTCATTAAACAAGTGCATATATCCACCTCTTGCAGCATTTTGCTTTATATCTTTTATAGCATTTTACTGTAACCATACAGAATCAAATCTTTTCTATGACTCTATTCCTATTTTTAATTTTGTTTTCTACAATATAATAATTATTTTTTCGTCCAAACATGAGAAGGCTTTCTTACAGTTTCCAACTCTCACTTGACCAATTAAATAGTGTTTGATTTTCAGTGTCGCTAACGAACACTTTTTTTAGATCATCACATCTCTATGCCAAAAGTTTTTGTTTGAAAGCATAGACTCAAATTATGCCATTGTCCAAACGCTGCAAAATATTTCCGTCTAAATAAATGAATCAAAATTTGTGTCCCTACATCTTAAAATCGATCTCCCTTACCTTGAAATAGTTTTTTCCGTAAATCAGTTTCGTTTACGCAAATAGAATCTATGCTTTCAAAGTTTTTTGTTTCATAAATCTCAATACAGTTTCTTCACAAATCTCAAAATATTTTTTTTATATATCTGTCTGTAGATCTCAAAACAGTTTCTTCCATACTTTTCTTAATAACTTCGGCCACAAATCTAAAAAAAGTTTGATCCATACATCTCAAAAAAGTTTCGTCCATGTCTACAGAATAGTTTCGTCCATACATCTAAAAATTGTGTCCATATCTAAAGAAAGAGTTAAGTCTATACCTCTTGAAATATTTTCGTCCTTGGATTGCAAAGTACTTAAAAAAAAAGTCACGGAAAAACAAAGGGGCAAAACGCACCATATAAACTGTAATGCTGAAAGGGTGCGGAGAGAGGTTCTTGGAGTTAAACACTAATCTATTCTATGGTATTTTTATAAACATATTTGAAAACATTAATGAATTTAAGTTGTGCAAAAACGTTACCTTAACAAATACATTTAACCCTCTCTATGGGGCAAAATACGAAGTAGGTACACAGAAAAATGCTGAAGAAAGCAGTAGTTTTTAATTCAGAATGAAAAATGAATTTCTTAATAAAAAGCGAGCTGAAAATAACCACTACAAAGGGGTTGTGATGTAATACTGGAAAATAATCAGTAAGGAAAAATATGAGCAAGAAAAAGACGCCTAGAGATATTTATTTTTTATGCCAAAC
>BLXT01002015.1:404305-416959 GCA_019648995.1 Plakobranchus ocellatus | reverse complement strand
GAAGGGGTAATCAAATTTTGACTTGGGTTTGATTGATGAAAGGCATCAAAACTTTTACTATATCAGAGTTGGGGTTTTTTTCCAGCTCTCAAAAAAGATTCCATTTTCTTACCTGTAAATAAACCCGACTAAGCATTATTTTGGACTCGAGGGAAAAGGTCTAAGTTTAACTAAAAAGGGATAGGAGGCTGACTTATGTCGGATTCTAAGAGTTGCGAACATGAACTTGTGGGAAATCGTGCAGACTGATTTTACACTTTGCCCTTCTTGCTGCCTCCTTTCCGCTTCCAGTCCGGATTGGGTCGGATGGAGAAACAGCGTTCAATCTTGAATTCAGCAAAGCGGACCAACGCGTGGATGGCCTCAGTAAGGGATTATTTTTTTTAGAGGGGGATCAAAGTTACTATTTTCAAATTCTGACTTCAGAATAGGCTTGCCCCTTTCATCCTAGTAAACTAGGCAAAAATCTACCCTTGAAACGGTGGCAATAACCCTCGAAGACAATGACATCCGGCCAAAAGCTGTATTCAATCAGATCAAAAAACCCTGACTTTTGGTCGGTGATGAAAGTCAGAAGGCAAAGGGCTCTTTTTTTCTGTATAATCGCTGGATAAAACTAACGTTCCCTCTGTCTTATCCTTACGAAAATCAATCCCGATTGCCTTTCAAAACCGTCCACCCGTAAATAGTGTCACTTAGAATATATACTTTTTACGGTTGATGTACTTCGTTCGCATTATTAAAAACAAATAGAAACTATTTTAAAAAGTGTAAGTATCACAATTCTAGTGTGGTAACCAGTAGTGCTGAGGAATCAAGTAATGAAATGTTAAAACTTGAGTCTTTGCAAATTGATTAGTGTCAGTTGATTTATTTTTGTTCGTAAAACAAAAAAATCAATATAAAAAAAGCAGCTACAAAATGGAGCTGTGATTTGTTGGCAATCGGGAGAAAGAAGATTAATATAAAAATACAAAAGGCAAGAACGTCAATTTACAAAAACAAAGAAGTCATTGAAAGTAAACCTGTGTTGCTTGTTGTTTTTTTTTAAATAGTTTAACATGCTTTCATTTTAACGCCAATTTGATTTTATTGAACTTGTACTTGCACAAACTGTTTTGGAGTAAAGATCAAATTCGAAAGAAAAATCACCATAAAAGGAAATTAAATTATCCAAGAAGCGCGGTCAAATATCTTTTGCGACTCAGATTTGATTTTGACAGAAAACTATTAAAACTGTCTTTTCAATAAGTGTCTTTAACTTGCAATTTGTTCTATCTTTTCCCGCTGGATTGCAGTAAAGTATTTATGTTTGACTATAGTTTGACTTCGTGAGGTACTATGCTTTCCTTATTCTCACCAGCACCTCCTTAAACTTCAACATAACTGCGCTCCGATCTATCTAGCTCACTCTTTTGCATTACTTTTTTTCTTTCTAAAGCAGTATGAAGAATATTCGGATTACCTCCTTTGTACACGACCTTGAAACCTTGAGCGTCAGTATGGGAGTTTGTAATGAAGTTGAAGGACACGACATTAGTCTGACTAATGTAGGTCATCATGGGTGGGCTTGCGCAGAACCGGAACTCTCCGTGGGGCGTAGTTTCCATAATACGCAGTCGATCGTTGGCAGCCAAGCATGGCTTGGTCGGACGTTTACCCAAGTCAAAATGTAAAAATGTGAACATAATGACCTGAGAATAAAAAAGGAGATCATAGTTGGTGTAAGGGATATGACATAACCAAAGTATAATAATAATTATTTAATTAGCTTTTTAAAAAAAAAATTGAAGGATGTTTCCACAGTTGAATGATTCCACTACTGCGCCTTTTTAATAGATCGTTCTTGCAAAATGTATCGCCTTGTCGTTTCGCTTCTTATCTTTTGCCAATAATTGGTAAGGTTTAATTTTGAGACGCACTTTTAATTTAATTACGAATAGCGGAAATGTTCTTGATATGCCACGGGCAGATATTAAAAAACACATTTGAAAAATGCTTTTAATTATCGTGCATCATACTACCTTGAAGAAAACAGGGCAGAGAAAAAAAAAAGGAACTTGGTTTGAAATCATCATTAACTATATTTTATGATGAAAGTGATAGAGAGAGCAAAAGGAGATAAACAAAAAAAGAAGTCTTAACATGTAGATTCACATAATATGAGGCTAATTTTTTTCCCTTTCAATAGCATTAATTTTTGCGAGAATAATTATTATTTGACAAGGTAAAGGTAACACAAGTGGAAATACCCATAGTCAGAGTTGCCAATATAAGCTTTTGCATCCAACGACTCAACGTTAATTCTTTCAAACAATTTTAAAACATTTATTTTCAAACAACGTATTCGACACATCTGGGTTGTTGATCTGGGATCAAAATATCGAATCGCACAGAATTTGTTTTCTCTGACAGCTTAATAAATTGTTGATTCGTTAAAAGGGTGAAAAAAAAAATCTCGCCGACCTGAGCAATTTTCTCATCTTAACCTTAACTGAAAGTTCGATGTTGTGGCAAAAAGTCACATAATTAAGATTACTAACAAAATAGCCTTTATAGCAGCCTGATTTACACCGCAAAACAACATAATTTTTTGAAGAAATGGGCATTGATATGGTCATTTACATCTCTCTTTCAATGGGAAAAGGTGGAGAAAGGAGGGGGTCCAGCATCTCAGGCAAAGATCTTTGAAGAGCTGTTTATCTTGTCCCCTTTTTTTGTGCTAAAAGTACCGAAACTTGGAAATATTCTCCCTCAAAGGGCGAAACAAAGAGTTCTAGGCAGCATGGCGTGCTCATCTTCAGAAATTAAATTAAACAAGAAAAAAAAAAAAAAAAAAAAAAAAAAACGTTTCAGGCCTTCAACAATATTTGAAAAATCGGGAATAGTTTATAGCAGGCATATTAAAATGGTTTTAGTTCCTTTATTTTATAGAAAATCAGTGGAATTTGTTTGCCCTACCTTCAAAAATAATTTTTTTTTTCCTGGCTACCATGAAACCTTCAATCTTGTAACTTTTATAATATTGGATCAATTTTGAGCAACATTTCTCTGCACCATTTTCAAACATTTGTAAAATTAGTTTTCTGACCAAAATCTTCTTTATGAAAGCGAATTTAGATTTTTCTACAACAAAGCAATCAACAAATCTTCACTTTTTAAGTTTAATATTTAACGCGGTAGATTAAATCTTAACTTGACTATCTTTCAAATGACGAAATCCAAAATGGTGAGCGTTGCAATGGGGACAGACATTTTTTTATATATTTTTTTTCTGTTTGTTTCTTTTAACTTTACCTTGCCTAATTCAATAACAACAGCTCAGTTTTCCTAACTCAGTTAATTAAAAATCACTTCCAGGATAGCTCCTGTATGAGCCAAACAGCGAAGATCTTTATTTAAAAAAAAAATGAAACTGCCTTTTGAAAAAGACAAAAAAAAAAAAAAAATACAAAAAAAGCTTTTGATCCTAACCTGTAGATCTCGAGAAGATGAGCAACAGTATATCGTTACTGATTGAAAATAATAAGTTTGATTATATCTAAAGTGAGAAAAAAATCCTTTAAAAATTATGTACATTAAAATATATAAAATATATATATTTTGCGTGTAGATTCTTTATTGTCATCTTATGTTCACTATGTACATTAAAATATATAAAATATATATATTTTGCGTGTAGATTCTTTATTGTCATCTTATGTTCATTAGGTACATTAAAATATATAAAATATATATAAATTTTATGCGTGTAGAATCTTTATTGTCACCTTACCTTGTGTGCTGGAACCCGTACCGTCCATGTACAATTTAGGTGATGAGTGTAGTTCCTCGGCCACCCTGGACTTGCAAAATCGCCTTCAAGGTCGGTCATCTCGCCGCCACAATCTGACAAGATGTTAACGAGGGCAAGGAATTAAATTAATGATGGATTCAATGCACGCACAGATTAAATTTAATGCGTGTGTACGTGTGCGTTTCATTAATATTGATTGGTGATAAACCACAGTGGAATGAAGTAGAACGGCAATGTCATTTAAAGAATAAAAAAATCTTAGTTCAATAAAAAAAAAGGTTTGGTTGGGATGACACATTTTACTAATACTATGTTACTTTTACACTTTTCACTGCTTGTGGGCGCGACTTAAGCCATTAGACTATTTTCAAGTTTTCCTTCATATTTCAGGGTGGTTTATGCTCACACAGAAATGAAGAGCGTTGGAAGAACATAATGCCTAGTAAGAATGTCATACATTTCGAATAAAGATAGCCAGCTTTAGTGAAATGTCTCGAAATAATAGTGTTAAGATTTTTTTGTGTGAGAAATACATAGCTTCTAAAATTTCAATGAAGTAATTGTCTTCAATACTGAAGTCTTTTTCGGGCATAGCTGAAATCGTCCAAAACATTTTCAGATGCATATTTCTTTCACAGTAATCTGAACCATAATTCTTTTCTGATATAATTCATTCAATTTTCTAAATAATCACCTCAAGTTTTAAAAACTTATCAACACAAATGTTCCTCAAAACTGAATGTTGAATACAAGCCATCAAGTGTTTGGGTTGTGACTGCAGGCGATAATTTTTTCTCCAATGCATCTCGATTATAAGAAGCAGCTTAGTTCTTACATTCTATGAGTTAAGTCCATTCTTTATTACCCATAATTATTATTATCTCATTTTGTTTCATCCCTGTTTTATTACTAAGTTATTTTCTTTTCGTCATAATGGTATTTTATAGTCCTCTCGTTTAGAGACAAAAACAAGTATAACACTTTTTTCTAACATTTTCCAAAGTTGACAAAATTTACCTAGAGACGGCTTCAGCTCAAAATGGTGAACTTGTTCTCTCCCTTGGCTGTAGAGTTTGCCTACGTCACTGCTTGTCTTCTGACTCAACATACACGACCTGTCTTTGATCTGGGATGGAGACACGAAACAGATCACTTTTATTGTTTGATGATAAAACTTAGTTGATTGACGGGGTCAGCATTATAAACTAGATCAATACGTTCTATGAGTCTCATTTCTTTCTCTTCCATGTTTCACTCCGACAAGACTTGACGCCTGCCTTCAGAAAATAATCGTCAACCTAGTCAATACACAATTGTTTCTTTATTCTTCAAATGATAGCATGATTGGAGATTGAACCCGTGACACGCACTTTTGCAAATAAGCCTCGTTTCTTTAGTTGGTCACAGAGATGTAGAAACATTGATTGATTAATTTTATTTTATAGTAAATATAGCCTTCAGGGGTTTCGAAGTTCAGCTGATTAAAACGTCACGTTCAAAACTGGAATTGTGTTTATTTAGCCAAGACTTTGTTTTCTTGGCTTAAAATACAAAAAAAAAGTTTTTGCAGGTCTGTGCTTTTATCAAAATTTGCTATGATTTTGAGAAAATCTAAAATTCAAAATGTTTTTTTTTTTTCAAATTTGCTCTTTTGGGTGATATAATTTGATACAAGTATAATATCATCTCAATGTTTAATTCCTGTCAAAACAGAAAGTACCATTTTGTATGTGACAAAGGACCAACGATTTGTTGCTATAACAGTCGGCAGGCCTATTCCTCAAATATGCATCGGTTTCTTACAAGGCTGCAGAGGCCTATGCGTGTTGTCTTAATGATAATATAATTAGTAACATTACATAAATAAACATCAAACCGTTGTAACTCTCGATCTTTTATCGTAAATTTTGACCTTTGAAGATCGTTTTCGAACCGAGCGCCAATGAAAATGTGAGCCAGACACTTGCTTCCTCCGCAAAATCAACCCTTGGATAAAATTACTATCGTTAGGCTCGAATTAACATTTTTTTAAAACTTTCTTTTGACCTGCGCGATAAGACTTCTCACTACCGATGAGTACTCAGAAACTCAGCCACCCGAATTCATGCTAACCAAATTGCATGAGAATAGGTTAAAGCAGTTGTCGCATTCGAAAGATCGAACGTCTATATGGCAGACAAGTACCCTATCTACTATGTCACCACTAACTCTTTGATTTACAGTGTGCGTAATTGAAATAGCTGAACAATTTATCCGACACTAGTAAATTTGGCACTCTAGAGATATTAGCTTATTTGGCTTTACAATTACACGCAGGATGTCGGTTTTCTTAATTAATAAATAGACATTTTTTAAATTCTTATGAAATATTGAAACTGAAAAGGGAAAGAAAGAATAATATAAGCAAAGTTATGTTCTGAGAGATATTCTCAGAAAAAAGAACATGTGAATGAATATTCGTAAAAAAGAAGGCTCTAACAGTCAGTTAGTATAATCAAAAGTCTCTCATGGCTTGAGAGCAAAAAGAAATTACAAATAATAAAAATGAAATATAAATAGGAACATTTTGGATGGATCAATAAACGCAATTTGTTTTTTTTTTTTCTCCAGATGAACGGCGAATATTTCGTATACAGACAGTAAAGACAACAGGCTGGTATCAAAAAAACTTCATATGGGATTTATCTAACAAAACTATAAGAAACCTGCATCTGATAACTTTGGTGATACTTTGCCGCCATAGAGATCTTGATTATCAATCCCATTATTAGAGGAATGAAGAAATAGATAGATAGATAGATAGATAGATAGATAGATAGATAGATAGATAGATAGATAGATAGATAGATAGATAGATAGATGTTTGGTAAAAAGATCAATAGAGAGAAACACACACATTCACAGAAAGAGGGAGGGAGAGAGAAAGACAAAGGGACGGAAAAATAAAAAGCGACAGAAACAGAGAAAGAGAGAGAGAGAGAAGGCAAAGAAAGAGAGAGAGACACAGTGAGAGACAGAGAGAGAGAGAGGGTGGGATGGGGGGAGAAAACGAAAGAGAGGCAGAGGGACAGAGGGACATAGAGAGAGCGGGAGAAAGGACGAGATAGACAGAGAGACTGAAAGAGAGAGAGAGAGAGAAATAGAGAGAGAGGGAGTGAGAGTCACAGAGAGAGAAAGAGAAAGAGAGAGAGAGAGTGAAAGCGAGAGAGAGAGAGAGAGAGAGGGGGGGGGGGGGGNACAAGAAGACAGAGAGTGATGTTTCTAGAGAGTTCACGTTCTTGAATAAGAAGCAAAAGGTCGAAAAGACTTACTTTTCTTTTCAGTTTGTATGAAATCAATGTCGGTCACAAAATGTGGGACCCGAAAATAAAAACAAACAAAAAGAAAATGAAACAGTAGGATCATTGTTTCACAACATATATCATGTTTGGGGTTTTATTGTTTTCGTCTAATAAATAAAAAAAAAAAATGTTAACTCCGCAATTAAAATCAACCAGTTTTTGTTTCAAGTTAACATTTAAACACTTTCAATGTAAATAAACACATTGTTAACGATGTTTTGTTCTAGACATTGGAGTCAGTAACACCTGAGAAGCCTGGAAAAAAATATGTTTTCTTTTTCAACATTGTCTTCATTACCTTCCTGTTGTGTTCTTTGTATCACATTTCCAAAGCAAAAAATCTCTAGAGAGAAAAGAATATTAACTATGTGCATATCAGCACATACAAAATATAATAGTAGAAAAACAGCTCAATTGCTGATAACAAGCTGAACGAATAGCAAAAAGGTTTTCTTTTTTTCTGGTTTGTTTATTGAAATTAGCTTTACTGCGCACAACGATATTTGCGCAGATAATAATAACAGAATGGTAAAATTCAGAAATGTCTTGGTAAAATGGGCCACTCAAATAAAAACAGTGTATTGGGTAAAGATTAGAACTATTGGAGCATAGACAGAGAGAAAACTGATAGAGAGATAAAGAGAATAATAAATAGATAGAAGAGAGAAAGATTAATAGGTAAATAAAAAAATAGATATCAGACAGACAGACAGATAGATAGATAGATGAGTAGGTAGATAGATAGTTAGACACATTGAAAAGATAGATAAACTCAGACCGTCATGTAGATAGATTTACAAATGATAGATATGACAGAAAAAAAAAAACCCTACAAATATTGACTCTTGAAACAGATTTATTTGAAGGTATTGAAGATACTGCGGTGGCTGTGGAAAAAAAAAATCAGGCTCCGTCAGATCATCATATCGAAATGCAGGACCGCAGATTGTGTAAATGTGAAAAAAAAAACGTGAAGAATTATATTGAAGGAGTGTTACTCTTACTAAAAAATCAGTTCACTGCAAAAGAATTGTCTATACTTGGGTGGAAATTTAATTAACTTAAGGAAACATGTGTATATGTATGTGTAAGTATATGCATATATTGTCCAACACTCAATACTGTATTAAAGTACTGACCATACATGTTTTCATTACCCTTGTTTTAGTGTCCGTGCATTATGTTTCTGTTTTACGGTATTGATCTCATTTCGTGGAATGCGTCTTTGGCCATGGCTATTCTTTTAGTTATTTCACTCGTGCATGTACCATTGGTATTATCAGTTCGCCTAAGACATACGGATTTTTTAAACTATTTTGATTTTTTCACCTATGCTAACGAGATTGTATTTGGAGTTGGCAAAGTTCTTTGAGATGATCATGTATTCCATTTTTTTTCCACATTCAAGGACAGCCCCATCCTTTCGCTTTCCAAAACAATAGCATCTAAAGGTTTTTGAAGTTTTTCACCAGATTCTGATTTTAAAATCGTATCACCTGTCTACCTGAAATTATGAAGATTTTGTCCATTTATTTTGCAGCCTGAAATATCCTCTAGATTCCTTTAGATTATTTCACTATCTATCTATCTATCTAGATAGAAGCAACCACGTCAAATTATTTGAACAAATTTTAACAAATTAGAGCATGCGCACAGACATTTTGCCCATAGGCTCTCTTTTTCTTCTACTTCTCTCTCTCTCTCTCTCTCTCTCTCTCTCTCTCTCTCTCTCTCTCCCTTGTCTGCGACCTATTTACTCGGGTGAGAGAGGAATATTAATATTTCTAGGCACTGACTTAATTAAAATATAATCTGTTCCGGCCCGATCGGCCTCACTGAGTCCTAGCACCCAGTAACAAGAGATATAATTAATTACTGCACTACTTTAGACAGGGCATTAGAATAAAGTTATGTGCCCACAAGGAACGAATAAACGGAAAAAGGAGAATTAGCCTATAAGAAGCGAAGAAAGTGAAACGCGAGAATGGTGTTTAGAGACCGAGAGAGAGAAAGACCGAGACAGAGGAAAAGAGAGACAGAGAGAGAAAGAGACAGTAGAACGAGAGAGAAAAGGAGAGATATGACGAACACAATCAGGTAGGATGGAAAACTGGGCGAGAGAGTTAATGGTAAAAATCTATTCAAATACAAAAAAGAAAGGAAAGGGAAAAAGATTATAACACTCGTAGAAGTTTTAATCAAACATTAATTTGCCTGGATAAAAAAAGACTCCTTCAAAAAAAAAAAATCTGTGTGTGGAAGAAAGATTTTTAAAAATGCAAAAAGAAAAAAAAGACAATTTCTCTTCATTCGCTTAGTGACTTCTTGACTACTAATTTGCTAAGCAAGTACACAATGCTCTTCATTTTTTACAAATTTGTGTCTTCTTTTAGCGAAAAAAACGTTGCTTATACAAAGATTGCACCAATGCTCTTTCAGGAAGTATATCTAAATTTCTTATTATGAATTCCTCATGCAATTAATGGAATTTGCAGTTAACTTTATAAAAACATTTTTTTACAGAAATTAAAAAATTATTTTTCTCTAGATGCCTTATCTGAAACTGTTATTGGCGATCATGTTCCTCCACTCATAACTGTTCTCGGTTAACTTTATAAGACTCTTGTTGCGACCATTACCTACTGTCAATGAATTAAGAAATCGAATGAAAGTTATTTTCTGTCTGCCTCTACTGGATTTGCCTTTAATCTCCCCAATGATTGCTAGATTTTTTAACCTCTTGTGTCGGCAAATAAGTCCCTTAGAATTTGTAGTTGCCTCTATCTTATAATTTCGATTAATCATCTCACAAGATTAGCTTATTTCAGCACTGATTCTTTGGGCTTTCCCCGTCCATGATATCCTCATCATTTTCCTGATAAACCACATCTCTACAGCTTCCAATTTCTTTGAGTCCCCTTTTTTAATGTCTAAGACTCCATTCCATGAAATTACAAGAGAACAAAATCCTCTGTTCATGATGATTATTATGCGTTTCATTTTTTTGCTAAACACAGCAGAGATAGGCTACCCTACTTTTGACTGTGCCTTGCCAGTAATGATCCCGGGTGCTAAAGCTATGCATGCCAGCGTTACAAACTTAAGAATTGGAGGTCGTTATCTAGGGAAAACTGATATCGTGATCAGTCTTTTAAAAAAATCGAGCGAGACACCTACATCTACTATACCTGGCTTCAGCCCGATCTTCTTCAAAGCTTATATTTTATCCCTAGTCCTTTATCATTTGTCTTTCTCTCACTATGCCCTGACACTCTCCAAAAGTGGCCTTTTTTATTTCCTCTTCCTTGAACATTTGTCTTACATTTACTCTGCACCAGGCCAGTCTACAGCTTATATTTTATTCCTTGGCTGTCACCAATCTTACTTTAAATAATCATTCTTTACTCGTCTGTACTTCTTTTGCTGCTTCCTTATTCCAGATCGACCGAAACGTTAGACTTCATCATGACGACTGAGGTATTGTTAAAAATTAAACTAAGTTTGTATCCTTTAAATTTTTTCTTTCTTTTTTTTTTTCCTCAGGTAAAGTTTTTGTTGCTGACAACAATAAATTAGTTGTTAGAAGCTTCCTCTTTTAAACTCAGAGAGAGAGAAGTCAGTTTGACCAGAGCCACAGGAAAATAATGAGATAGTAGTGGTATAGTCAAGAGAGTAAGGAGCTGGTTTGACATAAAGTCCTTTAAGACTGAATTGTGCGCAAACAACAATGACGACTTTTTAAGTAAACAGGTAATAAATGTTGACCCTGTCAAATGTTTTTTTTAGCATATTTTCTAACTTTCGTCTGTGAGAAACTTATCTTTCTCTTCCCAGTCTTAGCTCATTTCATCTCTCTCCTTGCATGAAATATAAAAAAAAATTCCTGAGACGTACATTCCTGCGGATTTTTGGCCCAAAACGCAAAAAAACAATAAATTTGCCTAACAACAGCAGGTGAGAAGTTTTTGAAAGTCTAGTCTTTATAGAGACAAAAAGTGCCGCTCTGTTTTTTCTGTCTTTTAACCTAAGAGTGACATTCATGTTGTTTTCTATTTACAGATTTGGCAGCCTGAAGTTTAGCATAGGTAATGCAATATTGTTATTATGCTGCTTGATTCAAATATCGATACCTTATAAATGAGACGAACATTTATCAGTCAATAAAGCACTGGTAAGTTTATCGTGGCCTGAAAATAGGAAATTTTGCGGGGAAGTGAGTGGGTGAATAGATGACTCGTAAATTAAAGAGTAATTTTAGCGGTTTGACTTTAGTGGTATGATAAAATGTGACTCTAACCTGCTTTTTGACAATGCTTTGGTTCTATTTATATTTGTACGTTATGACACGATACATCATTAAAAGGATGCTTTTCTCATTTTGCTTTCATCCAAATGGTAAATAGCTTGATTCTCTTCTATCTATTTTTAATTTAAAAAAAATAGGATGAAAGTGCTCTACTTTGACATGGAGCTTATGAGGTGCTCCAAGAGAAAAAATGAATGTCTAGGTGAGACAAACATTCTATTCTCCTCTATCAATCTCGAAAACGTCTAGTTTATTACATAATTTGCTAGGGACCTCGTGTTGACGCCCCTTCTTGTTCTCCTTTTGCTTCTCGTCCTACTCTCTTTACTCGTCCTTTTTGTCGTTCTCGTTCCTCTTTTCACCATTTTTTACAACCCCCTATATTTAAAGCCATTGTAATGCATACCACCCCCTATTATAATCTGGTATAGTATAGTTCTACTTTGACCGGTTATGAAAGGTGCGCTATTTTTCACTGTTTAGTTTGCATTGAAATACCATCGAAAGATTTGAATGTCCCTAATAATTTATCTTACCTGATACGAAGATACTACAGTGCTAGGCTTATAAAAGCTGTTATTCTGCCAAGCGGTTATTGTTGAATAGTATCCTTTCAGCCACAATATCAAGTTATCAGGCAATTGTGCAATATTTCCACTGTCCTTACTTTGCAGCACTTTATGTCTATCAATGGGCAACATAGGTGACTTTTACATCTCCACTTTCAGAGCATCCATCATTTATGATTACTTATACTATCGAAATGAATAACACATGAATGTAAATGATAGCAATATTATATAATAAGATTTAAAAAAAAAACCTTATGCTTTTCTGAAAACTAATAGTTATTTCACTTGCATTTGAAAAACGTGAATATAAATTAAAGCAATGTTATAGATGAGGATTTTAGTAACATATAGTAACCTTTTCCTGAAAAGTAATGGGTTTTTCACTAGTACTTGTAAATATCAATGATGAGAGCCATCTAGGAGATTGTGGATAGCTAATAAACTATTCAATGAAAAAAAAAAAAGCAAAACGAAAGTAGCGTTTCAGTGCAAATTCTTTAGGGCCATTCGATAGTTCTAGGGACTGGTGCATTTGAATTACATCAATGCACTTCCATTTGTAATAGACCAACATTTGCTATGCTAAATCAACGCTTTAATGTAAGTATCCATCCTGATGCCTTTGTGCATCCATACCAG
>BLXT01002015.1:144348-156626 GCA_019648995.1 Plakobranchus ocellatus | reverse complement strand
GTGTTTAATATTGGCGTTGCTTTTATTTTGTGTAAACGCTCACCTTTATACTTTGCTATATTGGGCGGCGTATATGTATTTATTTATCCATTTATTCCTCTAAATATCAATCTACTTATCTGTCCATATATCATTGTACTGATTTATCAATCTTTAATTACCTATTCACCTATTTGTTTCATCCTTAACAGTTACTGTTTTACTGTATGTTCCTCTGTTTTTGCCTGACGTATTTTTTGGATGTGAATGCACAAGATCTTTGAATATCCGTAAAGATGTCCGGGCAATCTTAACCCTCTTTAGCCATTGATCCTTTTTTGTTTTGGTTTTTTTTTCTGTTGGAAATACTTTCGGATCATTCCAATGTTGTGACAGTCACTCCTGTGGGGCAGCTTGTTTACCGTTAGCATTCATGTCGTTGCTCCAGTAGCCCCTATCGCTTTTACTCCTATACACTCCTTTTTTTCTTTCTTTCTTTTCTTAAAAGAATGTTTGGCAGTCAGTCAGTCTTAACCGTTATTATATTTGCTTCCATGCTGCCAAATACGTGAGATATCCGTTACGGGTTGGATAGGCGTACCTCTGTCATGTAAAATAATCTTAAAAATAGGTTCGGCCTTTACAATGGACTGGTCCCGACGTTGTCGTTTGAGTCATATATAAACGCATATTTTGACATTTTTGGCGTGTGGCCCAGTGCGCAACTTAATCATTCTAAGTCACACAAAGCTGGCAAGCAATGACAAAGATTGAATCAAAGTAGAGCAGTTATTACTATAATCCTTTTTTTTTTTATTTTTTTTTTTTTTTATTTTTTTGTGGAATGTCGATTGAATAAATCTGAAATTTTAGTTTTTGTGATATGGGGGTAAATGTACAGTCCTTTTATGATCCCAGGCTATTTGGCTTTCCAGGACCCGCGCACAAATGACGAGGTTCGAACCCACGAAAGAAGGTTTGAGTAAGTTTTTAAGTGAATCACGCTGCAGCCAGCGCCACCAACTGGCGTCGATATATTTTTTGGGTGGCATAGTGTTGATGACTGCCTAATGGTCATCAAATTTCCCGTTTCTTCTTCTAGAAAAACTGATGGAATACACGAACGGAGTTTAACGGTGATAGTAGGAGTCCAGGACATACATAGAGGCTAGAGATATTTGAGGATTGAAATATGAAAGCAATGCGTGAAAATAATTAAATTGATCAATGCAACTTTTGTGATTAGCGAAGTGTTGTATTACATGACTTTGTTCTTTCCTACAAAGAAAACGCTCTCGTAAATTTTGATATAATTTGGTACAAATTGACTGTGAAATGTTCTAGGTTTTGATATTGTCAGTTTGTAACAGTTTCGTAAAGCCACCTGTTATCTCTAAGTGATTGTTATTACATAACTGCGAGCTTGGCAGAATTATAACGTATCGACTTTTCAGTGAAGTAAATTATGCTAGGGAAATAAGCTTAGGAAGTTTACTTTTTTCTCTCTCTCTCTCTCTCTCTCTCTTTTTAATTATCACTCTCTTTCATTCTCTCTCTCTCCCGATCGCCCTTTTCTCCTTCTCCTACCTCTCTCTTTCTGTAGTCTTCTTTTCCCACAATTAAATAAACATCTATTTTCTATGGGTATTTTTTTTTATCGCCTTTGCATATAGATATGGTTACAGTGTACTCTATCAAGGAAGAGCATTATCTTATAAAATATATGAATAATTGTAAGACGCGGTTTTGAGAGATCCGCACATATTATAACTCGCCACGGATCATTCCTTCAGATCTCAGAGCGAATTTTGCTAACCCAAGCGCCGGGACGTTGGTGGCACAGTGATATGCAGAGTCCTTTTCTGTCGCGAATTTGAGCACTGCCATCGATGCCCTGGCCTGACGAGATCTGAAAGCCTGAGATCACCATGTTGTGAACGGGCTAAGTATATACACAAACAAAGCCTAACGCCTCATCACCCTCTCTTTGTTGGTACGAAATCGAACCGTGGGCCTAACAATGAAAGTGCAGGATAACAGACTGGCAGGATAATACTGCTAGGGTGTCTCGGAGACACAGGGCTTTCCTGTGTGCCTTTACAAAGACTAACATTAGCGACTGGAATTATATTGTATTTGTTTTTTCTTTCCGCTTCAAACACGCGAGGCTTAACCTTCGAAGCGTTTGTTGTTGTTGGTGGTGGTGTTGGTGTTGGTGTTGTTGTTGTTGGTGGTGGTGGTGTTGGTGTTAGTGTTGTTGTTGTTGTTGTTGTTGTTGTTGTTGTTGTTGTGTTGTTGCTGCTGCTGCTGCTATAACTGTTGTATTGTTGTTGTCGCAGTCAAACGCAATGACGGTTTGCATCGATTTTTCTATCGAGATATTTTTTTTTCTGCAAAAGAAGATTCACACACCAATTTTTGAATGCGCTCAAAGTTCCGGGACGAAGTTGTCCTTGTTCCCGGTATGCGGTTAATCCTCTGAAGATGGTGACTAAATTCTTTAAATCATAAAATCTGAAAGTTGCAGAGAAGCTTCTTACAGTTTGAAATATATGCCCGCGTAAAACCTTGGCATGCAAAATTAACACAATCATAGTTTTGCGGAATTTTTTTTTAAGCCCCTAAACGTGTGTGTAAGCGTTAACATGTTTTCCCTTACATGCTCTATACATGTAGTAGGATTGTAGCATCCTTCAAGAGGTTTGACTCTCTTCCGTGTAGGTCTGGCACCGATGATAGGATTGAACTGGCAGCAGAAAAGTCTTAGCAGATTTTCGCGGGGAGTTTGCTTAGTGTATTATTGTAAATTGGGAAATAGGTGGAAAAAAATATATTTATTTTTAGGTGTGGAAATGTATTAGTCACATATATACATATATATAATTTATGTGTGTGTGTGTGTTTATATTTGTGTGTAATAGGCCAAAATATTTGGTGGATCCGTGGTCAATGAACAAGTTGACTCTCTAATCGCATTCTCTATAGAATGATATTGTCAAAAGAAAGTAAGGAATAGAGAAAACCTAAATGTTTAGTTCAGGTGGAGTTTTGGTGGCACACCACTTAGCAAACACGTTCTGGATTTGGAGAGACCTTTTGTACCGCGGGTTCGAGTTTGAGTCGGCCACCGACGTCCTGGCCTGCCGAGGGTCAGAAAAAGTTTGATATGACCTTGTTTTGGGATAAATAACGCACAGAACCAAAATAGATGGAGGGAAAAAAGTAGCAACGACAATTTAAACGTTGATTTCCGTACATTCGATTGATTTTAACACCGATTTGTTTATCACACTTTGATCTCTTGTGCGGTTGTAGTAAAATGACCCAGTTGATATAACCATTCAAACTTAGAATCTCCAAAAGGGTAGGGCCTAGTTTGTACACTGTGTTAGATTGTTGACCAAGCGTCTTTCGCCAAATCTTTCCATTTTACGTGATCTTGTGATAGAATTTTTGGACTTCTTAAAAGGTGCTTTGTGTATATAGAAAAAAAAAGCGGAAGGGAGAGACGTAGGGTGCAATATATGTGTGTAACTGTAGTTGTTGAGATGATTTTACAGAAATCTCGCAAAAATTTTGGTTACTTTTGACCTATTGAGCTTTTTCTTTCCCTTGCTGTAACTATAAAAGAAAAATACCTCAAGTAGTGCTAAACTGTATTATAGTAAAATTTGAACCCGAGACCCAGGATTGAAAATGATGCTTATTATAAAAAAGCCCTCTGTACTTGGGCAGACTTACACTATTGGGCATAATAATATTGTAAACATTCGAGGCCTCATTTAAAACAGCCTTTTTATTGTATGGCAGTTCGTTACAAATTGTTATCAAACATGTTTTTTTTTTTTTTGGTCTTTTTTTTCCACAGATAAGATTATGGCAGATTCAACATGAGATCATTTTGACAACCACCCCCAGCGTCAAGATACGGTAACAAGAGAGTAGGGGACAAGGACAACAACAACAACAAAACCACACTTATTTATCTTATTTTCCATTCTCTTGTTGTTAGTTTATGTACAGACGACTAGAGTAAATATGTCTATACACAGCCTGTGAGGCAATGTGCTACATGTTAATAACTGTTATGGACTGAATACCAAGTCGGAGACTGACTCACACGCGAACACACAAGATGGCGTACCTAGGCGGCAGCAGCAACTTTGATCTGGATGATGATGGAATCTTGCGAGATTCTATGAGTGGTAAGTCCATGAATTAGATTTAGTTAATGTATTCAAATGTATTCATATGAGCGACGGGTCGAATATACTGCTGAGCATCTACATCGTTGTCATTTCTTTGTTAAAATTTCCTTAGGTCTTACTTAAAAGATTTGAAAACCGGATGGAACTAAGGTAAGATGGGACCAATGTATAACGTCTCCTCTTCTTTTCCAAAATATGTAGAATATTTTTTTCAAATCTTTAACGTTTATGCCTTTCAAAAATGCTATTCATTTTATCACGACCTACCCTTTAAAATTGTTTTCTTGTTAACTCTTAGTCGTTAGGGATGTAAACTCCATTACGAAATATGATGCAAAGACTGTGATAATATAGAGTTCAAGGATGAACTCATAAAATATGGAAATTGTGGTGTCATCGTTTTGGTATTGAAAGTGAGAGATATATTTGTAAATTGTAATACGTGAATTGAAGACAAATAGCTTTATTGTATTGGTGGGTTAGGAATAAATGGCAATCCTCGAGAATTTGAGAAGTCATTCATGAGGCGTGATTCCTTCTCTCAAAGAGAGTTTTAGTAGTAGCAGGATGATAAAGGCGAGGAGGAGGAGGAAGAGCGAGAGAATGAGAATTGAGAGAAATTGAAAGAGAGACTAGAGAGAGAGAGAGAGATTTTTTATGTGATTTTGCCATTAAAAAAGAAATTAGGCGTGAGTCAAATGACTGGATGAACTTATCGATGTTTTTGTAAGTAAGGGGTATTTGGCAATGTGTGCAATTTCAACAACAAAGGGACAAGATAATTTTGAGTTGGAAAATTTCTCAAAGTCCACGTTGTAGTTTGATAATATGAATGCTGAGGTGGGTGGAAGTAAATGCAGCCTGTATTTATCAAAAGTGCATTAATCTGTTATCAAGAGTGAAGATAGTTGGTAACATTATTGTGTGTGGAAATATTTCAAAAGTATTTGCTGTGAAGGGTCAAATTCTGATCTCATACGTTTTTTTGTTTTTATTTTCATAATTTCGCAATTTATCCCCCCCTTAAAAAAATTCTCTCGAAACTCCATTTTTCTTCATTCTGTTTTGTTTTAGGGACTGACTTGCTCATCGACGACGATGGCATTCTTCGGGACGATGACCCCGACCTTGACCCCTACAAGCACGTGACCCGAGGTCACTGGACCGACTCAGGCATCGGTGGCGACAAACAGTCAAGCACGTCCACCCTGCAGCATATGCAGAACAGCTTTGAGGAGGACTTGCCGCCTATTGGCGACGAGAGCATCAACATCAGCGAGTTTGAGGTGAGGGGTCATCGGGTCATAGTCAAGTTCAGGTCAAGGTTAAAATAAATGGAATGATTTTACTCTATTTGATCGAGCAAAAGCGTATG
Organism: Plakobranchus ocellatus; assembly: GCA_019648995.1. Classification (NCBI taxonomy): domain Eukaryota; kingdom Metazoa; phylum Mollusca; class Gastropoda; family Plakobranchidae; genus Plakobranchus; species Plakobranchus ocellatus. The sequence goes on along the minus strand of BLXT01002015.1, from coordinate 151,064 downwards.
AAAAAGATCTTCATCATAAACTCATATGTCACCATTTCTTCTGTTCTACATGAGCAACCTCAATTTATAATGGCTTTTTAGGGGAGAAATATTTTTTAAATGTCATAAAAATTCAAACATTTATGAGAAGATCTCTTTGAAAAATACTTTACAGATGTCAATGCGTCATAAATTGTAATTGTTTCTGATTCTTAAAAGAAAATGGCCATCATGGTCGAAATTTTTTTTGGGTTTTTTTTTTTTTTTTAATGTTATGTTATGTTTTACTTTTAATTTGCTACAGCTACAAGTTTGAGGCTTGTCTTCTTCCAGTCTTTTTATCGTTAATAAGATGTTTGATGTTAGCTTAGGATTGATTATAAACTGATCTTAGACAAAGTAGAGGAATAACGTTGTATTCCAATACCTAAGCAGTCTAACCAGATAGTTTTTTTTTATTTATAATTTCCTGTCAAAGGCCTCTAAAGATGACCTGAGTTTTGACCGAGTTGGAGATGAGGAAGCGGGGGCTGAGATGAAAGGGAGAAGGGCGCAGGAGGCATCTCTGGATTTAATGGATACGCTGGGCAGTACACTGGACAAACCGGACACTCGAGACAGAGAGGTCAGAAAAATTGGTTATGCGATGCATAGAAAAGAGGATGGGAGAAGGAAAAAAAAAAGCAAATGGGACTGAAGAAACATAAAGGAAGAGAACTAATCTGTTATATGTGATTGGCGGTGAACAATTTAAAAAAAAAAAACCTGGAGAGGAAAACAGGTAGGGTGAAGGCATTTAAAAAGAGGCAAGTAATTTTAAACGGCGTTTGATTGACGCCAGTTCATGATAAAGATGAAGCAAAAAAATCGGAAAATAAGGAGAGTGTGGAGAGAAATGATGCAGATACGCTATTTATGGTGTTAATAATTATTGTGTGTGTGTGTGTGTGCGTGCGTGCGTGCACAGCTCAAGTGAAAATATAAAAAAATTCATTAGAGACACATAAGAAATTTGTAGAAAAGTAACAGCATGGAATGTACAAAGATAACATTAATGTCAGTGAAAAAAAGGAAGCAATAAAAAGAATGAAGAGGCTTAGAATATAATATTATTTTAAGTTTTCAATAGATGAATACACATGAGAGGAAATGTTCTTCCTGACAGAGTAAAATATTGACTGTTGAATATTGAAATGACTTTTTATTTAAAGAGGAATCGATGTATGTGCACCAGGTTTTGTTTTTTGAGCCCGCACAGTAATCAAAATTCCAATACTTACTCTAGGAGGATCTGCCAGCTGGAAGTGCTGGTCAGCAGGGCAGTAATGGTCAGCGCCAGGGTGAGGATGTGCCCGAGCAGCAACTCTTTACAGATGAGTACTACAAGCAGCTGAGAGACCTGGGCGTGCTGGTGGACGGGGTAGATCTCTCCAGGGATTCTTTAAACGAGTTTGAAGAGATGGAGTCTCGCGTTGCCTCCAGAATGGATGGAGGGGAGGAGGAGGAGGGCACGCGGGACCTGATAGGAGAATACCTGGCCAGTGAGTATCAGAAGGAGAAGGAAGAGCAGGAGGAAGAGGAGAGGGAGAGGGACGAGGCTGAAGATGAGAAGAGAAGGCAGGATGAAGAGCAGAGTGAGGCGGGTGTTGCTAGGACCAGGTTTCACGTGCAGCATGGCGGAGAGCCTGGGTTTGAGGTGGAGGAGCCAGGTGGAAGATACTCACGGGCAAGTTCTGGGCGGACTATCAGCAGCAGGAGTTTCCCTGGCGACGAGGATGACGACGACGACGAGGCAGGCGTAATGAGCAGGAGGCGCAGAAGAAGGCATGGAGATTACGACGATGAGTCTGATTATGATTACGACAAAGAAAATGTTAATCTGTCGCAAAATTTGGGTAGCCAGGGAGGCTCTCAGTCTCAGAAAACTCAGGGAGATGATGATGACGAGATCTATAACATCACGAGCCGCATCCTCCCAGCATCACCTGGTTCAGGTAAACCAGTAGTAAAAGCTGCAAGGAGAGGAGGCAGCCGTCCAGAGAGTGGAGCATCAACCCCAAACAGACGGAAGGTATCACGTGGACACAGTCCATTAAGAGGACGTCACGGAAAGGACAGTAATGACGACATTGATGACGCTCGATCTGTCCATTCTGAGACAGGACCTTATCAGCGTCCTACCTCTGCCTCAAGCCACATCTCCACAGCGTCTGAGCTGGTTTCCAGGCGCCAGAAAAAAGCAGAAGAGGCTGCTCTAAACCGAATCGCCTCGGCCAGGTCCCAGGAAAGCTTCTTCCAGCAGGGAGCCTCTCAAGAAAGCGCAGGTGGACGAAGGACTGGAACTCCAACACACAAACGCCTGTTGCCTCAGCCCAGTGGAGGAGCTCCCGGGGGCGGCCAGGATCTGAACCATTCATTTAAAGTAAAGAGCAAGAGCTCTGGCAGTATTTCAAACACAGGCCCCTTGAAACCTACACATTCTTCGCTGACAGAAGTCTCCAAGAGCAGCAAGTCTTCAACACTGTCTTCCAAATCTGGGGCAGTAGAGGGGGGAGGCGGCAGCCGGCGCGGTAGTTTCTCAGCAGACAGAAGCAGATTGGAGCCGGACGGGGACGATGACAGGGAATCAGCCTCTGGCGCTTTGAGTGACCGCCTCACCCAGGAGGCGCAGAAGAGGAAGCAGGCCACAGAACTCGTTCAGCAGCTGCAAAAGGATTACGACAACCTCCTGACGAAATACGCCCTGGCGGAGCTGACTATCGACCAGATGAGACTTGACGGCAGGGTCACCATCCATACAGACTCGCCCACCCCGGCTCAGGCTACGTCCGGTGTCATGTCGCCGAGCGTCATGGGCGGGGCGACGATACCTCAAGTGATGTCACTCAGACAAAGCCCCGCCCAGCAAGGTGTCATGTTGCGCTCCTCGCCAGCGTCTCTAGGTCACGCCAGCCCTTTTACAGGTAAGAGTAACCTGCAAATTCTTCTCTTTTGTGAAATAGTTTTCACTGAAGGCTCTGCTGAAAATAATAACTACCCATATTATTAATTTTATCATCTCTACATATGGAGTTAAGCTGTTGCTAACTCGATGCTCAATGATCTTAGGTCTCTCTATATACGGAATGCATCTGTTGCTCTCTTATCCTTTGATGCTTTTATCGAGGCGCCCGATTCGGGTATTGTCGAAGGTTTTTCTAGCTGAATTGCGTTTAACTTCGTCTCTTTTTTTTAAGCCCCCGTTGATCAATAGACGATTTTTTTTTCAATTAAATTACACCATTCACTGACTAAACAAATGACACGTCTATGTGTTTTTTCTTTTTCTTCTTCATTCCCCTGAATTGGAGTGCATTTTTGTCGTTGATTTTTTTTTTTAAACTATGAGTTTTTTCATCAAATTTAATATAAGTGTATCTATCTGCCAGTCCGCCTGCCCACCTTTCTGCCTGTCTGTCTGTCTTTTATTTCTGCATTCATTCATCTGAAAGTCTTTGTGGCTGCTTGTCATTCTCTGTGTTTTTCTTGCTAATTGTTTAACTGTCTATTTAACTATCCATGTCTTTGTCAATAGGCCTCTGCATGTTGAATAATTGTGTATCTATTTGAGCCAGAGTCACGTTTATGTGCCAATTCATTCTTTTCATACATAGTCAAGTGTCTGAAGGTTGTGCGAATATGTGTGTCTGCATGTGGTTCTCTGAAGATCCCCAGAAAAATTGAACATATTGACAATTTTTTTTTAATATTGTGTGCATTGGAGATCTGTTTCTTCTGTGTGGCAACGATTATTTATTTATTTACTGTTTTCTCATAAAAGCACGTTTCTCTCTATCCAAAACCATTACTTTTTTTTTTTCTCTTTAACCTGAACACACAAATAAAATAAGAATGTAATAAGTATATCCATTACTATATCTAGTCGGCCGGCTAGAGCAGGACACCTTAGCCCTCTCCTTCCCCTCCCGTTAATCCTGTTAATTCCTGATTACCGGCGAGGCGGAGAGATTAACCCTCACCGCCCCATTTGGCCACCACAACGTCACTGTCCCCCCTCAGATTGGCCTGTATCGCTGTCTAATGCCGTGTAGACCTGTGTGCGTACACCTCACCCATAAGCGGCTTTTCTCGCCTTTATCAGCCTTTCCCTTGGTTTTTGTCCACCTGTTCTACTACTGTTTTTTCACGGAAATTCACTACTTTTTACGGTTGTGCTGGCTCACTTGTTTTGTCGTGTAGATCTAGAGTTTAGTAAATAGTCGAACTCCGCTCCCGGTGTCAGAGCGGGAAGAGAAGGCAGCCGGTATGTTGGTTGAGTAAACATGTCCCGGTACAATGTGGAATCTTGTTTGTGGAGAGATGTGAGAGTATGCAGAGATAACATAACTCTAACAAGCGAAAACAGTAATCTTCATGTGTTGGCTCAACCCTGTTTATCTTATATCTCAACACAATTTCCTGCCGTCCCCTCCCTTTTTCTTTCGTATCTGTATGCTATTTGTACTCAGATATAAATGTGGTTTCCTCTGGCATTGTATTGCTTTTTTTCCCCTAAATGATTATTCTCATATATTTATAATGCGCGTTATATTGTTCGTAGCATTGTGAATGCTCCCTTGTTATTCAAAAAGTCCGATTTTTTTCCCAGCTTTGACTAATTTTTAATGGCTCTCATTGATTTCTATGATCTCTTTCTCTTTTTATCGCTTTTCCATAGCGATGCCTTTTTATTTCATTGTGCAGCGCATAGGCTACAAAAACACCGAAGATTCATGTTATATAATAATCTTCATCAAATGCTTGGTGGTAAAATTTCTTACCTTATAAATTATGAAAAGATTGTAAAAATTGTGGCCGATATTATTTGAAGTACGTATTGTTTTCATGGAGAACAGTCCGCCGATTCAATTGAACCTTCGTCTTTTATGGGTTTTTCAAGCATGCATAATTTAGATTAGATTTTTTTTAAACCTCTGGTTCTTCATGTTTAGCGACCATAATCTTATTTTCTTTTCAGTCAATCTTGTTGTTCTTCTTGCCTTTTCAACACTATGTACCCTCTCTTTTACCTGCCCATGGCGTTTGCGAATAGGGGGCGCACACAATATTTATGGTTCTTTGTTAGACACAAACCGTATAGAAACCCTATAACCATCTAGATCTATAAAGTATCTTCAGTTTGCATAATTCATAACAGTTCTTAGCTTTTAGGTAGGAGCTTTTATCGGGATTTTCCAAAAGTTCTGCCTTGCTGTTAACTTTTTTCCCGTTTTTGTTTTGTTTTGATTTGTTTTGTTTTGATTTGTTTTGTTTTTGTTTTTTAATCTTCCTCCGTTTTTTTTTTCCCTTTTTTTTTTTCATAAACAAAGACCTAGGTCTAGGGATTCTAGAAAAGATCAGTCACTCCTGCTAGAGATCACTTTCCCGGTAATCTACTAGCGCTGTGACATTAATGACATCAACCCTCAATTTAACCCCAGTAGCACGAAAGCGCAGGAATGTATGACGTAAGGTCTGAGCGCGCACCCGGCATGTCAGTATTATTTTACAGAGATTATCGATCTGTTTCGCACGCTTTACACGCCTTGTCACTTAATATGTGTGTTCTCTCAAGCTGATAGTCAAGTGGAGACGATCTTTATAATTGTTTACTCTAGATTTCCACTTGCTACGCGAATAAAAAATGGTTACCCTTGAGACTTGCCGCTGTTTCTCTAACCGCCGTTTTCATTCTTTCGATTTTCTTTGTGTGTGTGTGTGTGTCTTTTGTTTTTGTTTTGTGTTTGTTTTTTTTTTTATTTAAAAAAATGATATCGCCAATCACAGTTGAGATAATAAGATAGTGTCAACTGCAAATTGATGTATAAAATAGGCCAAACTTGTATGCTTCTGCATTACACTTTGAACTTATGTCAGTAATTTTCTTTTGGTTCCTTTGATTTGAATCTTGACATAATCAACTAACATTTCTCTCTCTCTCTCTCTCTTTCTCTCTCTCTCTCTCTCTCTCTCTCTCTCTCGTTCGCTCTTTCTCTCTCTCTCTCTCTCTCTATCTATCTATCTATCTATCTCTCGTTTGCTCTCTCTCTCTTTCTCTCTCTCTCTCTCTCTCTCGCTCGCTCGCTCGCTCGCTCGCTCTTCGCCGCTATGACGTATAAAAGAATTACATTGAGACTGCCTAACGAATCAGTTGTTATAAAAAATCATAAAACAGCAGGCTCTCTCTAGGGTCTGTTCTGGCTAAATGTGAATTTGATATACGTGAGGTAAAGAATACCTTGTACTGGAACTAGAAAAAAAACACGGCGACCATACGTTCATTGTTCGACTCGTCACGCACTGCTGTAAGGTAGAAAGGAGTTCTTGCTTGTTTAATTTTATGTTGATTAGAACTTGGCTGGACACGAACGTTGTTTACTGTGTGTGATATTATAAGAAAAGGAGTATGTATTTAAAGTAGAGAATATGTCTAAAACTTAACTAATCCCATTATGGGAAGCTTTACGTGCAGAGAGAGAGGGAAGACTACTCGTAGTAGCAGTGAAATATGATCCCGAATGAAGAAATGCAGTAATATTCTGCTTCAGGAAAAGCCATCAGATCCGTAATGTAAGTCGAACTGACAATCGAAGCTGATTTCAGTGACCGACCACTAAAATAAGATCGCAAATTACTGAAGTAATAAATTGAGAGGGGTAAAATCAAAATCGGAAATCTTGTATCATGAATGCTATTTC
>BLXT01002015.1:122630-133734 GCA_019648995.1 Plakobranchus ocellatus | reverse complement strand
TTCACATTTTCGTTAAAGGTTTGCTTCTAGTTCACAACTCCGATTTTTTTTTCCAAAAAAAGAAGGAATTGGCTTACTTGGCAATTACCAATTGTATTTCCTCCCTCCCCAATCCTACGCGACGATCTTGATCGACTTATTCGCACCCACTGGCTGTTTAATTCCATTATCGACACATTAAGGAGGACCGTTAGACGCAACTGCAACGGTTTCAGAACAAGTCCTTTATTCCGAGTGAAGGGCGTGCATTAAGCAGGGTTTGTCTGGTTCATAATTTTTTAATTGAATTGCGTATTCAATGGTCTCTCTGTCCACTGTACGTGTATTTTTGCTTGGTTGATTAAAAACCTTTAAAAGAAGACGCTAAAAACGGTTGTCTTTCTAGTGTATCTAATTCAACTGACCATAGAATAGAGGACTGTCTTGAATGGTCTGCTACTCTCTTTAGGAGTTGAGTCTCTCTCTCTCTCTCTCTCTCTCCAATAGATAGGATCACCCATTTATGATTACCCCTGGAATTGTGTTGTGCTGGGGGTATTGCACACGTGACTGAGCATAGCCAATCAGGCATGAGGTGGGAAGAGGATCAAGAAGGACAAGGGTATTGTTATAGGAGACACCGAGTAATAGTTGATCGCAACAATAATATGAAAGAGTGTCTCCAGTTTGACGAAAAGCTCCCTGTGAATGATTTCAATGGAACTTTTATGACCTTAAAGAACCTTAGTCACAGCCCCAATATTAAGAAATGAATCGCGTCCATAACTTCTTCGATTAGAGATAAGAACACGTTCTTTCTTTTTTTTTTTTTTTTTTACTTTTGTGCTGTCCTTTCCCTGTTTATGTAGAGGGTATTAAAGTATAAATCGTTGGCCAGCCAAACACATACACCAATAAAGCCAAAACATCAAAAATAAAGAAATAAAAATTAGATATGGATTTTCAAAAAAAGATATGGTTCAAAGTCTGGTTTGTCTGTGCGATTACATTTCTTGTTCATCGGATGTTTACAAGTACTTATGAACTGTTGATAAGAAATTGAAAAAGGTACAAATTTCGAAATGAATGTCAATTGTCTGGAAGCCGGGTACCTGCTAACGTAAATAAAAAAATTGTTTTCAAATGTAATCAGTTTGCCTTGCCTTCTGTCTTAACCTAAGAACTTAAACACTTCCGAGCCTAATATTATATTCTAGATCTTGAATTACTTAGAGATATCCAACTCACGTCTCTCCTATCGTTTTGGGGGAAATTTATTTGAATAAAATTTAAGATAGAAGCTCTTTTGATTGGAAAGTCTCTTCAAATTCGATGCTTTTTCACCGCCAGACATAATTAAATGTTTGATTTGAGTGTAATTCTTATTTTTTTTATGTTTGTTTTATGTTTGCTAAATCTTGCTTGCAATGGTTGTTATTTGTTTTTGTTTGCTCTTTATATTTCTAAAAGTCCTGTGAAGTTGAGACCAGCTTTGGGGTTTAATTTCTTTTTAATGAATTTCTACGGATTTATTCATGGGTTTATTTCATTTTTATACAATTAACTCATAGAAACTTAACCCTTCTGCCGATCTCAGGAAGGTAATGTGTTTTTGTTTGTTTGTGTTTATTTTGTTTGTTTTTTTCCGCTGTTGGTTTCTTTTCAATTTTTTTTATTAATCAAAGGAAACAACATTCTACCAATTTCAGAAAGTTTTCTTTTTTTTTTATTTACAGCATGCATAAATCTGATCTTTATGACTTAATGTTTCTGGCGTGAAAACAGACCGTTATATAGCAATATGTTATGTTCATTGCAGTTTTACAAGTTATTATTTGTTTAGGTTTGTTTTTTTTTTAACTGCAATCGTATCGCTTTCCATAGCTCTTCATCTACATTATTTTTACCCACACCAGATGGTGCCACAGCAGACACTGTCGATGGTCGCCCTCCCATCATTCCCGGTGACCAGAGGTCAAGGTCAAGGGGCGTGGCCATTGGTGTGGGCACGGGAACCGAGAGTAATTTCCTGGGCGGAAGTACGTCCTCCCTGCGGATGTCCAGGTCGTCGGTGACGCCCACTGAGAGCGAGGACGGTCTCCGAGAATTGCCGGAAGCGGCGTCCACGGTGAAGGTGGAGCTGATGACGCAAGCCGCTGCGCTGGACGAAAGGGTGAGTAAGAAAAGGGGTGTAAAGAAGCGTTTTTACTCCTCACGCCGACTCAAGAAAGTTATTAAGCCAAAAATACAGATATGCGAATGTAGATACCTACACAAGATTGAACTACCTTACAGATAAAATGTTTTTGGTATTGTTGCGATAAGATGAAGGGTGTTAAAAGGTTCTACTACCTGCACAATATTCTGACCATATATAATTGGCCATCTGAAAAATAATACATGTATGAATTTTAGGGTGGTCATTTCTTGATTGCTTCCCATTTTTATTTTTTCAGAAAGGGGGGGGGAGGGGGGAGGCGGCGATTTTGAGGAGTATCCCGATGTAAAGAATGATATTTTCTTTGCTTTTCATAGTAGAGCTGATATTGTGCTAGCTTTGTTTTATAATGCTGTATTTACCTTCCTGATTCATTGAAACAACTTTAGGAAAGTTCGTTTTCGAATGCGTTTAAAAGTGCCTGTTTTTAAAACGAAGTTTAAAAGTTGTTTTAACCCATATCGTAAATCTTTGTCATACGTAATATTTAGTCCTTTTATCTTCACACAAATAGCTCGAGACTTTCTGGAACCAATTGACTCAAGGGCAGCTTACTCTAGAACAACAGGAGCAGACGTTGGATCTGATCAAGGGAGATCATGACAAGCTGAGGCGGACATACCTTCAGGTAATTTCTTTTCGCTTGTGTCTCTCGACTTTTCTGGTGAGATTCAGGTAAAAAAAAATTGAAGACATGTCTTTCCACATAAGTTTATGCTGCACCAACTAACTTTATGCAAGTCCTTTAAATACAAGTTGCTTCATAGCAGAGGCTTGGGATCCAATCCTTATCAGTAACTTTATTTATTAAAAACACATTGCAAATTTTTTTTTTCTATTATTTCAAGTATGCAAGATTTATTTTTTAAAAATGCAAATTATTCGTTTTGACCATCAAAAATTTCATTTCATCAGGTTTTGAATAAAGTGGACTTTTACATTAGTAGCATGTTGATTTGGTTTCCAGATGTTTCTTTCTTATTTAGTTTTTACGTCACTTTGCAAAAGATACGACTCCTTTTGTTTCATGTATCTCACTCTCAGGCAAAGGATGACTACAATGTCTTACGGAGGTCAGGGGTCGTGGACAAAGATGCAATCAACTTTGATCAGAATAAGGAATTGGAGGGTCAGCTCTTCAGGTTCGCATATTTTTATTTCAGAACCTTGTCTCTTTCATCATATCATGCCGAGTCTTCACACCTTAACGTTTCTTTTTTTGTACTGTGTTTTTTGTTTCAATTCTGCTTGATTTTTCTTTTTGTTCCTTTTTCAGAATTAGTTCTTCTATTTCTACTCTTCACACTTTTAAAAAAAAACTTTTATGTTCCCCTGCTCATTTTTCCTTGGCTGCTTATAGTTCTCTGTCTCTCTCTCTTTTTTCCTCTCTCTCTCTCTCTCTCTCTCTCTCTCTCTCTCTCTCTCTCTCTCTCTCTTTCTCTCTCTCTCTCTTTCTCTCTCTCTCGCTTTCTAACTCTCTCTTTCTCTGCCTGGATACATTTTTTTTTCTGAAGATTTTTGCCATTCTTAAATTCTTCCAGTCTTTTATCTCTATTATTTCTATCTCACCTTTTCTCTTTCTTCTATGTTCTTTTTAACCACACTTTGAACTTGACCACATTTACTTGTTCTTATTTTTCTATGTCCCATCTTTCCTCTCTTAGCCTATTTTCTCTCAACCTATTTTACCTTTTCATCAATGATATCATTCTTGCACTAAAATATGAATGTATTGCATGTAAATAAAACCTTAACATCAATAGGTAACAATGAAGTGATCTTTTGAAAATTAGCCCTTCTTCTTTTTTCACCAGGTGATTTTTTTTATTCACATTAACGTCATCCAATTTTTTTTTTTTATTTTATATCATAACTTTTAAACTTTTGTTAAGGTAACTTACTCTGTGACATTGGTTGAAAATTATTTTGAACATAAACTTTGAATGTTGTTTGTTGATTCAGGCTGGGCATGAGATTTGATGAGGTTCATGAGACAGTGGAATCCAATCTCAAGGACAGACCCGCACAGCGCCAGCCATTTCAGACAGATGACAACAACAACGCTACGAACACCAACAACAAGAATAACAGGGCACAGGAAAACCGTGGAAATGGTATTTCATCATCTTCGTCATCACCGCCACTACCTTAACTATCATCATCATCTTCATCTTCATCATCATCATCATCATTATCATCAACATCATTATCATCATCATCGTACTCATAAATATCATCATCATCATCATCATCGTCATCATCATCATCATTATCATCATCATTGTACTCATAAATATCATCATCATCATCATCATCATCATCATCATCATCATCATCATCATTATCTCATCATCATCATCATCATCATCATTCTTATTATTATCAACTTCATCATCATCTTCATCATCATCTTCATCATCATCATCATCATCAGCATCATCATCATCATTATCAACTTCATCATCATCTTCATCAACATCATCATCTTCATCATCGCATCAATTTCATCATCATCATCATCATCATTTTCTTCTTCTTCTTCATTGTCATCATCATAACAAGAAGTTTTTTTAACCATCATAAGGAGTTATCCCTTACACTCTGCAAGGAAATGGTTTTTTCCAATATCTCTTCATACCTAGGTCTATTTTGCCATGTTCATGCTGGGCAATTGCAAACCAGTGATCCATTTCTTATGGACAGGTCACCAAATATCAAAACAACAATTTTCTTTATTCGAGAATGTTGGGTTTTTTGTTTTTTTTTTAACCTAAATAGAAACGTCTATCTCTTCCAAAATCAGATTTGAAAGAATTTTTTTCATCCATCAGGAAACAATATTTGTATGAAATGTGTGTATTGTTTGAATTCACTTGTGTGCCAGAAACAGTCTTTTTCCATCCATCAGGGAACATCATTTCTATGACTAAATTTATTTGTGTACCAAGCTTGCGAACTCTACAGTTCTGATATTCCATAGACACCAGAGGGGTGGGTTTTTTTTTCTTTATCACAACTTCACTGTATCCAGAAAATGACATGATGTGTGGTTTTGTTTTTTTCTCAAACCATTCATTGCATTGTCATCTGCTTTTCTTTTTTTTGTTTGTAAAATTAATTACAGGGGAGAGCACAGATGCTGTCATCAAGACCAGACCACTTAGCCATACCAGCTCTCTGGATGCCACAGAAGAAGCTGCGTTTGAGCGCCGCGTGAACGGCCTGAGACAGGAGTACAATGAAAACATGGACGCCTACAGAAAGCTGAAATACACAGCGGACAGCTCTCCTGAAGGGGAGAGGGAGATTGAGGCTGTGGTCAAGGTACACAGATATCAAATTGGTCTTTCGTTGCATCATTTAGAGTTTTTTTTGTTTTTGTGCGTATAGTTTGTCAACAACAAAGTGAGCTCAAGACTCTGAGGCTTTATTCAGGCCAGGGCATTGGTAGCATATAGTGGGCTCGAATTCGCCAGTCATTGTGCCACCAACACTTCTGTAGGAAATTAAAGAGCAGACAATACTGTTTTTCATTTTGCTACAGCATAACATCTCTGCATTTTGTTGCTGAAGTTTATCTCCAGATTTTCAGGGGCTAAGTAGTCACCCACTATACCACCACTAGGGCTGTCATTGCTCACAATAAAAAAAAATAATAATATTTATATTCAGTGATGTTTTTTGGTATTTGGTGCTATTTTATTCCTTGCCCAAGTAGGTCTCATTAGTTGTCTAGGATAAACCATTTCCTTCCCACCTGCGGATTGTTATCGTGGCCTTTTTTAACATTGAAAGTCTACAATTTATACCATTATATGTAATGTATGTTTGAGGTAAAATTAAATAATTTAGAGATCATTTTAAATATATGAATATGTATATGTTTATAAGCAGTTAATCCATAGATAAATAGTTAAATTGGCAGCAACTGATTTTGTTGAGTTTCATTTTTAGACATTTATTTATCTGAGTGTATTGCAAAATTGATCTCAAATTTTGGCCTCTTTTTTGTTTTGGAGGCCTTTTTATATGAAAAATTGAATTGCAGTCTAAAATTTTCTTTTATAATTTTGTTTTTTTCTAGAGACTCAACGAAATTTGTACAGAGATGCCAGATATGTTCAGACTTTCACCAGAGATTGAGGCAAGGTAAGAAAACACATGATAGAAACTTTTTTTTATCTGGTTTCAGTTTGGTTTTTCTTATAAAAAAAAAAAAGGCAACATATTTTTTAACGTCTAGATTCTAGCACTTTTAAGTATTTTTGAATGATCACTACCATTTTTTTATTATCATTATTGTGATAATTATTATTATTATTATTATCACTATTATCATTTTTATGATTATTATTATTATAATTTTTTATTATTATTATTATTATTATTATTATTATTATTATTATTATTATTATTATTATTATTATCATCATTTTTTTTTTTATTGTATGGGCTGGGTATTTTTTCAATTTATTTGTTCATTTTTATTCATTATGAATCTTATTTTTTAAATCTAATAAAAGCATAACTAGCTTAATATTTACCATATATTTTTCATCGTCAATTTGCCTTATTTCCTGGTCTATAATATTTGCACGTTGTAAAGTCTTTTTAAAGGAAGAAAGTGCCTGTGTGGGAGCAATAGCTATATTTAAAGTATAACTTTGTTTACAAGGAAATAATAATTCCTATCTGATCAGTACAGACTTTCCTTTCTTGCTCTACGAATTTATTAATTACCACGGTAGGGAAAGTAATATAGTGAAATAACCAGCCAGCAAATGAACGGTTATATAAACAAAGTCACAAAGACAAACAATGCAAACTATAGATAAAAACATTTTACCCATAAGCTCTTTCAGGAGGAAGTAAAGCCATTTGTTTCCAGGAGTGCAGTATTTATAAGTTTTTGTCACATAAAGAAAAAAAAGTTCTTGACAAGCACAAATCAGCCTGCATTTGATGAAAAGTTTCCTTTTTTTTTTTTTTTAGATAAATTAGTACTAACAATTTTTTTTAAAGAAATATTTGTAAACTCACATTAAGTTTGAAATCGAGCGATTAGGTCAGGTGCATTCGTTCATCTGAGAAATAAATAATAGTTTCTAGAGGTGCTCTTCTCTTTTCTCTGTTACTCTGTGAACTCTTTTTTTTTTCATTTTAGTGTATAATTCAAATGGGGCTGCACTTTTTTTCGCAGATAGTCCATATTTCCTTTCGCTTTTTTTGTATTTTGGGAGGGGGGGGAGAGACTTTAAAGTTGGAACCATTGGGGACTTAGTTGCATAGATATATAGTAAATCTCTGTGTGATCAAATTAGGTTAAAAAAAAAAAAGAAAGAAAAAGAGCAGCCTCGACGTTCTGTAGAATTTTTTTTTAATCATTTAATGTGCTCTACTATCAAAAGTTATTTTTTATTCCTTCCTTATTTATCGTGTATTATCTCTTGAAGATGTGATAAAATGAAGGTGGATGGAAAGCTCAATTTTATTGAGCGTAAAAACTCAGTGTGAGTAAAAGCCACAGCTTCAGAGTTTTATCATCCATATATGCCTTTATCATTAGCTATATATATATAATACTTTCTTCTCTGTGGCTCTGGGTATCTAAATGTAGCATAGTAGCAACTGTGTAACAACTGTGCAGTGAAAATGCAGCTTCAGAGTTTTATCATCCATATATGCCATTATCATTATAGCTGTATAACACTTTCTTCTCTGTGGGTCTGGGTATGTGAATTTAGCATTGTAGCAACTGTGTAGTAAAAGCTACAGCTTCAGAGTTTTATTATCCATGTATGCCATTATCATTATAGCTATATAATACTTTCTTCTCTATGGCTCTGAGTATCTGAACGTAGCATTGTAGCAACTGTGTAGTAAAAGCTACAGCTTCAGAGTTTTATTATCCATGTATGCTATTATCATTGTAGCTGTGTAACACTTTCTTCTGTGAGGGTCTGGGTATCTGAACTTAGCATTTCAGCATCTGTGTAGCAATTTGTATTCATTTTCAGCTACAGCTTTCTAACATCACCCAAGGCAGAATAGTGTAGCACATCAAATCCTTAAAACTTGGATACTTAAGGGTTTCAGCCTGAGAGTCCAAAGATATGTGCGCCTAGGATTCAGCTTTTCAAATAGAATTAAAGCACCCATTTCGCATCAAAATTTTCAAACATCTCTGTAGTATTAAGAACTTACATGCACAGAGCTTTTAGAAGTGCGAAGTCCTATGTATATAAAATACTTCCCAGCACTTTTATGGCATTCATCTTTCAAAGTGTCAGCCCTCTTAAATGTTTATGAATTGAGTATCTGAAAAATAAACCTGTGTACTTGTGGGGTGGTGAATTTGGTAATTTGGTAATAAATATGCGGTTTAATCTTCATAAAAGATTGACTATCCTCAACATCACTCTTTACATCTTTTATTTTTTTCCTTAAGGGCGCTGGATCTGTAAATTGAGCACAAGAGCCTAAGTAAAGAACACATTTTAAAGTATAGCTTTACGACGCAGTTAGATGCCTTGAGCTTATTATGTTGGTGGCAGTTTCCGAATTCAACTTTAAAATACCAATGATGCTTGGTCATCACATAATTTGTTGTTTTAGTGCGTCGGGTATTGGGTAACTTTTGTATTTATATTATCACCACATTATTTTTTTGTGATTTTTCAGCATGTGCATAGCGTTTATTTCTTCTCTTATGTATTAGCTATTTTTAAGTTGCTCCGTTGTTGTTTTAATATTTTATCCTTGGTGTTTCAATTTACATTTGCAGCGTACCCTCTGTAAATCTTAAGGAAGGCCTATCTGAATGAAATGATAGAGATGTAATGTAAACCAAATTGTAACTCTGCGGCATTTAAAGGGCATCGGACGTCCAACTGAAACATTCCTATAGTATCACTGGTGCATCAATTTCTAAATCTAGTGGGAAATAAGCATTGAGTCACCTCGGTTTCAATCATAAAGCTTTGGACCATCTCTTTCACAATCTAATGTTACTATTTAGAACCGCGGCATCCGAAGTATTATCATAGCTTTTAGCAAGTGCGTACATTATTGGATCTTTATTCTATTACTATTATGTGATTGTGTTATACTATGCTATAAAATTTTTGCTTGTTTTTTTTTTTTGTTTTTTTTTTTTAATCAGCCATGCTGTGATGATGAAATTTTTAAAATGAATGGCTTTTTCCACTTCTTTCAACTTTCTCCTTTGATATAGACTTGCATTGCCTCATTATTGGCCTATGCCTTTTTCGCATTATCATACAATTGTATCGCACTTTATCTGTTTCTTATCGATGGTTGATTATATCAATCTACTGTCGATTATTTCCAATAGCTGTCTGCTATCAATATTTGCTTCATAGTACTCAAATGACTATGTTGTACCTACATCTATTTTCCAGCTTGTCTTTATTAATTTTTAATTAAGTACGAGGTCTATTTCTTTTGAAAGAAATATTCTTGACTTTACAATTATTTTATCTACTCATATACTTTTAAGTTTTGATGATTTTTACAGTTTCACTTTGGTAGACAAAATTAAAATATTTTCATTTTCGTAGCTTTTTCTCGAATCAGCACAAAGCGTGCATAACTATGAATTCTTATGGTTATAAACTTACTTCCACGTTTCAGTATTTCCTTTTTCCCTATGTATTTCTTAAGCTAGGTTTTCCTCTAAAACTATCAAAATTTAAACGTAGATTAATTCTTCTTCAAAAATTTAACTGTTTTCCCCAATGCAGACAATATCGTGTCCAAGTCGTGCGTTACTATAGCTGCATCTGCGCTTTTGAGTAGATTTTGTTACTGTGAACTGTTTAAGTGTTTCAGAGATAACATTTTCTCAAATCTCATTAATTATTATGTTTTTATTGTCATGATAGAAATGTCAATATGAATTAATATACTCAAAACTAGCAAAATTGAAACTTGCTTTTTTTTCTAATCTAATGTTTTAGGCTGTTATTTTTTTTTTCATGTAATTTCTTTTTCTTCTCTGATTTAGCCTGTATTCTAATTTGCCCACTATTTTCATACTTATGAATGTTGTGCCGCGCTGGCGATAAGATACAAACCCGTGGCATAAAGCAAGGTTCTGGCCTGCGTGGCTCTAAAACCGCAAACAGTTTTCGAAAGAATTTTTTAAAATAACGAAATACGGTAGTATTTTAATTACACGTTTACAACGATCTTCATCGATGTTTCCAAAGGATAACATTTTTTTTTTCTACTACTGCTTTCTAGTCAATGGGTTTTTTATTTAACCTTCTTCGAAAAATCATGTGATTTGCGTCTGCGAATTCTTTTGAAAAGTTCAGATTATTCAATTGTGAAATTTTGCTTACAATAGCGCACTAAGTTATATTGTTTCGTTGTATTTACAAAATTGGTATTCCCAGGTCACGTATTGGTCTGAAAAAGACTTATTTGAAAAATATATTGATTGGCCAAGCTTTGGGCAAGGTAGATAAATCTCGGTTGTATATAGGCAGAGGGGAACATAGACTGGAAACAGCCTTTTATTATCTATGGCTCAATTCATTAATTTCTCTCTCTGTCTCTCTCTCTCTCTCTGTCTCCCTCTCTCTCTCCCTCTCCCTCTCTCTCTCTCTCTCTCTCTCTCTCTCTCTCTCTCTCTGACTCTCTATCTACCTATCTATTTCTATCAGGTGGGAGAAATTGAACCGCCGAGAGCAGGAGGCGAAGGTTCAGAGGCAGTCGCCAGTACCACCGTCCCCGCGGACTAGAAACTCACGACCGAGTCCCGTGGTAAGGCGTGTTCTTATAGTTGAGCAATGTCTTACAGTCCTGTGGTAAAGCGTGTTCTTATAGTTGAGCAATGTCTTACAGTCCTGTGCTAAAGCGTGTTTTATGGTTGAGCAATGT
>BLXT01002015.1:91514-105715 GCA_019648995.1 Plakobranchus ocellatus | reverse complement strand
TTGTGTACATTTAAATCATCCACTTCTACTTGTTTAACAATTTTGTCAATGATTGGCTAACAAAGCAGCAGGAAAATGGCTGCTAAGGACCAAGACATCATAATAGTTATTAAACATTAAAGTTTGGTGAAACTGGTCTGTTGAATATTCAAAACTCTTTCTTTTCCCATTTGTTGCTGATGTTTTAGCTCATGTGGTATGGGTGTTTAATAGAGCTGAACATGTTTTCTGCTGATCCTGTACATATATTTACTGTGCAAACTTCGGACATTTTAGATGCACAATTTTCTTTTTGTTTTCAAATTTTTTTTGTAGTATTAAGTGCTTTGAAAAATTGGTTATTGGTATCACATTTGTTCTCCATCCATATGAAATAAATTGTTTCTCTGCACTCATTCTACAGAAAATATCTGAAAAAGTTGAAGATATGTTTTTTTAAAATTACTTTTTTGTTTTTGTTGTTATTTTTTAATATCGGTTGCTGTTTATCTCTGTTGTGATTTATAACCATTGTTAGGCAACTGCTCACAAATAACTCATTCAGGATACAGACATCACATTCGGACATTGTTTTTGCAAATGCAAGATTTGGATATTGTTTTTATAATGTTTACATTTTTAAGCTGCTTAACATTAGTATGCATTGTTGCAACATAATTCTTGAGGGCACTGCTTTGTAGTTTTAGCTCTGTGAATGCATTGTTGTGGCAAGTTTAAACTTACTACTTAGGTGTCAAGGGGCATTGCACTTTTGACAATTTCATTGCATAATTGGAACTATTTGCATCTGGATGCTGTTTTTCAAGTTGAAAGCTACAAATGTCTGATGTTATCTACAAAGTGGTACATTCATTTGGTAAGCCTAAACTGTCACATTTGTCCATTTTTTTTTTCCATTCAGGAACACAAGCCCAGTGCGAGGCAGGTCAAGATCAACAGGCCGCTCCCACTCCTACTCCCGATATAAAGTTAGAGAATACACCAGCCTAAGCGATTCAGATGATGAGAAAATCAGACATAGGTAAGTAAAAGTTCAACATCATTTAATGAGATGCGAAGATAGGGTGAATAACTTTATACTGTAGGATCTTTTTTCACATGTGATCTATTCACATGAATTGCAGCATTCTAAAGGAATTGTCTAGTAAAATTAAAGGCAAAATATTTTAAAACAGTTCAAGATCTCAAAGATTCTTTTTTGTGCATTAGAAAAGGTCATCCCTTAGAGATTTGAAATGAATCTATTTTCAATATTTCCATCCAATTTCGCCTATTTTGCTTTATATTTTCTTGAGCAATCACCAACAATTGACTTAATTTGTATGAAGGCACAACATTTTTTTTTAATTTTGGGTAAATTTTCTGTAAATCTTAAATTTTATCTAACTTTTCTGGCTTTGCAATTTGTTGTGATCAAATCATCATCATCATCATCATCATCCTTAACTGATCACAGGACTTTGCATTTCTGACCTCTGTTATATTAATTTAATTTTCTTCTTTCTTGAAGGCGTGGTACTTTTGGTGAGTTTCTCGTACATAAAGCGTGAGTTCTCATAAATTGTCAAAATAATTTTGGGATTTTTTTTCCCCACAGGAGTCGGAGCTTGTCACGTGGACGCTCAAGACCAAAGTCAAGGTCCAAGCATAGAAACAGCAGACACTACAGTAGTGATTCCCTCAGTGATCAGGTACAGTTTTTTTCAAATATCTTTTTCCTTGAATATTATTGGATACTAAGCGAGAGATTGATGAAATACTTAATTTACACTCTGATGGATACGTGTAATTTCAGTATTGAAAATTTTTGCTATGATTTTTTTCAAACTGTTTTGAAAAAATTTCAGTCTTTTAAGTATTCATTCAAATTAACAGTAAATTCCTCTTCATTATGAGTGCTTTGTGGGTGAATGTTAATTTTCAGTAAATTCAAGTTGTTAGATTACTTTTTAAAAACAATAAAATTGGTACTGCAAACTTTAGTGCATATGTATGAACACACATAAAAATATTTTATACAAAATTACATTAAAAGGAATCAAAAAGCTGTATTTGTCTTAAAAGGTTTCTTTTCAGGCCGAGCAAAGGCCTACAAAATGATATTACAAGGAACCAAAAAGCTGTGTTTAACTCAAAGGAATCAAAAAGCTGTATTTATCTTTAAAAGATTTCTTTTCAGACATGGAATTAGTACAAATGTATAAACACTCCTAAAAGAGTTCTATATAAAATTATATTACAAGAAATCAAAAACCTAGATATGACTCAAAACTTTGAAAGGCTTCTTTTCAGATATGTGCCTAGCATTTTCCATCTCTAAATCTAATATCAATATACCTTGAGATCAATCTCAATGAATAAGAAGTCACATTTTAAATCATTGAAATAGGTTGAAACTTATTTCTGTAAAATTTGAGAAAGTTAAAACCGTTTAAAGGTATAGCCTACTGACTCTGACTGAAGTCATAGAAGTTTTTTGATTCTTGAAAATAGCAGTGAAAAGGAGGAACAAAATTTTGATCTTTCTTCCTCGAAACTTTTATATGCGACAATAGACTCACAAGGTTTGTTTCAAGTCATTTGTGTGGCAATATGAGAAAACCCTTCACAACTGACATGCATGTTGAGTTTGATTTTTTTTTTTAATTCCCCCACACTTTATAGCCACCTACAAGCATTTTGAAGAACTGAAATATAATATTTTTAAGGGAAAATGCATATTTTTGACTCAAGAGTCTAGCACAAAAATAACACCAGCAAGTTCTGACAGGTTTTCTTGAATTCCCATATATGTTCTATCACCAACGAAAGTCTTTGAGGGAGGGGGAAGGCTGTAACAAAAATGATTAAGTTCAGGATTTTTTTAAGCTGTATAAACTTTTTATACCTGAAGGCAAAAGTGCTGAAATCTTATTTCCCTATAGCATTTTCTTGATTTATGTAAACAATGTTACCAAACCTAAATGTGCACCATTTTTTAATTATATCAGTCTGTTGACGAGAGGGAAACTGGGCTTGACCGTAGTTTGAGTCTCTCTCAGGACATCAGCAGGCTGACAAAGAAGATGCTTGGCACACTCAAGGGTGAGCTTAGAAAGTCCAAAAGCAAGCAGCGTGAGTTTGGCTCCTCCTACTGGTGAAGCATCCTGGCAACTGTGGGGCTCCAGCAATCACCACGTAGAATGTTGCAATGGTACAAGAGAGGACAAATTCTTTCACAGAGGATAAAGCTGTTTTCACGATTTTAGAAAACTACAAATGAGCAACTTTGCTGCAAACAAGAACCTTAAACTCTTTGGGGACACAGCATTAAGGGTGCAGAAATTATAGTCACTTTTATTTTTTTGTTCATGACTCTGAAGTGGAAAAAAAATCAGTAAAAACGCGACAGATCTTGATGGGAGCATGATATCTATACATAAGGTGAAACTATGTTTTTCCACATTTATAACTAGTGAAAGAGTTTTTCTTTCATAAATTTAGTTCAGTCATTTTAGAGTGAAAGAAAAAAAAGTTTGGGTAAGGGATTTCTTCATCAAATAATGCCACTTGAGGGTTACAATAGCTCCTGGAAAATGTTGCCATTCTTGAACTATTTTCTTTCCTTTGAAGTGAGAGATCACTTGTAGAATACCGTCATCTTAATAGCTATTATTCGTAATTACACAACGCACATGCGCTGAAATGTAAGCAGCAATATTGTAAGCTTATGGCAAACATGATGTAGAGATGTAGAGAATAGATCCTTTATTCTTAGTTTCAGTTTGTTTGCTTTTCTCATATACTATGTAATTCTTACTTCCAATTAGCAATCTTCATGTTTATGTGACTCATGGTCTTGAATCCATGTGACTAAGTAGAGTGCTAAGAAAACTTTGTTGTGTACATAGATTCTCCCTGTAGGCCTAGCGATTTTTTAGACTAATTTATATTTCCATCCTATGTTTGTGTTTGCAGAGATCTGAAAGCCTAAGTTATATGAGGTGGACAAAGTTTACTTTCTAGATGACTAAGGCTCCAATTCCTTGCAAACCTACAATTTTCTTTGCGCAATGTAATGCAGATCAGTTTCCTTGAGGAATCTTTTCTGTGCTTGTTTTATATGACAAAAATATTTTTTTTTGCGTTTGAATATTTCTCTTGTTGCTGTTTTGCTTTTTTTTTTTTTTTATTCCACTTAGAGCTTATTAGGTCTAGGGCTCTCTTGCATATCCAGCTTAAGTCCCTCTCTTCCCCCTTTTCACAACTGTGCATGCACACACACACACACATAAGACCCCACACATACATATATATTCATTTATAAATAATAAATGTGAAATAAAAAATTATTTGATTACAGTTGTGATCGAAGCAAGTATTTATTTCATGAAATGTTTGCTTTATAAATGTTGATGTATCATCTGTATAAATCCGTCCAGAGACAAGTGATGCAAAACATGTGATACAGTGTTACATTACTTTATAATATATAATTTTATACATGCGTAAATAAATATTTATACAGATTTTTTTTTTTTTTTTTTGGGGGGGGGAGGAAGGGGGGGATCATCCTTGAATTGATGAAATGGCAACCTTGAGTCTGATATTTTTATTACTGTATTTATCATTCTTTGATATGCAACTATTATTACATCTTAGCATGCTTGGGATTATGGCAAATAAAGCAAAATACTGAAAAGTCAATTACAGAATGTACAGGGTAGTTTCCTGAATGTTTTTTTTTTATGTTTTGATACCAGTCCTAATGATTTGAAGTTTGCAAATTATTACAGGAAAGCATTTGATGAGATTTTTTTATCCTGCTTTATGATACTTTGCAAGAAAAAAGCGTTTATGCATTTATCGTGGTTGAGAATTAATGCAACCTTTTCTAATTCTAGCTTTAATCATAACTTAGTTCAGCAAGTATTTTGTTTTGTTTTTTTATTTAAAGAATCCAGATTTTATAATCTGAAATTTGTGAACTGTGACACAATCAGATTCATTTCAAGGCAAGCTACTTTAAAATATTTTGAAACACCATAGTTTGGCACAAATAGAAAAATTCACCATTATTTCAGATAAATCAGAATGAAATTTTTTTGATGAGGAGGTTTTAAGTTCCTGTCTCCTTACATTAGAAGTCTCGTCTTGTGCTTTCTTTTGATGGTACTGTTCACAATTTTTGATACATTCCAATGGGTGCACTAATTGTGCTGTGATTTTATACGAGCTAATTTGATACCAGTATCAACTCATCTATTAATGGCTATTTTAACACAAATCACTCTTTTCACTTAAATCGCTTGTTTTAAATGATTCTTGTTTTGTATGCCACATATGACAGGGATAAGATCATCGAAAGATTTCTCGTATTTCTTTTTCAATCACTCATGACATTTCTCTTTGCACTTGTTGAATTATCACCGTCCAATACATTGTTAATACTTTTATAGCAGTAGCAGTCATCACACCAAGTATTACATTTTATATTATTTATGCTATATTCTCTTGAATTGAGCAACAATTGTACATTGCTATTGATGTCACTCGTTTCATTCCAATTGTTTTTACATTTGTTGGATAGAACCAAGCCTAGATTCATACTGTGCTGCCATACTAACATAGCTTTAACTAATAATACCTGTCCATTTAGAATTGTTATCACATATTCCTATTGCCTCCATGCAGTATATGTATATGGATATATTATTGACAAAAGACATGTATTTATCTTTACATTCACATATTATGGATTATTGATGAGGGGAAAAATTCAAAGAATCACTTTTGTCCAATATATATCAACTTAAAATCATGTAGTTACCATGTGTCAACACTGTTATAGTCCAGTTATGCCTGTGATTGTTTAAGCTAAAAGAAAAAAAGATTATGAATATCTTGATATATTCTGTCAATGAAAAACTCAAAATACTATTATATAGACCTATGGGCAGTATTCAAATTATGCATTCCTTGTGGCGTGCATACAGTTTTCTCTTTATAACCACGAAGTATTGCTTTTCCTAAGAATGCAGACTAGGTGAGTAAGAAAAGTTTTTTCAATTGCAGTGCTCTTCAACAAATTAGGAGTAATAATATATTTTGCACAACATGTACAATCAAGGCACTAATTTATGACTTGGTGAAGATATTGTGAAATGAAAAAAAACAGCTTTGCTATCTTTTCAAGAGCTTTATTTTTAGGTAGAAAAAAATATAACCACCAACTCAAACTCACTTGAACAAATTTAACAACACAGCCTATATGTATAATAGTACACATATACTCTGAGTTGTTAAATTTGTTCAAATAAGTTTGAGTTGGTAGTATATTCTTTTACTAATATCTTTAATTTCCTTCAACCACAATTTGCATTTTCAAGATTCTTAAATGTTTTTATTTGTTTCTGGGAATACAGAATTTGTATATTTTTTTTTACTTCTACTATCTAGGGAGAAAAAAAGAAATAGGTCTGTTGCCATACAATTTTTCTAAAAGAATTTGAATGAATTGCACTTAGCAATGGATAGGGCCTCAATGAAGTAAAATATATGTATTAGACTACTTTAAGCTCACATATCGTTCACTATTGTGAAAAAAGCTAAAATAAAAAGATGAGATTGATTTCCCTCTTTCTCTTGTAATAGTGTCTTTCGTTGATGAAGCAAAAAGTTTCTGTATATTGTGTATCTCATAAAATAGATGCATACCCTTGGCAGTTGTTAAATGCATAGAGAGAACAAACACTGACATTTCTATCTTTCATGCATGTTCTGTATAAATACTGGTTGTAAGGACATTATGTTTTAATCTTGTATTTTGTAGATTATACAAACTTCTACAACTTCAAATGAACAAAACTTATGCTAGTTACAAACATTACAAGCCTCTTAATTCTTTAGATAGTTTGTACATGCCCAAAACCTCATTTGAGTCTGCTGATAGCCTTTTCATTTGTCTCGTTTCTTTTTTTTTTTTTCCTAATCAGCAATAACCAAGAAAAAACAATAATCATATTGTTGTTCGCTTTTCTTGCAGTCACATATATATTGTTTGCTTTGTTTCTTTTTTAGCTTGAGTAAATGTTAACTTATACTCATGTATTTTGAGACCTGTTTTAATGAGGTGGATTTAGCCTATCAAATTTTCTTTTAGAAAAAATAAATTTGTTGGGGTTTTTTTCTCCTTTAGAATGCTTTTTTTTAAAAAACTTGAACATCTCATATCTTGACTCAGAATCAACATTACCCTATCCAATTTTAAACATTGCATTTGCAATAATAAGTTTCTGGCTGATCCAAAGATTTGAAGTGTTGAAAATGCAACTTCTGCCTTTGTAAATAACCAGTTAATGTCGTCTTTTTTATTTCATTGTGACGATCTCTGGTCTTCACCTTTTTTTCTAAAAAGTTGTAGATATATTACAAACACAATATGAAAGTGTTTCTAAATACACAGTGCTCTTTAAATAAATGCCCTAAAAAAATATCATGAGCTCTTTATTCTTCAATTCTTGGTTCCGGGTATTTTCTTCTTTTTTTTTTGTTTGATAGTTTGAGTCATAGCAGTTTGAGGCTGCCCAACCTTGACATTCAATATTTGTTCACTCTGATTTATTACAGTAGGGTTTACTTTTTTTTTAAAATTATAGTTTATGATATAAACGTG
Source organism: Plakobranchus ocellatus (assembly GCA_019648995.1). Taxonomy (NCBI): domain Eukaryota; kingdom Metazoa; phylum Mollusca; class Gastropoda; family Plakobranchidae; genus Plakobranchus; species Plakobranchus ocellatus. The sequence continues at coordinate 98,061 of BLXT01002015.1, read as the reverse complement.
TAAAAATATGACATTGTACAGTCAAACCTTTTTTTTTACCTCAAATATTATATATTTATACCACAATAAACAAAAGGTTTAAACAAAGAAAAAGCTCAAGCTTTGCAAATGATTTCCTGTTCCTGTCCCTTTGATTGAAATGCACCAGAGTTTTTGTTTTTTCAGGTCATTGTATCTCCTCTTGTTTCTATACTGTGTTTTGACGTTTTACTGCTTGAATAATCTAGAGCTTGATTTCAGCTGTTTGCATCTCAAATTTAAGCTAGGACTTTGAATCAGTTATCATCTTAATCAAAAACATTTTTTTTCAAAATATGCAGTTTTTAAAGTAATACAGTAAACCACACCTAAACCAAACACAGCTGAACCAAAAAAACCACTAAACCAAAAAGAAATTGAAGAGCTTTCTGTTTTTCCTCTTATTCTTTCTTATTAAACATGCGGTAAACCGAAAGCGTTGGCTGCCAAACTATCACTAAAGCGAAATAAAAACTACCAGGAAAGCCCAGTCACTATCCGAAAAAAAGACTATTTTTTTTAACACAACTTGCCCTTCCCTTTCTTTCTCGCATTACTCCACACAAAGCCATTACTGTTAGTTACCGGTACCTCACACTACAGATGGCCAGGCTGCTGTCTGGCTAGGTCTAGGTCTACTGCACACACCCGCCCATCCCTTCTCTTCCACCACTCAGTTACGCAGCAGGACCATGCCAGACACTCCTACATGTCTTGGTCCAGTCAGCGCTATGTTAGGCAAACACTGTTGCATCACAGCCAGTAATAAAGCTATCTGTCTTGCTGAGACTTTCAGTACCAGGAAACTTGGGTGATTATTAAATTGTAAAAGTAGAGACTTCAGGACCGGAAATCTTACTTAGGCGATGTTGAAGTTGTGGGAGATCTATTATTCTACAACGATAACAGGTGCAAGAACCTCTTAATTGAAAAGGAAAAAGTAGGAGAAAAAGAAATGAATAAGAAAGAGAGAAAGATCCGGGGATAGGTGTGTTCATTCACATTGTGGAGTGACGATGGGTGGGATTGATTTAACTTTAATATTTCGGAAGATGGTTACTCTCCTTTTAATCTTACTTATTTAATGCACTATGCTTAAACCAAAATAGAAATCATATTCCCTAGAATTTCGGTATAAACGTGTTCCACTGTATTTTAAAAATGTTACACAAAAAAGAAAAAAAAATACAATTTTTATGTTCACAAACTTGGGTTCAGTTGTGCTGTATAAGCTTTAATGCTTACAATTCTTGCATTATTTACCTTAGTATTAGCTTTATCACTTAAAATACTTGCATTGTTTATCCCATACTTACAATTTTAAACAAGTTTTAAATGGTCTTGTATACAGGACTCTGTTAATTTGCACCATTAGTGCACAGCCATAAAAGAGCTAAAAAAAAACCAGATCATAAAGAGAATTCTCAGGCTATGCCACAAAAACAAGTCACTATAAAATGTATTCCAAAATTCTTAAATTTTTTTCTGAAACAAGCCAGCTAGGGAATTTATTTTTTTAGCTAAATTATCAAAAACTAATTTGAAAATCATTAACTTACTCAAATAAACTTTGACTGATCTATCTCCTCTAAAGTTGAAAGAGTAGTTTTATTGTCACATACAACACTTCTGAAAAACAAAGTTTCAAGTTTTGGTCTTAAGGAAAAGACCTTGAAATTTCAGTAGCAATCGTTACAAATCATGCATTTATAAAGATTACAGGTAAGTTCAGTACTTTCTACTTCAGCCCCCAGCTTCTTGCCCACAATTTGAATACAAGATTGCATAAGAGAAAGGCAATTGATAATATTCACTATTGAAACTTTATTGACCATTTATGAATATTTAATAAATGAATATTTATGAATATTTATTTACTGAATAAATTTTTAAATGACATAAAAATATATTTTAAAAAAATATATATACAAACAATATTCATCCGTGTATTGTGTGTGAATTAATGAGGCTATCTTAAAAATGCTCTTAAGGAGTTTTTCCCAATTTTTTTTTTTTTTAGCCTTAAATGTAATTTAGCTGAGTAACTAAATATTTAATTGCAAAAAGAAAATTGCTTTGGAAACATGACTGTTATGGGGTAAGAAAAAGATTCCAAGTAAAAAAAAAAAAAAAAAAAGAATAATTATTATTATTTCCTATGGTTATGGCTCCTATAAGTAAACCTGAATATTTTTTAGCTCAATTAATGTCAAACTTAAATATAATTATGTCAACATTCAAAGCAGGAAGATGTAAAAAGGCCATAAAATATAAAAATTTGAGAATAACATTTTAAAGAATAACATGAACAAAATTTACCATCTTGAATAAATCTCGAAATAAACAATGTTATTGCAACGGTTTTTTGATGAAATCAAAATGAGGGCAACCAAACACACCATGTGACTAAACTCGATGAAAACAATTTTAAATGTAGGACTTCATTTTTTTTTTTTTAAGGACAATTGCTGAAGATGAATCATAAACTTACAGTAAAAATACATGTATTGTTTCAATTGTTCAGCAAAAAAAAAAATAAATAAACAAAAAGTGAAACCCTCCAAATGACAATATTTAATGTGTATTCATTGCATACAACACAGAAACAACTATAAACACATTTTTAGCTTAATTAGAGCAAAGTTTGCCTTACTACAAAAAACATTCACCTATAAGAGATAAAATTCATTGCAAATTACAGATTGAGAAATATTTTACAGCTCTCTGAAAATTTCTTTACTTTTTTCCTTGATTTAGAAAAGTTTTGATAAGTACATGTTATTACCACAAAAAAAAAAATATGAAAAAAAAAAAAAAAGAAACATTGACAAGATAAGAGCAGTTTTTTTTTTTTTAATTTGAAGGGTATAGCTTTAATACAATTTGACAATTTCATAAGATAAAAGTGAAAAGCTATATGGCTAATTTACAAGAAGCAAGCGTTTTATTTATCTATAAAAAAACTCCATACAGTCCGCTTACTCAAATTGCAATAAATCAAATTTTCTGTTTTCAAATTATTGAAAGGTTTGAAAGGCTGATTTTTCTTTGCTTTCAAATTTCAAATTTTACCTTGCAATGAAGTAAGTTTTCTTTCTTTTAAAAATTTTGTTTGTAAAATTACCACTCTACTTTATGCTACTTGCTATACTTTGTTTCCAACAATTAACAAAAGGATAAGAACTAAAGATGCTTAAGTGGCCTCCGCGTCGCCTCCTTGTAGCCACCTCATCCTCCACTTCAACAATCTTTGTGGTGCTACAAAAGTAAATATTCTTCCCGGAAAGCATACAATCATGACAAGAGACTAGTTATATATGATTGTGAGGAGGGGAGAAAATTTTTAAACACACATCTATAATTATCTGTGATCTGCTGTGCAAACATTTATAACAATAATACAATTAAGCAAATCTTTAGTTACTTGATTCTCTGAACAAAACAAAATAAAAGAACACCACCGGAAAACTTAAAAGCCAAACTGTGCAAATTTATTTGGCTTCTATGGTACTAACAGTAATACGAATTAAATTAAATAAACTTAAAAACAAAACAAAAATGATTTAAATATCACAACTCAAAGAACATGCTCAAAATAATTCATTTGGGTGGCGGTAAATTGTTTCTTAATTATCCCAAAAAAGGATAAAACTACAATTTTATTCAAATACAAGCCTGTCCTTATTTCCTCAACAAAACCTGCTCTTCATGAATCAGTTACTTAGTGGAGTCATAAATTTTGCCCCCCGCCACCACTTTTTCATTGAGGAACATATGCTATACTTTTTTCATTTGTCTCAATTTTAATAAACCTGACTGCACTTCAGATTAGATTGCAATACTTAAAGTCAACACAGCTTTATCTTGCACACTTTTATAAAGTACCAGAGTAAAACAATCTAAGCAAAAGAGGCACAATTTTTAAGTAAAGGGAACTACTTTAAAATACACCTTAGTTGAATAGTAAAACAAAAAAAAAAAACAAACAAAAATTTAACATACACATACCATATATATGATGATGGTGGTGATGATGATAAAGATTGACACATACACATAATATTTATATTTACACTGTAATTATAAAAAGAGCATGCAAGGGCAAGGAGTGTATTCAAATGTTTAAAAATATATAACAAATTGTGCAATTTTGAGCCTGTATTTTATAGGTTAAAACATGCAAAATAAATCAATAGGGAGGGAGAAAAAAAGTGAAAATAAAAATTTGTTTAAAAATTACCAAAAGAAACCAAAAAAACATGTGTTCTAATATTTTAAACATAAAAAGAAGCTTTAAAGCTAATTTCAATTCAAAATTTTTGTCATAATTTATTTTTCACCACAAATCAAAATCGTGGTAATTGTGGAAATCAAAATTTACATTTTTTTTTTGTCCTTTTAATACTTCAATGAAAAGTACCGTGGCCAATATCTTATCCTACAAAAACTGCAACCAAATGGGGATCCTGTTTGTCTGATGAGTATAAAAGCTGCTGCATTTCTCAGTTCTCCTTTGTCGAAATGGCTTAGTTTCTTGAAGTTGATTTCATTGACTGTAATTTGACAAAAGGACAAAAAGATAAGATAAATGAATAGCAAAAAGCTGTATTTTGAGGAGGGGGGGGCAGCAGCTCGAAGGGTAACAGCAATCATATGTAATGATCACCTGCTTCAATCATAAAAATACTACATGAAGACTTGCTTCATATTGAATTCTTCGATCACTTAAACACTGTAATGAAGACTTGCTTCACATTGAGCTCTTCGATTACTACAACATGTGATGAAGACTTGCTTCATATTGATCACTCTTTGATCACTGAATACTGCAACGAAGTCTTACTTCACATTGAATTTTTTGATCACTAAAATACTGCAATAAAGTTGCTTCACTTTGAGCTCTTTGATCACTAAATGCTGCGATGAAGTCTTACTTCACATTGAATTCTTTGATCACTAAAACAATGCAATAAAGAATTGCTTCACATTGAGCGCTTTGATCACTAAGAGCTGCAATGAAGACTTGCTTCACATTGAATACTTTAATCACTAAAACAATACAATGAAGACTTGCTTCACATTGAGCTCTTTGATCACTAAATGCTTCAATGAAGTCTTGCTTCACATTAAATTCTTTAATGGCTAAAACACTGCGATGAAGACTTGCTTCACATTGAATTCTTCAATGGCGAAAACACTGCGATCAAGAATTAGTTTGATAATGGCATATGCAGACCAATAATCGATCATATATTTCCCAAGCATAGTTTTCCCACCTTCTAAATGTGAAAACAAATCCATTATTTTATGTTTTTCTGGTTTAAAAAAATCAGTTAACTACCGGTTGAGTGTTCATATTTCACTTGATCAGCACACTCAATGTTAAAAAAAACTTAAATTGCTTTTTAATTTCTCTATCCTGTCAGCCAAATTTTTGATAGAAGGGCACTGCCTAAATCATGGAAACTTGAGGACTCAGAGCAATTTCATTTCTAGCATCTCCTGAGAAGAAAGTAAGAAAAAAAGAAATGCTGAACTAAAATATTACTCATCAAGTACTTTGAAATGGTAGAACTATCTTATCATGTTCTTACTTTTGTAATGTTGATGCCAGTCAGATTCTCCACAACATTGGGCAGTTTCTCCATAATACCCATCACCTCATTGGTCAGTTTGAGGGCACCAACATCACCTTTGCCACTGGACACCATGGTTACTTTCTTTGCATTGGTCAGAGGTGCAGCTATCTCAGCAGCAATCTACAAGGATAAAGTGGGGGTTTAAAAGAGATAAGCCAAAAGCACAAATTGTGCATTTATTTTATTTTCCAGGGGTGCCAGTGGCCTCTGACAAAAAAGCAGGAAACTTATATAGTAATAGAGAGTTTTTTCAAAGCTGTATTTAAAGTATAATTGACTTTTAAGAAATAAAAATAAGGCAAAAAGTCGGAAATCCCGTTAAAATCGGAAAACTGGCATCCCTGCTTTTCAATTCGCCACATCTTTTAATGGCAGAATCTAGTGGACAACTTCAATTATTTTTTTACACTGTTGTTTCAGAAAGTGAAAGATTGGGCCTGTCTTTGAATGTAATTAAAATAAAATGCAAGGTCATCTCAAATCCATCTCAAATAAAGCCTCAAAACCCAAATCTTTTCTCTCTGACAAGGAAGAATAAGTTACAAAATTTAATACCTTGACTACTTGATATTATCAGATGATAGAGGCAGAAGTGAATTAAGAAAAAGATGATCTATGGCCAAGAAACATTCCAAAAAAATAAAACCAATACTGACATTCAGAAACATACGCATGGTATAGAAAATATATGTATGGTCAGCATTATTATGTAACTGGAGAAACTGGCCAATAAACGAGAAAACAGAGAAAAATAGAAGCAGTAAGGATGTGGTTTATTACAAGATTGATGACTAGAAAAAAGGCACAATGGATAGTTACTAAAATAAACCAACATGAACAATCATCAATTAAAACAGAAGACAGCTACGAGGGAAGATTAAAAATACTTA
>BLXT01002015.1:32468-51846 GCA_019648995.1 Plakobranchus ocellatus | reverse complement strand
CATGAATTACCCCAAGCTAGTCCAAAATACTCTTAATAGGCGTGTGGATTACTCTCAGGTACATTTTGGGGTTGGCAGGTCTGCGTAGTGTTTTTCTTTTTTGTTGGGTTTTAAGTATATCCTTCTTCCTTTCATAAGAAATCAAAATAGCTTACAGTTCTCTTAATTTGTAATACATTGGATCGCAGCAATATTTTAGTTTGATGGTGTCAAATAAAAGCATCATTCTAAAAATGCATTGGAATTAAAATAGATTTTCAGGCTTTTTAAGAACTGAGTGGCGACATAACTGCTTTATGAAATAAAAGTATATATTGCTTTTTTTTTTGTCCTTCATATTTTTTTCCCCCAAGTTTTTCAGCCTCATGAAAGTCATCTTTACATGAGGATTTATCCTTGCGAATTGCTTATAGCATTTTCTTGCTCTCATAAATATTGTTGTAGCATGATTGCATGAATCTTTGCTATGCAAAAAAAAATGAAAACTTCTATCTCTGCCACCCCCAACTTTGTACCTAAGCTTTTTTGAGACAATGAGGGATTAATCCTCACTTCTCACTGTTTGTTTAACCAACTTATGTGGGAATTTTTTTTTTTCTATCCACAGTTACTTGCAGCAATGGAAAAAAACTCTTTTAGTGGTCTCTCACGACCAGAGTTTCTTAGACAATGTATGCACAGATATTGTTCACCTGGATCAACAAAAACTCTTCTACTACAGAGGGAACTATGGTTTGTTTTCTTTTACTGTGTTTTGATTTATTTATCTTTTTTTACCTACAGTGATTGTAAATGAAGAAGGTTTTATATCCTTAAACATTTTGATTTTAGGCTACCTGACAAACTTTAAAATGTGCTTAAGTTTTAAAATAAGTAGATGTAACTGACACAGCTTGACCATAAAGTATTTGCTTCATTACTTTTTTTTTATTGTTTTGGGGAAACTAGGATGTGGTTGTGTGACTTTTGAGCAGGTGTATGGCTATGACATGAGCTTTTAAAGTTAAATCTATACATTCCCAAGAAGACGAGAAAGTTATTAAGAATTTTAATGTCACTTTCTCAGAACTGCTGCTTACATTCCAGCTTCATAGAACAAGCATAAAAAGGTTAAATTTTAAAGTTGTTGAATACTCATTCAAAAGATGTCATCTTTAAGATGTGAACTTAATTTTTGGGACTTTCCTTTTGAAAAATCATAGAAAGCTATCTAGCTGTTTATGCTGTGAGTAAACTGTACACTTCTCAGTTTGTTTAGCCTTTTTTTTTTCTCTTAAATACTTGTATTACTTCTGTCCTTGGCTTGTCATATGCTGATGTTTTTTTGAGTAAAGGATGTAAATTTATTTTTATATTTTGGCAGCAACTTTCAAAAAAATGTATGTGCAAAAAAGAAAGGAACAGCTCAGGGACTATGAGAAACAAGAAAAACGCTTGAAGGAAATGAAGGCATCTGGAAAGTCAACTAAGCAAGCTGTAAGAAAGTTGTCCTGTGTGATTATTTATTTGTGTATCAGTCCCACAAAATAAGTAACATTGGTGGTCTTCATCACTGAGATCATATCAAAAGTTTGATTTGAACAAAAAAGTTTCCATTGCTTTATATACAGAGAATTTATGGCATGCTTATACAGTAGACCACACCTAAACCGAAAACAGCTAAACCAAAAAGAAATTGAAGAGCTTTCCGTTTTTCGTCTTATTCTTTGTTATTAAACATGCGGTAAACCAAAAGCCTTTGCTGCCTTACTATCGCTAAAGCGAAATAAAAACTACTGGGAAAGCCCAGTCGTTGTCCGACCAACACATAAATTTTTTTTTTTATTTTTTACCCACCTTGCCCTTCCCATTCTCGCATTACTCCATGCTAACCCAATAATGTTACCGGTACCTCACACTTCAGACGGCCAGGCCTGATGTCTGGCTAAGTCTACTGCACACACCTGCCCATCCCTTCTCTTCCACCACTCAGTTAAGCAGCGGGACCGAGCCAGACACTCCCTACATGTCTAGCGCTAAGCTAAGCAAATACTGTTGCATCACAGCTGGTAATAAAGACATCTCTCTTGTTGAGAACTTCAGTATTGGAAAACATAGGTGATGATTAAATTGTAAAAGTAGAGACTTCAAGACCGGAAAACTTACTTAGGCGATGATGAAATTGTGAAAGCTCTATTCTTCATAGATAACACTAACAGGCGCAAGAACCTCTTAATTGAAAAGGAAATAGAAGGAGATAGAGAAATGGATAAAAAAGAGAGGAAGATTCGTGGATAGGTGTGTTCATTCACATTGTGGGGTGACGATGGGTAAGGTTGATTTAACTTAATATTTTGGAAGCTGGTCACTCCCCTTTATAAATCTTACTTATTTAATGGGCTATGCTTAAACCAAAATAGAAATCATACTCCCTAGAATTTCGGTTTAAACGTTTTCCACTGTATAAAGTTTTCCACATAGAATAAAAAATTAGTAGTTTTCAACTCCCTAGTTAATGATTTTTATCTAAGTCAATCATGTAGAAAGGCAACTTTATTATATTTGTGGGATTGATACACATTGTATATTTTTTTGTTAACAATAATACATTTTTATTGTTATATATGCTTTGGTTTACCCCCCCCTTACAATCCAAGATATATTAAGCTCATTTTGTCAATCAGTCAATTCAGGTTGGTGGGTATGAGTAGCAGTGCAATGAAGAATTGTTACTGTTAAACCAAAATGAGATAAATAACAAGTGAGAAATTTTACTATGCCTTTTTTACACTGTCCTTTTTTGTTTTTTTCCAATAAGCTCTCAGATGAAAAATACTGCTTGAGACTAAGTGAAGGGTCAGTGTTTCAGGTTGTTATAATGTATTTCAAAGGGTTATTTAGGATCCAGCTTTGATTTTGGTGTGAAGGTAGATGATTTTGATCCATTTCTCCATTTGGAAATGGAATGTTTTAGTATTGTTGGAAGCTAGTAGCTTACATTATTGGCCTTCTGTATCCTATTTGAGGTTTCCTTGGGTTTTTTTTATACCTTTCTCTATGAGTACAGCCTACTGTGTGGATATTTGAATGCTGGCTTGTTTGAGATTAGAGTTACTGATGTTAATATTGAGGATGGCTGTTGCTGTGCTGATTTTGATTGTCACTGTCTTGTTGATACTTAAGTTCATATTTCATATTACATTCCTCACATGTGTAGTTTAAGTATGGGGTATGTGCTTTGAAGTTTTCTTTGTTTCTGTTTGGTAGGCTGTGCTTGTGAGCAAAGAAATACTGCATTAAGTGCCGCTGTTTCAATTATGTCCATGTGTGTTATTAATAACAAAGATGACAATAGACAGCCTTGGCTCACTCCTACCTAATTAGAAGATAAACCAGTCTGTGGGTCCTTGTAAATTTTTAATATTTGCCATGGTTTTTTTTTCCTCAGTCTGTCAAAGGGTTTTTCTTGGTCCACAGTAAAGGTGTTCAGTTCTCTATTATATTCAATTACTTTTTTGCTCGTTTGTTGTAAGGCAAACATTGGACGTCTGTAAACCTTCCTATCCTGAAATCCCTATCTAAAAACAGATCTACGCTGGACCTTTTTTGTTCTGTTGTTCACAGACATTGGTATACATTTTGTGTATATGATCTTATATATATATATTATGTCCTAATGCATTACCTTTTGCTACTATATTTCACACTGAAGTTTCATGAATTCAAGGGCTACCTTTGATGTTTTGCAGGAGACAAAGCAAAAGGAGGCCTTGACAAGAAAGCAAGAGAAAGGCAGGAAAAAACAACAGAATCAGTTTGAGGAAGAAGAAACTAAAACGGAGCTGCTCTCCCGACCCAAAGAGTACATCGTCAAATTTTCCTTCCCTAGCCCTGCGCCTTTGAACCCTCCAATTCTCGGAGTGCACTGTAAGTGTCTTTTTGGTGTGACAGTGATCATCAAAGTAAAACTGATGTGTTTAGGTACATCCTCGAACTGTACAAAAAAAAGAAGAAAAAAAATAAAGGAACAAGGTATCTGAAATGTTAACGAGACCATGACTTATAGATTCATTGTCATTATTGAAAAGTACTATAGCTTGCAGGGTTTTGTTGTTGTTGCTTTTAAATATGTATATAAGTAAATGTGGATTTGTCTTTTTGCATTGCAAAATAACTATTGATTATGAAATTAAAATATTTAAATATCTTATTATTCCCTGACTCTCACCAAGCCAGTTGATTAAGGAAACTTACTACTCAACCATTATGGCATTTTGTTTGCCTTTTAAAGAAAAAAAAATTGTCACTTTTTTCTACATTTGTGATATCAGTTTTGAAATTCATGTAAAAATAATGTACATTATAAGCTTGGATTTGAGTCTTTACAAATGCTTTTGCTTTGTTCAGTTTAAGTATTAAAAAAAAAAAGTTAATGACCAAAAGGCTAAAAACAAACATTTTCTTTAATAAGTGGATTTGTATGAATATTTCAGAAGTCGGAATTTTTTTACTGTTCCAGATCTTATTATAATAAATTTTTGTCTTCTTGTATCTTGCCACATGGCAGCTGTCACATTTGGCTACCCTGGACAAAACCTTCTTTTCAAGGATTTAGATTTTGGTATTGATATGTCATCACGAGGTAAGATTACTGTTTTAGCATTTTGATTTTTTAAAAAAGTTTTCATGCATTTGAGCTGAAAAAAAAAAACAAACAACTATACATTGTCAGCGACATATTTAACTCACTCAGCGTCTGCTATTTATAGTCACTTATGCATTCTGAGCCAGTGTTTTTTAAGGTTTTTTTTTAATCACTTTATCTATAATTATAAACCAATATTTATTTGATTTTTGCATGCAGTAAAACAAAAACTAATCTTTGCAATTAAAGAAATTTGAGGAAATTTCATAATGAATTTTGAAAATACATGTAAATTTTGGGCCACAGAATCTTTTGGGGGAAGCTGCGAAGGTAAACATAAGGCATATGAATAGAGATAATGGCAACTTAGTAGTGCCTGAAATATAATAAGGTTTTTTTTTCCTTTTTAAGTATAAGAAGGCTAAGACAGAAACGGAAGAAAATGTTCCTCTTTGAGCAATGATTTTTGAGGTTGTGCCTCAATTAATGATCAACATCTCTTTAATTATTGAAGTTTAATTTGTCCATTTCGACTTTCTCTGAAAGATGATTCAATGTTTTTCTTTCTTTTTTTTTTATGTTCCAGTGGCCATTGTCGGCCCTAATGGTGTAGGAAAAAGTACCTTCCTCAAGATGTTGACAGGGGAGATTGAACCAGTAAGCCTTTTGTCTTTTTTCTTCTTGGTCATCCTTTTTTCTTCTTCTTAGAGAGGTTTACATTTACAAATGAATACATAAGCATCTCTCTATGATTGGACTGGATTCTGCAAAGGGTATTAATTATGCCCAATGCATCAAACCAACTTATTATATATTAGATATATATTCCTAAAACATCTCAAAAGATTGCAACACTTTTCCTTCAGATGTTGCATTACTTAGGGTTGATGTTTGCTAAAATATCTGTTATTAAAGTTTATTACTAGGCTGAATACTGCACAAGGCTATAATTTATCTGTACCAATAAGGAATTTGAAAGTATTTTCAAGAGTGGAAAGCATTGATGAATTAAGATGTGTTCCTCTCAAAACTGTAAGAGACCCATTTTGGGATGTTTGTTTTGGAGTAATCATAATTATGTTATCATTTTTTTTTCATAGTGAATATTGGAACAATGAAAAATTAATTTTGATTTTCATAACGATTATAAATATTACGTCATGTGTATTCTACTTTTCCTAAACATATCAACATTTTTGCCATCATATCTGAACAGCAAATTTTCTATATTTCTGCCCACTTTTTTTTAGAGTATTGGAGAACGAAGGAAAAACCATAGATTGGTAAGATGAATATTTAAATTATGATTTTTTCTTTTTTAAATATTGTTCATTAGGTTACCATTATTGTTGTACATATTTTTGCTACTATTTTAATGTTTCAATTGTCTAATGAAGGTTCATGTGTTCCAATTTTGTTTATCTTAATTTAACTTGCTATTCTTGTGAGAAAAACAATTTTTGTTGTGTTTTCAGATGTTTTTGACTCATTTTCTCTAGTTTTTCATGTAGCATAATAAGCATGCTTAATTTCTGTATAAATAGTTTTCCTGCAAAGTGGCAGGTAGTAAAGATAAAAGGTCTTGGAAAGTAAAGATCATAGCAGAGGAGGGGGATGAGTCACAGCCCTTAATTTTAAACCCGACAAAGAATTGCATGTTTCTACATAATGATGAGCAAAATAGTAAAGTATAAAGCTCAGGTTTGACATCCTGCATCTAAAAGAACAGCATCAAATTGCAGAATGTATTATGTGCCCAATGTGTGCACTTTACAGTCATTTACTCAGAGTAAAGGTAATAAATGCAAAAATGTACACAACCCAATGAAAAATATAAAACTAGAGCAGACAGTCTTTACTTTCTAAGATCTTTGGTAAAACTAAATAATTTTTTTCTCTTTGGGCGTCCCCCCCAAAAAGGAAAAAAATTGAAACGCACTACACAATTTGATAAAGCTCGAGTAGTAAAAATTTCTTTATTTTTTCCCTAGTTTATCTATGAACCCATTTGAAAATGCTATAGCTTACATTTTTTTTCTTTTTTATTTGGGGTTTTGGAATTTTGTTGAAATTATTGGAAATAATTCTACTTGAATGTTTTTTTCCTCAGAGAATTGGCAAGTACGATCAGCATTCGGCTGATCAGCTGAACTTGGAAGAGTCACCTACAGAATACTTGATGGTAAGTGAATTTGTCTGCAATGAATTTTATGTAGTTTTCTCCACTTATTTTCAAAGATTACAGTGATATCGAGTAAATTTAGTAGTGACTGAAATGTTGAAATAAGATTATTGAACTAAAATAGGCCTTCATATGTATATATTTGAATTATTTCATCAATCCTTATTTTGTCATTCTCTCCTCTCCCCATTAAAAAAAAAGTTTTCAACTCTTTAAACAAATGCATTGGTAAGTTTCATGAAGATGACAGCAGGATTACCAGTTGTGATAAGCTCTCCAAAAGACCTAGTCAGATAGTGCCCCTTGTAACTTTAAGCTGTCATGGCAAAGATAATTCACAACACTGACAATTATATATTATATTACTTCTTTCGTATTTTGAAGGTAGTATTATTTACTTTTATGTTTCACACACTCCAAGGTTTACACAAACAACTGCATAAATCCACCATTTGTCAACAGTTTCTGTAGAGATGTTTAAATTCCCTCTTTGTGAAGTTCAAAAATGCTACATTTTTGCATACACCTTTACTTGTTCTACCATTATTATTGTTAACCTCATTACCTTAACGAATAGAAAGGAATATTCAAAGAAAAATTTATACTTCTTTCAAATTTAAAAAAAATATGTATCTAGATCTATGTATATTCCATGCTTGTGTTTTTTATTTTATTTTTATATTAACCCTCCTTTCCCTCTTGCATTCCTTTCATTTTCCATGCAGAGACTATTTAACCTCCAGTATCAAGATGCCCGCAAAAAGCTAGGCCAGTACGGTCTTGCATCACATGCTCATACTATTCTTAACCGTGACCTCTCTGGAGGTCAGAGGGCAAGGGTTGCGCTAGCTGATCTCTCATGTCGAGCCCCAGATGTTCTTATATTGGTTAGTCATTCTTCAGTTTTCTTCAGCGAAGAGCTGAGTAAAGTATAAAATGTCTCTTCTGTAAAATGGTTTTCTTTTTCATAACGAAATATAATAATTGAAGAATAAATGAAATTAAGCATAGCACTTTGGAATTGCCTTGTTGCACAATATACTTTTTAGTTTTTTTCCGAACTTGAATAGTGATGCTAGCCACTACTAACTGTTGCCTGGTCAAGGCTACTTAGGTGTTTATATTAGATCTATATGAAAAACTCAGACTAGATAGAAAATTAAAAGGGATACAATTTTAGATTTATAATAGCACAGATAGATTCGTCAATATTGATTGCTTATTCACTCTAAACTTTTTCCATAATGTATGATCAGATTATTAAAGTTTTGAGGTTAGATTTACAGTTGCTTGCTGGGCTGACTAATTCCATTTTCGATAGTACTGTTGCCACTCATCAAATTAAACAATAAAAAACTGTCTGTGCTTTAATACATTTCTAAATCTAGCCCAGGATATCTCAGGGTGAATTACAATAGGTTCCGATTGTTTTTTACAAAGCTTTTTTCGAAAAGATGAGCTAAATCACTGACACACAGAGCTAGTGTTTAGATAGTAAAATGCAGCAACGTCTAACTTGCCGAGAGCCCAGAAACCAGGTGATGGCCGGTAGTGATGGTGCACAGCAACAAGGCAATTAAATTATTTATAAAAGCTTGCAGAAATACTGCCTGTGAATTACATGTAAGGTGACAGACATAACTAGTCAGGGTTCATATATATTTCTTTTTTGAAGAGAATCACAATTGCATTGAAAAGTATGTAGAGGCAAATGGTCTTTAAACAAAAATTTATGGCTTTTGATTGTATCAAAAGTTATGACTGTATGAAATTGGATGTCTATTTTGTATCTTTAAAAGAGTAGCTTTTCTTTTGTAAGAAACAGGAAATATTTGTCGTCATTGATTTGAATTGATGTCTTTAGAGGTTACTCTGTGTGATGCATTTAATCCATTTAAATCCATTTTTACCATATTGTTGCAGCAGCACGTAATATTCACCTATGCATATAAATGAATATTTAATACACTGTTGTGTGAAATATAAAAAAATTGAATGCCTTCCCAGAAAACATCTCATTTTGCAGTGACATTACAGATGCATGTCTAATAGATTGTTGCTTAGTACTAAATATGTCAAGGTAACAATATTTTGACTACTCTGTGTTGTGACAGGATGAACCTACCAACAACCTTGACATTGAATCCATTGATGCCTTGGCTGATGCCATCCGAGAGTTCACTGGTGGTAAGTTGGGTGTTCCTTTATGGCATTGATGATTTTAATGTCATGAAAAGAATAAAAATGTGAATGAAGAGAGAAAATAATAAGTTAGAATAAGCTGTGATGTCTGCTAAGCAATAGAACTACTAACTAGATTGAATTTTTTTTTTCCTTTATGAATGAAGATGTGAGCATTGGGAGTAATAGACGTCCAGTAAAATGAATTGCATTAAATTTTGTGAAAAATGATGTTACGGCAACAGAAGGAAAAAAATCACTTTATGATTAAAAAAAGGAAACAATACTGCTTTGAATAATTGATATTGCATCTGACCTTCTCATAATTATGTCTTATGACTTTATTTTAATGTTTTTTAAATGTCTGGCTGCCTTTAGTGCAGTTTTTTAGGATTAGTGCTGGTATGGTTCATTTCCCCTACCACACATTTTTGGACAATGCTTTAAAATTTTTTCTATGTTGACTTGGCTTTCTATGCCTGGCAGTCATTGGTAATAAACTTCAGTCATTTCTTAATCTGTAACAAATTATTTGAGTTAAGGGGTGCCCTAATCCAGTCAAGTCTTGTTGAGAAATTCACATCTGTTCAAATTTGGGTACTTAATAAAAGATGTAATCAATTTAGATGGCTCTATTAATGATTTTGGCTTTATAAATCCTAATTCTTATATATGTCAAAAAAAGAGTTAAATCTAGACCATGCCAAGGAAAACCACAGTTCAAAAGATAATCTTAACAAAAATAATCAATTTAGGCCAATTTCTAAAGCTTTCTTAAAATAGAAAAAGTTGGATATATGTGGGCTTAAGTTTTTTTTTTCTTTTTTTTTAAACGTCATTCCTCAATAGGCTAATCATGTGACCTCTGGAGGCAAAGCAAGTGATGCCACTTTTTTAAAAACTTGCCTTTTTAGGATTGAAACAATAGACTGAATATATAGGTTAACCATGTTTTATACCAATTAAGGCCTGTAAAACAATTTTTTTTCTTCATCAGGCTCCTTTAAGTAAGCATAATCCATGATATAGTCACTCTAATCATAGCAGTAAATTGCAAAGCTAAAGCGCTCACTAGCTGAAATGCTTTTTGATATGTTCAAGTTGGTTGTAGCAGATTTGCACCAATATTTATTGACAAGTTATCACATTGCTTTACTACATAATCCCTGTATAATATGACCTTTCTCCTCTTAGGAGTGATCATAGTGAGTCACGACGAGCGTCTGATCAGGGATACAGAGTGCCAGCTGTGGGTAGTGGAAAACAAGAACATCTGTGAGATCGATGGCGATTTTGATGACTACCGCCGTGAGTTGCTCGAGGCTCTTGGAGAAAACATTGCACACGCTGCTGCTGCCTCTGCTGCAGCTACAACGTGACCTCTGCATGACATAACTTTCAATTGGGGAAGAGTGGGAACATTGGGATTCGAGGACAGAACTCTCAGTTATGTGGTTGATGTACTGATTCAATAAAAGGCATAATTTTTTTTGGGAGGGATGCAAATTTGTACACAGATAACTGTTGTGAAATGCTGACCACATTTTGTTATTTTAACCGTAGTGCACAGAGTTGTCAAGCTTTGGGAATCATTAGTGACAATTATATTTTAGACTGTAGTCTGATGCTGTGTTGGTAATGCTGAGATATGGTTTACGTGCCTTGAAATCTGCAGGAATACTTTGACAAAGGCCTTGGCAGGGTTCAAACAATGGCGATCTTGAAGACAGTGATAGGATTTATTTTGCAAAGTTAAATTGATTCATGCTTGTCAAAAGGTGTTAGAGAAATTAGAAATAAGTTATTATCTTCTGCTTAAAAATTTTCATTGATTGTTCTGCTGAGGGTATTTATGCTTCTAAATACATGCAAGCAAAATAAAGTACTGTCAAATTATTTACGCCCCCCCCCAATTTTTTTTTAAGATCTTTCATCTGCTTCATTGCTAATAATTCCTCCTCCCCCTTAAAAAAAAAGTAATAGAAAAAGTAGTGTTTAGGATTGTGCAGAATGCTTGCATGGCTGCAGCTGTACAAACATTTTTAAAAAATATATTTAAATGATTAATTATAAAAAAAAAATATATAGCCATGCTTGCTGCAGCAAAAGTTTGTATTTTGATGTCTTCGATTAAAAAGATACAGTTGCTGAGCCTGACAGTCACATTGAATAAAGTCACAAGCATAAGTCTGGGCTATTGTCATTCCACAATAATATAAAATTCTTTTGTGGTTGGACAACTGATATTTAATTAAGATTTGCTAGTCAGTATGGCATGTTTAGGAGGTGTCTGGTTATGACAAAATTATTCAAACTCTCCTTGCAAAAGTTGTTTGCAGGGAAATCATATTATAGTTTTTTCTATAAATATTTTTAGCTCTGCAAAACTTGTGCATTTTAGCATATGAGCATATGATGCTAACAGTTATGTTTATTTCTTGATTACAATCTTTGCTATGTCTGGCAATTAATATCTTTATAGGTGAGCAGTGAAAGTGTTTTTTTTTTTTTTTGTCTTTTCTGATGATGTAAGATTCTTATAAATACAAGAATTTAATTCATTGAATTTAGACCATATGATCAGACAGCCTTAATCAGTGCTTAAGTCCTGTTGGATCATTTGGATTTTGACAAGGCAAAATGTAGATTTTTTTTATGAAGATAATTAATGGTCAAAAGTTCTTGTATAAGAAGGTTGCTAAATAGCATGACTTCAATGTGTTAAACATTATTGGGCTTAGTCTTTTTAGATGCTAAACCAGTCAAGATACAGTGACTGATTGGAGACGCATCTAACAAAAAAAGGTGTATTGCCGCATAAGAAAGAATCCCTCTTTTTCTCTTGTTTCTATGGAACTGAAGACGTGTAATAAAATGATGTGGTGAACTTGAAAGAAGATTTTGACATTTTTCATTTGTAAATTACAAGTGGCTCTTGTTTTTATATTTTGGTTTATTCTGAATCAGTTGTTTATCAACAATCTCTCAACAGAAAATGTAAATAAATATTTGAGAAATTGGTTGAAGATAGAAAGAAAGATATTTTCTGCACATCCATTTTAAATATTTGATGAATTGGTTGAAGATATGAAGAAAAACATTTTCTGCACATCCGTTTTAAATATTTGAGAAATTGGTTGAAGATAGAAAGAAAAAAATTTTCTTCACATCCGTTTTAAATATTTGAGAAACTGTTTGAAGATAGGAAGAAAAAAATTTTCTGCACATCCGTTTTAAATATTTGAGAAATTGGTGGAAGATAGGAAGAAAAAAATTTTCTTCACATCCGTTTTAAATATTTGAGAAACTGTTTGAAGATAGGAAGAAAAAAATTTTCTGCACATCTGTTTTAAATATTTGAGAAATTGGTGGAAGATAGGAAGAAAAAAATTTTCGGCACATCCATTTAAAAATTTCCAGCCAAGTTTGGCTGAATTGCATTATTAAAGTTTTCTTAGGCAATTGCCACCACATGACTCATTTCATATGATTACTGTAAATAGAGTAGAACTCATCATCTACACAGCCTTGGGTGCAGCGCTACTTTGCATGCAGCGGGACTCTCAACATATCCCCCTTTTTATCCCTTTATAATTATATTCTGTAGAACATGGTTCAAGTTATCAATGCACATGTAGTTTTTCAAAATTGTATGATTTAAAAAAAAAAAAAAAGCCAAAATGGAAACTCTAAGAAACATAACACTAACAGAGAATTTAATTTACCAAGCTTAAACAGAAGCAATGTCTGAACTAGAAAATACAGAGGAAACCTTGTTATAATTCAAACTGCCAGGGAATAGACCAATACTTCGAATTATTAAAAGGGGCAAAAGTTGGGGTCAAAAAACACCACTAACTATTAAACCTACTTTTGGCATCCCACTTTCCTCTTCTCACCCAAGTTTGACCCCTCCCCTCTGGAAAAAGCGAGCTTTGTTAAGACAGTGATCGGCACTGTTTTGGAAGTGGCGAGAGGAAAGCAATTTTTTTCTTATTGTGTTTTGTCGTGATGTGGACTTTGAATTATAAGAACCGACTTTTGTTGATTTCAAATTATGACTTGGAACTTAACAAAGTCAAAGAAGAGAAAAAAAAACGCAAATCGGGGAAGCTTCGATTTATGAGAAATTCGAATAATCAGACTTCGATTTTTAAATTTTCCACTGTATTATCTACCTGATGCTCCTGCGGAGCTCCACAAAAAAGTAGATTTAAATATTGGCAGACAAGTAAAATAAAAATTCCTTCTATTACTTTCTAATTCTATTTTTCACTATTGGTTCATCAGTTAATCTTGCAAGTTGCATTCTTTAATGATTGATTGATTATTGATATACCCAGTCCACCATCAAGCAGTGATCTCAAGGTTCCTGTTCATTCATTTTCTCTTATAGGCTTCCATCAGATGCTCAGGTAAATTAAAACAAAGATTAAAAATCCTTTAAAAATCCAGCAGAGCATATATGGAGAAAAACTTTTTTAAAAAGGAATCTGTGCAAAGCCTCAGATACAGTAGACCACACCTGAACCGAAAACGGCTAAACCAAAACGAAATTGAAGAGCTTTCCGTTTTACCTCTTATTCTTTCTTATTAAACATGCGGTAAACCGAAAGCGTTGGCTGCCAAACTATCGCTAAAGTGAAATAAAAACTACTGGGAAAGCCCAGTCATTATCCGACCAACACATGAAAAAAAGACTTTTTTTTTTTTAAACACACCTTACCCTTCCCTTTCTTTCTCGCATTACTCCACAGAAACCTATTACTGTAACTGTTAGTTACCGGTACTCACACTAGACAGCCAGGCCCGATGTCTGGCTAAATCTAGGTCTAGTGCACACACCTGCCCATCCCTTCTCTTCCACCACTCAGTTACGTAGCGGGACCGTGCCAGGCACTCCCTACATGTCTAGGTCCCGTCAGCGCTAAGCTAAGCAAACACTGTTGCATCACAGCCAGTAATAAAGCCATCTGTCCTGCTGAGAACTTCAGTACCGGGAAACTTAGGTGATTATTAAATTGTAAAGTAGAGACTTCAGGACCTGAAATCTTACTTAGGCGATGTTGAACTTGTGGGAGCTCTATTATTCTACATCGATAACAGGCGCAATAACCTCTTAATTGAAAAGGAAAGAGAAGGAGATTAGGAAATGGATAAGAAAGAGAGAAAGATTCGTGGATAGGTGTGTTCATTCACATTGTGGTGTGACGATGGGTGGGGAATGATTTAGCTTAATATTTCGGAAGATGGTCACTCTCCTTTTAATCTTATTTATTTAATGCACTATGCTTAAACCAAAATAGAAATCATATTCCCTAGAATTTCGGTTTAAACGTGTTCCACTATATTTCTATAAATACCCAGTTCCTTTAACTAACCCACTATGCAAGAGGGATTGACCTCTCGGAAAAGTCTGTACAGGTCAGTTACATTGAAGTATTTCCTCCTGGTGACTTGAAAGTCTGGGCATTCAATTAAAATATGCTGGACAGTGTAAAAGCTGTCGCAGGCATAGCAAAAAGGCTGTTGCATTCTTATGAATGTGAAATAAATCTCCCATTTGAGTTGGAGAAAAATCGTACAATTTGGTCTCCACAACTAGTTTTGTCCCAAACCATCATACAGTGGCTATCTAAATTTCGGACCATCTTGCCAGCTTGATGGTCTTCAGCTTTCCTCTTTTCAGTTTGATATTGATTCTCATAATTCTCTCAAAATTTATCTTGCAATTTGCATTTCTATGTAGCTGAAATTTTTTGATTTTATCATATTCGCAAGCCAATAATAACAAAGAGCATCTCATTTCTCTGGGCTTTTTCTGCTTTTCACATCCACTACTCATAGGATGCAGTGTAACATTTTTTTAAAGCATTTCTCTTTTCATCCGTTTTGGTGACTTTCCATAAGAAATTGGAAATTGCATGCTTACATAACTTTCAGTTTTGCAGCGATTTACTTTTGCAACATCTTTCATGTATGACATTGCTACATGTATTTTGTTTTCTTAGTATTTCATGTATCTAAGTAAAAAAAAATGACTATGTAATTTTTCTTCGCAATTTTGAAAAAATTGTGACATTCTTTGGCCCCAGTGGATGTCTTTAATATTTATTTCTATGAATTTAACATTAATAACAATACACTATTTTCACTATCTTTTTACTTAGACTAAGAATCTGAAATTATTGGTTTCAAAAAGTCTTCGGACTTTATCATTATTGTTACTAATTAAATATGAAAGTTGAAGCTCTTGATATTGTTTCTAACAAATCTAGGAGAAACTTCGAGTTATGCTTATTCACTTCGCAGTGGGGGAGAGCATGCAGCAGTCTAATCTTATATTTTCCTCTGAACATACTTGCTATGAAAATCAGGCAAGTATCAGTATATCATATCAACATGAAAGGGATTACAATGTTAAACTTTAATTTTGATATTAGAGAATATGTACAGATTTAAATGCAAAGAAGGAAAATTAACTTCGCATTATTTGAAGACTATTTAAAATCTATTAAAAATCTGGTGCTGTCTAGGGAGCATCAACTCAAAAATTTCCTTAACCAATTTTTTTCTGTTACCTTTCTTGTACATGTATCAGGTATTCATGTACTGTTGCCTTAACCTTCTTAGTTTGTCATTTTTTTTTACAAATTACAAAAAAAAAAAAACAAACAACAAAAAAAAAAACCTAACAGTAACATGCAAACTGAAAGCCACATCACAAAATAGATGAAAAACTGAAAAATTCAGGGAAGTAAAAACCCACATGTATGCGCCTATTGCTACTTGATACATTTCAACAGTTGCGTCCCTTGGTAAGCATGTTATCCTTTCCACTTCAGCTATTTTGGCACTCATCTAAAGCCATGATCATAGCCCATCGTTCTACCTGACATAGTTTAAAAGTCATGTATAAGCAGACCTATTCTAATATAAATATTTTTTTTCTAGTACATGTCGATTACAATAATGGTAAAAAAAAAAAGAGTCTATAGGAAATGGTTGATCAAACCTAAAAAGATAGAGGGGGCATTCAGCTTTGATAGGAGACCAAAAAGATTGATGTAAAAAATGATAATTGAAGCATGTAGATATGATAAGAAAAAAATTCTTATTTATAAAATAGAAGGATTTCAAAGAGAGAAGTAGTTCTTCATATTGATCATGATATACAGATATTATATGCATTGTGCAATATCATTACAAAATGAGATGCTTCATAGAAAACAAGTGGCAATAAAAATTTGATTTAAGACCCTCTAGACAGCACCAAATATAGATTTTAAATAGTCTTATGCAACAACGATTTCATGAGTTTTAAATAGTCTTCAAACACTGCAAGACTGTTTCCAAAGGTGGTGAGAAAATTTGCACATGAAAAGTTGATAACTGTGTACACAGGTGAATTTGCCACATTTATTTCTGCACAAAATATATCATTTTGTGGTAATACCACATATATTGACAGAGGTAGAGTGCACAGCAGTAAACTGTTACGGCAGTGCCAAAGGCTTGTATTACCATCAAGACTTTTAAATTGAAACAAGCAGTGATCGTAAAATTTAAAACAAAACACCTTCACATAAACAATTAGGATCCAAAAATACGATGATTGTGAAAAACTTTGTTTAGTAAATCAAAAACTTTATTCTCTCATTCAAATTTTTAAAAAATATGAATTATTAATCACATTCAAAAATTTCTTTTATGGCACTATAAAAGCTGTGCAGAAATGACAATAAAATCACAATAGATGTATGGACTTCTTGTTCATAAAAATATCTAATTATTTAACTCTGACAGTTTGAGTCTCTGAAATAATATTAACACATCGATTGTTACCCATTATAGTTTTTCCACAATAAACAACTTTGTAATGTAATGTTGATTCAATGGATATCTGCATGTGATATAAATTGAGCACCTCTATGCTACAAATATTAATGAAAAACATTTAAGAATCTGAATTTAGGAACTAAAATTTGTAAAGCATCTTACCCTTTTTTTTTAGTCATAACTCACAGATAAATGCAACCAAATTTCAAAGGATTTATACATGCATGCGTAGAACTGTAGCAATCCCACAAAATGAGTGAGTTGTGATTTTGCATGATTGACTTCAAATGAAAATCATAAACTAATAGGGTGAGGGCCATCACTTCTCTATGTGGAGAACTTTCTATAGACACGCTTCAGACCTTCTTTATCTGAAACTGAAAGATTTACTTTGATCCCAGTGATGTGGGCCAGCAATTTCGACTTATTTTTTGGGGCTGCTACACATATATTTATATTTAAAAAAATTGACATGGCTTGATCCTTGGACGGAACTTGTAGTAATAAACAAAATATATGTACAAAAAGCAACATCATAACAAATTCAGCTAAAATGTCCTATCTAGACTAAAGAAATATTGAACTTAATTCATCTCTCTCTATTTAGAACAATTTTTAAAAATGAAGAAGAATTGAGAAAGAGTAAAGATTAAACACAGTACACATACATGGATTTTGTCCAGAATCAAAACCAGGCAGACTGAGTTTCATATCCTTAGTAGTACTATTACTTATTATTACTTCCGGAATCAACACTAAATTGCAACATATGATGCATTAATGAAACCTCTAATGTTATTTTGAAAAGAGATTTCAAAAGAGAGGGGTCTTTGTTCATAATGGAAATATTGATTCACTGCCCCATTATGAAAATTAAAAATGTTAAATGTTTTGACTCATTGCCTTCAATTTCTAATCAGCTGTATCAAATCCATTAAAAGTAGTTTATGTCTTTGTTAATGGCACACATAATACCAATAGTTGCTGCATTTCCTATAAAAAAAAACATGAAATAACTAAAATATACAGCTTTTAAATTTGACATTAAATAAGAGATACAGCAATAAAATGAAGCACACTTCATCTAATATATGCAATGCAAAGTCACTTAAATTACAATTATTTGATTGACTATGCCATATATTTACATTAAAAAATAAGAGCAACAACACCAACAAATCAACATGATTATCTTCAATTCAACAAAGTAATCCTTTTACATAATAACAATCTTAACTCAAATCACAGAAGTAACAACAAAAGCTATGGATAAGGTATGTACATGATTGATGAATCTAAGTACTGTTATCGTTTTTTGATATGCTGTTATTAATCCCTTAAGTATTATTTCCAATATTTTTTAATACCTTTTAAACACGGCACCTCATTTCAGCTCTGCTGTTTCACTACAATAGCTTACACTTGGCGGCATTTCCAGTTTTTGCCAGAAAAATTTTCTTTTTAATCACCAAAACCAGATCCAGTTTTCCTAAATTTTGCCAAAAAAAAAAAACAAAAACAAAACCAAAAAAAAGAGCAGGAGCAATTGTCATGCCAAATGTCTATATTTTTTTAAACAAAACTTTTTGTGGCTTCAACTCTTTCACTTCCAGTCAACTGTTTGCTACAAAAAACAGCACCGATTCAAGCAATTGAGATGCCTTTTTTTGCAAGAAAATTCAGAGTCGGGTGAAGGGAGGAAAACTGCAGAAGTGGTGTGAAAAACAGAAGATGATGGGACTGGATCGCTGAAAATTTTGATCCTGACAGCGATGCCTGTAGCTTTTGGTCACAAAAAGTTGATCAACCAGGTTTTTAGCATGGTGCATTTGTTTCAATCATCCAATTAAGTATGGAAGTGCTGGAAAGAAAGCTACACATATATCAAGACGTATTTGAATATAAACCATTTAGAAAAGGCCTCTTCAGACCATGGCATAGCAATAAGTTCTGAAAAAACAAAAATCTTGACCAACAGCAAGTTCACAGCCAATAACAAAGTTGAAGATCACGAATTTGAGAATATTGCGAATTTCAAATACTCGGGATCCAAGCCAGAAATCTCCAGAATAGCCCAGACCACAGCTGCATTGACTAAACTCAAAATTATCTCGAGAAACCAAAACATCACACTAAGCTCAAAGAATTCTAGTAATGTCCATCTTATATGCTTGCGAGTCCTGAACCTTGATGGTAGATACTGAGAGAAGAATAAAAGCTGTGGAAATGAGATGCCTGCCACACTACTCAGCATCTTATTTAAGAATTACATCACATATGAACAGGTCAATAGATGCATCTGACATGCGATTAGATTGCAGGCCTGCCAACCCTCACGAATTTTTCGGGAAAATCCCGAACCGACATGGCCGCTCCCGATATCCCGAAAACGTCAAAATGTTCCCGAATTATGTTTTTAGAGAGAAGAAGTATCCTTTAAAAAAAAAATCCGATTTGAAAAAAAAATGCGGTCTGAAAAAAAAAAAAATATCTGGCCAAAAAAAGGCCGTTTTCATTTTCCTAGCTCAAAAGAGTCGCTACCAATGTGGGCA
>BLXT01002015.1:0-11783 GCA_019648995.1 Plakobranchus ocellatus | reverse complement strand
GGGGGGGGGGGGGGGGGGGGGGGAATATTAGTTTGGTTGACTTTAATGTACTGGCTTAAACGATATAAGTAGACCCAGGCACTGGTTGGTATTATGAAAAGTATACAATTTCCGTGGTTTTTATTTTTTCAAATGTTAGGCAGTTCGTATAGACCATCGTTTAACTGTTTCATCCTACTTATAACTAGTGTATTAAAAGCATACACAGTCGGCACTTCAAGTTTCTTTGATAGTTCAAAGGCTGACTAGAGGATTGGGGGAAACAACCTTTAGGCCTAATTTCTTTGATCTTTTGCCGACATGGTGAACTTCCTACACTAGGCCTAATACTGCATCGTGCAAATAGTTTTAATACATTGTACTTTTTGAACACTTCTCTGTTCAAGGGGGAGGGGGGATAAAAGGCTTTTTTTTTTTTTTCCAAACATTGGTTAGGATCGGGCATTAGCGTTACAAGTTGCGGGTGCTGTGAATAAGTATGGCGAGAAACGTAGCAGGCTAAACCAAACAAATTAGATTGAATTTAGGATTACATGTATTAGGTAAAATAAAGCTTAACGTTGGCAGGTCTGCTTCTGATGCTAATAATGAAAACGTTTTCATTCATGCAATGACGCAAAGCTTTCAGCCAGCTAACACAAAGGTAGAGTGGAGAGTCAAATCGCATCAAAACGCACGCCTGAATTGCCTCCTAAGCTAGCCCAACGATATGCACGCACTGCTCAAGGTGAATGATAAATTGATTGCACTTGGCAGTGCTGCATAGGACTCTAGGAGTCGAAAGTTATAGGTATTGTGGGATCGGCTTCGAGGTCTCGTCAATAGGCCCTAGGCCTATCAAAGGGAGAAAAAAAACTACCGCACGCGGCCATACAAAAAAAAAAAAGTCAAATAAAAATCGGAATTCGTGAGGTTAATTTTTTTTTTCCCGACTTTTTCCCGAGTTCCCGACCCATCACAAAATTCCCGACTTTTTCCCGATTTCCCGACCCGGTGGGGACCCTGTAATGAATACCCTTTATTTTTTCTTTAGCGTGCCTGAGTGCATGTGAGGATGCATATGTGTCTGTTCTGATTCAATTTCAATAGCTAGAGGCACTCCATTGTCAATTTAATTGACTGGCCAGTAGTTTGAGATCATTCTCGTAAACAAGGATACTATTTTCCTCAGGGAGATAATTATTATTTCTTTCCATTCACTTGCTGTGAATTAAATATAAAAAAAGAGTCACAAACTGAAATTTCTATTGAACACAAAAAACCCACAATTTCTATAAAAACGAAAAGCGTTTTGCCTTCTATTAGTTATTCTTGAGTGTTGTGCTTTTGTTCTTTCCTTTATTTTCTTTCATTTGCCAAAAAGTATTTAAACAAAGAATGATTTGCAACTAATCCAAATGAGCTGCATGTCAGAAATTGCAATTTCAAGTTTTTTTTTACAAAAAAACGTAGCTTCTTAGTAAGCTTTTCAATGCACAGATTTAGTCAACTTATCTAACAGTGATAAGACATAAATTTAAATAAACTTAAAATAGTAGCATTCAAATGAAAACAAAAGGCAAAGAAAAGGGTTTTTGTAAGGCACCTAATTTCTTGCAGAGAAACTCACCATTTAAAAATTGATTAATTAAAACATAGTTGTTCCTGATTTTTAAGAGTGAGCATCCAATCTGAATTTAAAATTTTAAGAAGTAATTATTGAACTATGAAAGATGTTGCATGCCTGTTTATGAATTTAAAAACATTAAACCTCAATTTAAATGGCTTATGAGTTTGATGACCCCTAAGGTTTGATTAAGTCTTACCTGAGCAACACTTTTCATAAATATGACCACCCCCTGACTTGTGCGGACATGTAAGCTTTCAACATTCACTGTAATGATACTAAGAGGAAGTCTGAAGAAAACAGAATTGTAATATCCTTGAAAAAAAAAACAACATAGAAATAGGTCACCATACAAACTATTACGAAAAGAAAAAAAAAAAAAATATATATATATAAATTAACGTAGATTGTTTAAGCAGGAGCTGATAAAGGATAATGTTAGGCAGTGAGGACTGAAATTTTTTTGTAGGCTGTTATCTGCGGGGTAACATGGAATTTTCAGGAGCAGTCATTGAATTAACATTTTGTAAACAAAAAATAGCCATACCTTGGTAGGTGTGCCATTGCTGTGAATGTGATGTGTATCTGGTGACACACGTTCTTTTCTACAGCACCCCAATGAGGCACAACAACTGATACTATTACTGATAGGTTTTTAAAACTAAAATAAGTTCCCACAGTGATAAAATAAATTTAGAGATAAAGTGCTTTAAAATTTCATTTAAAAAACTTCTTGTGTTTACTAGAAAAACAAAGTACAATAATTGTAATGCTATTTCTTTCTCTCTTTCCCATTCAAATAATGCAATATTATAGGTTTAGCAGGTAAAGCAAATACATGCCTTAAAGACTTGTTTTGTTTTTAATTGAACAAAATAGAAGTATCAAAGCTGGATGGCACGTAGTAATAAAGCTAAGTGGCAAAGAAAACAAATCTCTTTAGTACAGCACACTTAAGCATGAAGATAGATGAGAACCAATATAGCATCATGACAGGTGAATTGATAAAAGAGAAGAAATATAGACAACACAGCAACAAAAAACATGCTAGATTACAAAAATCGATATATGTCTTCTGAAAGACTAAGCAAACCCCAACTGAAGATCATGTTTTTGTTTGAACAAAGAAAAAATAAACTGCTGATCATATTTTGGTTACTCAAGAGGTGGCCAACTGAAAAGCAATGTGAACAAAACATTCAGTGCTGAAATGCATGATTCCAAGCCCTTCTGAAGGGTCTGTTCAAGAGAGAGACTATTGTGAAAGGAATCAAGATGAAATCATGCTGTCAATATATATATGCTTTGTAATTTACTAACTTAATCACAACCCTACCACTAGTTTCATAGTGCCATGTTGGAAAAGGAATCCTGTATTTCTACACACATGCTTTTTAGGTTTTTTTCTCTATAATAAGAGAAAATAATTATCTGAATGTTTCAGATACTTACCTCTGAATTCTTTGTAACTTTGGCCACACAAAAACCCAATAACCGCTTACATATCTGCCCTTCCCTTAGCAACATCCTGCCACCGAGAAAAAAAAAATTATTTTATCCAATGTATAATGTACAATCATAATGCTGATATTCAAAAAGCATATTTTGTAGCACTATGAATACAAAATAAACTAGAAGCAACAGAAATGTGGTTCCTTGGAAGAATGCTCCGGATACCTTGGACCGCAAAGAAAACAAATGAGAGAGTTCTGAATGAAGCTAATAAAAGAAGATCACTGGTCAGAACTATAAGGAAACGTCAAGCCACCTTTCTGGGCCACGTGATGAGAAGAGGAAAACTGGAACATTTGGTAATAACAGGAAAGTTTGAAGGAAAAAGAAGCATAAGAAGACAAAGGGAGAAGATAATGGATGGACTGGCCACATGGCTTGGACCAGGAAAAGTGTCAGATATACTGGCCGCCATCAAAGATAGGGATTTGTGGAGGGACATGATCGCCAACGCTTACAAGCAAGGCACTTGATGATGATGATGATGAATACAAAATTAGAAATTTCAGGTCTTAGGCTAAAACAACACTTTTACATCATCCATGATCTGAAATCTTTTAATAACTTCCTGGAAAAAAATGTATAATAAAAATTCCAATTTTCAAAGTGCAAGAAAAATAATGATGCATAACTGCTTTGTTATATAGGC
Organism: Plakobranchus ocellatus; assembly: GCA_019648995.1. Taxonomy (NCBI): domain Eukaryota; kingdom Metazoa; phylum Mollusca; class Gastropoda; family Plakobranchidae; genus Plakobranchus; species Plakobranchus ocellatus. The sequence continues at coordinate 8,016 of BLXT01002015.1, read as the reverse complement.
CTATGATCATGTCTATAGGTAAAATGAATTTGGATTTATCAAAGAACCATTCTCTAACTTTTGAGTTGTTTGTTGGTTATTGTCCAAGAGAATATAAAGCAAAATACTTGAAAACAGTTGAAGATTTATCCCCAAAAATTTTTTTCTTTTACACATATTGCAAATTACTAGAGTTTATCCCTCAGAAAAAAACCCCATTTTTTTTCTTAATCACCGGCTCCTTTTGTCTTTTTAGCTAAATACAGATATTGAGCCATATGGCGGGTTTCACAAAACCGGTTCCCCAAACATCCCAAATTTGGGAAAAAATAAAAGTGATTGAAAATAGTCTTATTATATATCATTGGAAAGGAAATTTTATGAGGATTTCAAATACAGTAGACCACACCTAAGCCGAAAAAACAGCTAAACCAAAAAGAAATTGAAGAGCTTTCCGTTTTTCCTCTTATTCTTTCTTATTAAACATGCGGTAAATTGAAAGCGTTGGCTGCCAAACTATCGCTAAAGCGAAATAAAATCTACCGGGAAAGCCCAGTCACTGTCCTCCCGACACATGAAAAAAAGACTTTTTTTTTTTAAAAACACACCTTGCCCTTCACTTTCTTTCTCTCATTACTCCACACAAACCCATTACTGTAAGTTACCGGTACCTCACAGTACAGATGGCCAGGCCTGATGTCTGGCTAAATCTAGGTCTAGTGCACACACCTGCCCATCCCTTCTCTTCCACCACTCAGTTACGCAGCGGGACCGTGCCAGGCACTCCCTACATGTCTAGGTCCCGTCAGCGCTAAGCTAAGCAAACACTGTTGCATCACAGCCAGTAATAAAGCCATCTGTCCTGCTGAGAACTTCAGTACCGGGAAACTTAGGTGATTATTAAATTGTAAAACTAGAGCCTTCGCGACCGGAAATCATACTTAGGCGATGTTGAAGTTGTGGGAGCTCTATTATTCTACATCGATAACAGACGCAATAACCTCTTTATTGAAAAGGAAAGAGAAGGAGATAAAGAAATGGATAAGAAAGAGAGAAAGATTCGTGGATAAGTGTGTTCATTCACATTGTGGTGTGACGATGGGTGGGACTGATTTAACTTAATATTTCGGACGATGGTTACTCTCCTTTTAATCTTACTTATTTAATGCACTATGCTTAAACCAAAATAGAAATCATATTCCCTAGAATTTCGGTTTAAACGTGTTCTACTGTACATCAAAATTTTGGGCAAGAGCCTCACCTCTTATGAGTAATAATGGTTCAAAGAGACTTTCCCTTGTTTTCGGAAATATCACTTTCTGCAAGATATTTCACATTTTGAGCTAAATAAAAATGAACTATTTCATGACAAATGACACACAACATGGCTAAATTGTATTCAGAAATGCACCAGAGGCATAATTTTATAAATTTCACAAGGCAGGTTGACATGAAAACACAAGGTCTAAGTAAAAAATGGAAGCAACGTTTATTTTAAACAGACAAATTAAGCTTAGGCCAAGCATTACAGCTGTCTTAAACATAAATTATAAAAAATTCAAGCAAAAGTGTAGGTGCCCTTGACAGGATCTACAATAGGATCAGAGTTTTGCTATAGTGTCTGTTCCTGGAGTCACAAGACTCTCATCGGGAGTGTTGGGAAAAACCCAAACCAACGGCTTGATGTTGATGAGGATAAAGCGCTGCTACTAGTCCCAACACGTTGACAAGCTAAGGTTGCTGATTTTCATGTTTCAGAATTGCTTTCCTAGGTATGGCTATATAAATTACACACAAAAAAAAAATGTATATTGGCCATTAGATTTTGATCAATTTAGTGTTTACATAGATATATGTATATTTATATAGGCCTAATTATGGACTATCCAATCTCAATCAAAGCCTAAATATATAGATCGCTAGGTATAACATTTTTCTTGGAAAAAAGACCAACAATGTAAATACAGATAATAGATTTAGATTTGGAAAAAAATTATTCTAGATTATAATTTATAAATTAATCTAGACTAGATATAGATCTATAAGCAATAGAAGAGTGTTCTAACATCTAATCAATCTTACTGCATTGGCACCTTGTGGCTGAATCATTCCTAGCATGAGTCTAGATCTACAACTTCTACACATTGAAATCGGCAATGAAAGAAAAGCTAGGCCTTGATATGCATACAGTTACTTACCTGATTAATAGAATTATCTACTTTGATGCAAGCAAAAAAAGGTTTGAGAACAATGAAAAAATTATCGGTAATCGATATTCGTCAATGTCCATCTGAATCGAGAGGAATGGACATCAGTCCCATTGTTTACATGCAGCCAGCAGGGACGGAAGTCGACCGAATGAAAATAATAGCGATCGGCCAAAAAAAATAATTTGGCTTATGTCAAAAAAAAAAGGTAAAAAAAATGGATTGTTGAGGTATCAACTTTAAATATTACTTAATTTATATTATTAAAATAGTTTTGTTATATTTTACGAAAGTTACGTGACTTTTACAAAATAATGAGGTTTCTCTAAGAGCTACTGTTTTGAGTCGGAAAAAGACAACCTGGCATTAATTTCTCCCATAAATTTTCATTCCCCGATCCGGTTTTGGTGCACATGCGCACAAGGATCAGAGTCAACACTTTGTTTATTCTTCTCCAATAGTAACCAATGGAATGGTTGAATCTACGTATTATTTGAATTATATTGGAGAGAACCTATATTTAGAAACAAATTAGATATGCGTCTCGTTGAAGAGCAGAAAGTTTCCCGATCACGTGGATACCAAATAGTTGGGGCTCTGTTTTATAGGAACGTTGGTTTCTTTATTCAAAGTAGTCAAACTTTTCATACTTTGATATTCTTGGGGCATTTTGGTCGAGAGGGGGCTCATGGAAAAGCCATTTTAGACTAAATTTAGGCCAATTTCCGTGAAATGTAGAACCGAATAGTTGAAGATGATATAGAAATAATTTAAAACCCAAATTTGACCTTGGGACCCCAAATTGACCCTCAGACGGCCGCAATAGGCCTTAAGAAATTGAAATCTATTGTTACTTAATATTTATTTACCTTTGAGCTGACATTTAAGAGAGTCTTTGGAAGCTTCTTTATTATGTTCAGAAAACCTCCCACAGTTTCTTGTATAGCTCCATCCTCATTTGATGCCTTTGCTTTCAGACGGGCTGCCCTCATCCTTTCGCGGTTCTTTTTCCTCAAAGCGGTTTTTTTCTGATGTGACAGCTGATGATTGTATGCTGTCCTGACTTGGGCATCATGTTGTCTTTGCTCATCAGGAGTCATGTCACACCTCCGCTTTGCACTTGATTTCGTAGGCTGGCTTTGACGCCTCTTCTGGATACGTCGCCCAGCCTCAGCTGCCTTCTTTTCTTGGTACCTGCGGTCCCTTTCTCTATAAAAATTTTAAAATACAAGTAAAATCATGGAGAATATTCAGACAATTTTTTGATGTCACAAAGAGAAAAAAAAACAGTAAGCTAAAAAAGACAGTGCTCACCTCCTCAAAGCTTTCTCTCGTTCTCTGTCTTTTTCCATGGCTCTAGTCAACATCTCGTTTGGAAATTTTTCTTTCTTCTCATCCCTTCTCCTTTTACTTGCAAGGCGCTGACGCTCAAGGTATGCCTGATATTTCTCTGGCTCCTTCTCTTTCCACTCATTTCGTAGCTTGGTACTTCGAGATGACATTTTTCGAGTCAAGAACTCTGTGACCTATCAGACTAAAATCATGATGAAGTGCTAAACATTATGATTTCTACACTATCAATCATTAACACAAATTATTAATTTAGCCTAAAAAAAAAAAAAAACGTGAGAAAAGGCATTTTTACTTAAGTTTTGAATAATTGAGTGTGTCTTCAATATGCAATTAGAGTAGCAGACAATTTTATGTAAAGTACGAAAAGTGCATAATATTTAGCCCTAGATCTACATCTATATATATCTAGTGGTCTCTAGATCTAGATTACAGAAGTCCAAATCTAGAGAGGCCTAATAATCTCGCAAAAATATCTAGATTCATACTATAAGTACAGTCAACCGTTTATACCGTTATTTTCTCATTGAAAAAATTTTTTTGTACTTGAAAATTGTAATGTCGTTCAGAAACTTTTTTAAAGTGTATCCGTAAACAGACGTTCGCACCAGGGCTGCCAATGGCCATGGGTCAGAAAACCCTAGTGCCAGGTTCTAAAAACCCCAGATCATAGGAAAAAACTCTGCCAAAACCCCAGACATTATTTTGACCCATGTTTATAATAAAAAACTTAACCCCCCCTATCCAAAACGCATCATTTTTGTTAAACAAAAAATCTCAAGGTAAAATGGCTGTAAAATATTTTTTTATAACTTGAAAATAAAAGAAAAATTAGATTTATATCCAATATTTTTACATTGATTGAAAGGCCTATTCGGCCTGTCGTTGGAGACTTTGAGGCCTAATTGCCAGCCAGCAGAAAAATATTCCGCTAACTCCCCACCCCGAGGAAGGGCTACGTATAAAACTAGGAGTCTATTTACAAAAAGTACTTACTTGAAATTTATATACGTATATATGTGCCAGATTTTTTATTTTGCTCTCGTACTTTTGTATTGCAACTTTTTTTCCTTCTTTGTTGTGTTTTGTTTTTGTTTAAATTGCTTTTTCTATTGGAGATTTTTTTTAAAGTCCTAAAACCAAAATTGCCATGCAAAGAAAATCCCAGATTCGTATGTAAAAACCCCAGAACCCCAGACAACTCTAGAAAACCCGGCGCTTTTTCGTTTGTTCCCACCCCGACTTTTTATATAGGCCTAGATTCTAGCTATAATATTCGATCTGGCTCTAGCTTACTAATCCATCAAAGAAATGAATAGGTCGCTGGCCAAGTTCTAATGAAAATATTATTATTTTCACACAAAATCTAACACAATTTGACACTTTTTTTGTTTGCTCATATCGGATAATATAGCTAGATCTAGAATCTCTAGGCCTATATAAAAAGTCGGGGTGGGAACAAACGAAAAAGCGCCGAAAACCCAAGATCTGGGGGGAAAACCCCAGCTTTGGCAGCCCTGGTTCGCACCATTATTGTTTCCGATCTACAACGTTCGCTGCATTTGTGGTTCTGGTGAAACGACGGGCGCCGCCATTTTGTTTCCGATCAACGACGTTCGCCGCCATAATGGCTGCCACATGTGTTAGGCCTACCGGAACACGACACTCGCGTAAAAAGTAATTCCGAACTACCGACGCTCGCACCCGACTGCCCAGTTTCAAAGCTTTGAGATTGCTATTATTCTTGAATTTGAAAGAAAAAAGAAGAAATATTTAACCTTAAACCACACAGAATAACGAAAGACAAACTAAATTTCGGTTTTGCCACACTACTAGATCTATAGCCTAAAAGCATCTACGTTTGTCAAAAAATGTTTTGGAACACATCGAACTTGTAGATCTAGATATCTAGATCTAGAGCGAATGTCGGCGCGAATGTCGATTAGAAACACAATTTCAATTAAGCAAAATCACTCTACTTACCTTGGCTAAAGGTGAATCCCAATTAGCACAAGAATCGTCGATGAAAAAAGATTGTGTTTATCTGCTATCGGGTCCCAAAGTCCCCGTGAAACAAAATCTAGATCTAGATGATAGTAAACAATGTAGCACACGTCGATCAGTGCCGGAAACACACCGCTTCGAAACGAAAATATCTGACAAAGTGGTCTCTAAATGCACCAAACTTCCGTCTCTCGGAGTTCTGTACACACTACTAATAACAAGCATCGTTTTTGCCGCCAATGGAGTGATCATGACATCATTACTATTAATAGTGGGCTAGATCTACGGTAGGCCTACACTTACCTCTCGGCGAAATAAATGTTAGACTAAAAAGAAACTTTTAAAACGTAAGCATCGCATTCAATTAGACAAGTAGAATGTTTGAAACTACACAAAAAATGTTACATAGTTTTATAAAACTGAATTTAAAACCCTTATTTTAAGTTTGTTTCACCTTTAGCTGCGTTCGAGTTTTTAAACAATAATCGTCATTGTTGTTGTTGTTGCTGGTTAGCAACAAATAAACATGGTGAAATCTCCGCAATCTCTTGCTATGTGGCTAAGTTATCATATCTTGTAAACACTCCAATCGTCATTCACACACAAGAATGCGTCTACCGGATGTGAATTTTTTTTTCTGGTATAGAAGTTGGTTTTTTTCTTTAGCTCCAAGCATCTGTATTGAATGAATGCACCAGGCCTATTCGGTAACGCTTTAGCTCACTGTACTAACCAACGACTTCTATGTGGGAAATAGTTATAACTAGGCATGGCTTCAAACCACTGATTCTCTCTTGCCTCTTAGCACACAGATATATCTTACATCTGTCTATAACCAGTTTAAATTTCACAATGTTGGCCTACAATATATGCCTAGAATCAAGATACAGCATATATGTCTACACTGAAGACTGATTGTCTACTCCTTTTGGGCCTAGGCCAAGACTCTGCCTTTTAGAGCCCTCTGGTCCAATGGCTCAGGGCCTTGGCTGAAACCTTGTTGTGAAGTCAGCCGGCTTGTTGACATGCTCAAGGAGGTAAATGGTCTGTACTAATATGAAAAAAAATTGTTGAAATATCAGTATTATTACTGAATTACAAATAAACATCAATAAATCTTAACTCTTTCAAGTTATTTGAGATTTGAAAACGATCACCTGGTTCTGTAAAAGGTGTAGTGTAAAAAAAATGTTACTGTAAGAAAATAAAATTAAAAACTTAATGAAGATAATTTTCTTTTAGTCTAGATCCAAGCATCATGTGAACAATTTTGACATTTAATTTTAGATTTGGAACATTGATGTTCATGCATAATTGTTAGCGAGCACATAATGTTGCCTTACGGTGATGGCAATGTAGACTTTTTAATGCTTGTAAATGTTACAGTTGTATAAATTTTCTGTGTCCATTTCTACTTCCGATATTAAATTTGACACTTTGAGCAAGCTCCAGTTTTACTCTGACTTTTGGTCACATGCTATAAAGGGCGTGTTGTAGTATTTTTCTGATTGCTGCTACTTGTGGCTTTTAAAAATGTAATAATACTGATATTTCAACAATTTTTTTTCATATTAGTGCAGACCATTTACCTCCTTGAGCATGTCAATAATATGCAGGTGAAAATATCAGAGATACTGTTGATACAGTGACAGTGGGTCTAACCAGTAATCCTGAGTTGCCACGCCATCAGTCGTAAAGTGTTTCTAATGCCAACTCTTTGGCCAGTCATCAACAAGTTTTATGATGGTAAGTTTATGCTGACTGGCAAAGGTGATGAAATATTGAAATCAGTGTTAAGATAACTTGTCCAAGTAGACTAGGAGCAACCAATTTTGAAGAATGGATATATATATATATATATATATATATATATATATATATTGCGTGTGTCTATATATTCATGACTTTGTATATGTCTGTGTATATGCATGTAGCTATGTATGTGTATGTATATGATATAGTTTTTTTTTTTTTTTTCCAATAACTTTTTTCTGTGCCTCTCCAAACAAGTGATACACACGTTATTCAATTGCTTAGTTTGAGTCACTATTTTGCCTCGTATGCCAAAATAGAACTTTGATCTTTTGACGTTGACATTAATTTGTGAATTTAAGTCTGTATTATCAACGGCCAAATGAAAGGGTCTTGTGCCTATTTTGCAACCGTTGTTAAATAAAAGTCAATCAATCAATCTCTCTCTCTCTCTCTCTTTCTTTCTGGTATCTTGCCAAACTAACGTCCCTAAAGACTATTTCTCTGTGAAAGGTGCTATGCTTCATATGCTATTTTCATCAGCATGTGTATTATCCCCTTCTTTCCCCTTCCCTCTCCATTCCTCGCTTTCTGTCTGTCTGTCTATGTCTCTTTCTCTCTCTCTTCCTCTCTTTCTCTCAGGTACCCTTACAAACTGTGAAAAGCGCTAGATTTCCCCTGTTGAGTATATCAACCTTTGTCTTCCTCCTCCATGCCCCGTCCC
>BLXT01002001.1:4771-16333 GCA_019648995.1 Plakobranchus ocellatus | reverse complement strand
CAGAAAACAATCGTGCAAAATAAATAAATAAATAAAATAAAGAAAATTGCAAATAATAGGATGATAGCACAATATTATTGTCAATGCCGTGTTATATCACAATACAATGCAGCCATTTAAAACGGCATGCTTTATACATTATCGTTGCTAATGATAACGCATAAAAACGTCTCTCATGAAAAGTGTCTTTTTTCTCCCATCATTCAATATCATCTTTCCCATTAACCATAAATTTTATGTATCATTTTTATTGTGCGTATCTATAAAATGATCTGATTTTTATGACTTTCAATGAACGCAGCATTTTCTTATTGTGAGTGATATCCTCAGGAAAAGATAATTATATCTAGCTATTTGTATTGTTTTATTGTACCTTGAAGCTATTTGTTCTTGGATAAAAACAATCATGATAAAGAAAAAAAAAAGGAATTTTCAAAAAAGTTTCAACTATACATTTTAACTTAAATGCATTGTGAATATTATTTTTTTCTTTAAGATGATATTATTGAGATCATTCAATGCCGTTTTCTCCCTTCAAAATATTCAAATAGCATGTTTGTTTCCTGTGCTTCATGATAGCTTTTGTTTTCCTTATAAAAATATATTCTCATGTGATTATTCCTGATGTTTTCGTTAGTGGAATATGGAAATATCGCATGCACAGCAGTGGTTTAAGGATCCTGAGGATGCAGGAGCGGCTGATGAATTATAAGAACATAGAAAAGACTACAGTCAACGTAGGCTTAATGTAAAAAAAAAAAAAAGTAAAGGACTCATGAAAAGTTTTCATCAAGTTTTTGACGAGATCGTTGAGTCTTTTCCTTGCAGTCTTGGCTTGCTCCACCCTTCGTACTTTCTCGTATACAGTCATCAGACTTATATTGCCTGTCTTATCCTGTATTCTTCAGTTTTTTAAATGACAGTAACTGATGAGGCTAAAGTTTTTGTGCACTCGCGTGTTGTGTATTTTTCGCTAGAATACGTTTAGCTTTGTCTATGAAAAATTATTTTCCTTATTTATATCAAATGTTTTAATTTGCGGGTTTTACTGTATTTTAATTGATTCCTGAACTTGGCCCTTTCATAATTTCAAATATAGCAATTCAATCTCTAAAGTTGAGCGAAATAAGTAAAATAATGTATATGATTCATGTCAAACCAGAGTAGTTACGACTTAAAAAATAAGGATTTTTTTTTCTGAATCTGAAAATTAAAAAAGGTTTCTCTAAAAATTTCAAAGATTTTATTACATTCATTCTATGTGTTAAAACAGGGGAAAATAAAATTCATAAAAAGAAATGAAATCAACGTCTTTAATCTGTATTATGAGTAACTTTATGGTTTTTTCTTTTTTTTTTTTTTTTTGTAGATTACAAATCAGAGGCACAGGTAACTTTAAAATTATACTATTATAATCAGAAACAATCAGAACCCTACTCCTGGTTCCCTGATGCTTGGACTAAATGTGGAACCCATTTTATTTTTTTTACCATTATTATAACATGCATCTTGATCCCAATCTAATTACACGGCCTCTCCTTTAAGATAAACCACTACAGCAATATTCTCCTTAAGTTTTGCTAGCTTTACGACATTGTGGCTCGTTCATGTTAGAAGACGAACAGAAAAGATTTTTTATCCTTTAGCTGTGCGACATGTAGGCGGTCGAAATAATTTTACTGGCAAACAGAGAATTTTTTTTCCATTTGGCTTTATGCCTTTCTAATGTTACAAACATATTACAGTTATTTTTATTCTCATGCTATTTCATTCAGCCAGAATTCATATTTTCACGAAGCAGTTTCAGTTTTAGATTCCGAGTTCTGAGCGACTGATCAATGCTTTCCATAAATGGCTTTTTAAGGATGTGCACTTTAAATATATATGAGCATTTTGAATAAGTAATGTTAAAATTTATTGAATGCGTCTTTAGTGAAAGCATAATTTAACCATGGAAACTTTTGTTTGAAGAAATGGGTTTATCGATTTTCATCCTTGTTCAATTAAAAGAAAAAGTGCATTCAAAATATTTTCTTTATCAAAGTTCAAGAGTCTTGATATCTGTACATCTTTACCATTGCTTTTAAAAAGGTCCATCTTTGACACGAATGGTACTCATCATCATCATCATCATCATCATCATCATCATCATCATCATCATTATCATCATCATCATCATCATCATCATCATCATCAATATGGACAACTGGACCTGTCCTGTTTGTTTGATGTTGAATGAGAACATTATTCTGGGACAGTCAATAATAGGGATTACGGTTGCAGACTTCAAAAAGTCAATTTAGATTAAACTTCATCACCATCTATACCCATCTTACGATCCGTTGTCGGCCAGTCTCTGAAGTCATGTGGCCTGTGATTGTACAGCAATATTGATGATGTTTTTGAGTGGCTAGTGTACGTTGCTTGTTAATGATAATCGTTGCAATTAGGTTTAATGACATAGTTATCGGGACATGGACAAACCTGTTGAGAGAGAAATCAATCGGAAGCAGAGACAACTCGAAATTATAACAAATTATATCCAGCCATGGGAAGCAGGAAACGACTGAAATGACTCCATCATTGTTTTCCTTTAGAAAATGTCCGGAGTATCACGACTGTTTGAATCGCCTAAGGTTCTCTCTGTGGAATATCAGGACCAGAAGACAGACATTTTCGTATCACTCCAAACCACAATATATAATTTTGAGCGCTTAGACTCACATGGAGTAATGGCTTGTGGTACACTATAATTAGGACCACCATCGAAAGTATCTACAAGGTTATAAAGGAAATAGATAAAGATAGTTTACATAAGATAATAAATATTCAAAGATAACTTTGAATGTTACGCCATTAAACGTCAAAAGAGTAACGAGCCAATGACACAACCGAATAATAGGCTTGAAGTGCAAAATAAAAGGCATTTTATGTCAAGTACTCATTACGGTGAAGGGTGAATGAGGACAAATTGTGTAAAGTTACTTTTCCAAAGACCCGCGCCTCAGAGTACTGTTCTTTTTTTTGTGAAGACTGCTGAGAAAAAGTAAGCAAATCATGTATGTAATTATTAGATATAGTTGTAAAAGGTTGCAGGGAGCAGATTTACGGCACGACTAAACCAATGCTGTCCTGCCAACTTTCCTATGGTTAGCTCTGAAATGCATCGATTAGTGTATTTCTAATGGTTCATTCCCTCTGCTTTGCTATTTCTCTTTAGGTTTATGTTAAGCTTTAAAATATCAATTTTTAAGTTTTATTTGAATAATTGGAGATCTTAACCTCAATTTTCTCAATCAATCTCTTTACACATTTTTAGATGCAAATTGTTTAAGCCTAGCGTTAAGGCATTCTGTTTGTTTACTACCATGATCTGTTTTATGGTCCTTCCTATGTCCTGTTCTTCCATTTAACATTTCACTCAAAAAGAGCTTGATCAAAGCCTAAGATAATATGCTTACAAGGATTGCATTAATAATTTTGCTTCTTAAATTTGAACAAGAATATCAACGTCTGAGCACAAATTCAAGCAATTAAGTCTACCCTCTATAAACAATCAATAATGACTTTAGCTTGATTTCTAAAGCATGTGCAAACAACGAGCACGGACTGGGCGTACAGATCTACATCAGGAAGGTATGAAAAAAAAATGTTTACCATCGATAATAATAGCCTTCTTCTTTGTGCGGATTATAAGTAAATATTTACAAAATAATTCGAAAATGCCTCTGAAGCTAGAGAGAATTGTCTTTTATTGATCATTCTTTTTTTCTTTCTTTCTTTTTTTTTTTGTCTCTTTTTACGGTCAATCTCTATAGCTTTTATTAAAGCTCGAGCATGTTTCAAGGGATTACACAAGCATTTCTTCCATTTTTTGTCAAATGAGATCATTACAATGACAAATTTTAACCAAGCAAATGCATCTTTCTTCACATAAAAAAATTAAAACAAAAAAAAAAAAAAAAAAACCCACACTAATTACACTTACAAGTACAATTTTCAAAGAAAATTTGGTGAAGGTTTTAACAACGTAATTAAAGTTATTTATGACGATGCATCAAATCAAATATGAAAAATTTTATCTGACATACCGAATACTTTGATGATATTAATGATCATTCTTAGATAGAATACAAATATTTTGGAATGTTATTCCGCAACGAAAGGCTGTTTGCTTCATTAGAAAATTGGGTCCGTGGGAATGCATGTTTTTATTTTTTTATAGGTTTTTTCCCTTTAAATTCGTGGCCATATTTGACTAATTCTCTTTCTTACTTTTCTGCCTTCATTTGTTTACTTGTTTTACAAGCGTTCAGACTGTCTCTTTTTCCCTACAACTCGTTCTATCTTTCTCCTCTCAGTCCTTTGCTTTTTATTCATTTTACTCATTCTCCCTTTGTTCTAGCCTGGATTCAGCTCAATTCTTCTTCATATATGTTTGCTCAAAGAGAAACATTTTGCTGAGGCCACGTTACTATATTTCTGGAATACTTGCTAGCTGTCAGTCTTTCTCCTTTCTCTCTGTCTTTTCTCTGCCTCTACTGTTTAACTGTTGCTTTCTTTATCTTACTCTCTCTCTCTCTATTTCTCTCTCTCTCTCTCTCTCTCTCTCTCTCTCTCCCTCTCTCGCTCTCTCTCTCTTTCTTTCTCTCACTCACCCCCTCTGGTTTTCTTTCTGTCTTTCTGCTTTCCCAACCTTTCCTTTGCCTCAATTTTTACACTTCATTCAAAGCTTTAAAATATTTATATGCAAACCTCCTGCTCCCTTTGGAAATTTTATTGTTTTTTATAAATACAAACCAATAACGATCTTATGTCACCAACCAAAGAAAAAAAAAAGAATGATGATGGCAATAGAATGGATTTAAAAAATCAAATTTTGAAAAGTTCTTTACACGAAAATATTTTATTATTGGCTCGAAATTTCTTAAGTGAGTAGTCCCTGTTTTGAAGCGCGGTTTAGTCTTGGTCGTTCATATTCAAGAGTTGCAATCGGAAAAGGAAGATTCAACATCACATTTCTGTTCCCTATGATAAAAAAGGCCTCAGATGAAAAGATTACACTGAAACACAAAAAATGATAGGAAAAAGTATTATATTACCTCGTTAAGAGATTTTTTTTTTTTTTTGTTCACTAATCATTTTTTTTTTTTTTTTTTTGTTCATTGTGGATCGTCCTGTTGTGTGGCTTTAGACGGCTGAATACTAAGATAAAAAATGCATTTTTTTGGGAATCCCCTTAATTATCTAGGAAGGTTAGTTTTATACTTCAATATGGTCCGTTGCACTTTAAATTATTTAGCTGGAGGAGTAAGATGGATTAAGGGAAAAGAAAAAAAACCAATATTATTATTATTATTATTATTATTATTATTATTATTATTATTATTATTATTATTATTATTATTATTATTATTATTATCATCATCATCATCATTATTATTATGATTATTATTACTATTATTATTATTATTATTATTATTACTAATATTATTATTATTATCATCATCATCATCATCATCCTCAGCATCATCATAATGATCAATATCATTGTTATTATCATTTTTTTTATAGTAAAGGTGGTATTGTACCACCGTTATAAAACATTTTTAGAATATTTGTCTCCATGCAAAGAAATGAGAGATAAAGTTCAATTTATTAAATTGGGACTTAAAGAGATGGAACAAGGGTATAACATAAATAAAGCAGAGGAGTAACAAAAATAAAAAAAAAATGTAGCGTTGAGAACAATCAATATCTAGTGTCGGTCTTTACCAAGTTCATTCTGCCACTCTTCGGTTGTCGTTGGTTTGGATCCCAAAGTATTGGCGTCTTCTCTTCACTTCAAGAGGTGCTCCTCTCTCTTGTATTCAGTTTCTAAAGAGGTCTGAGTTTGAAGACGATACTAATTTTCTGAGATAACATTTTTTGAAAATGTTTCTTATTCTTAGCTTCTTCTTAGCTCAGCAGTGCCCTTTGCAAACGTTGCTGAATAAAAAGTCAGAAGTAGCTACTGAAAGTTATGTTACTATTCATCGTTTTATCTACATTATATAAACAGAGAATATTTAATAAAGCTCAGCTTAATGCGCCACACAAGATACAACAGATTAAGGGCATTAAAATATATGTCCAATACGAAAAAAGGAACAACTAGAACTGTAATCATGGAAAACTTTAGTTCACGGGCCAATTTTAGGGAACCAAGCGATTTTGTAGATGTAGTCCGTCGTCGACAATGTGATGTGAGACTTTCAACCCTTCATAAAAACGTGACTTTGTAGTAGGCTTAATTCTGCCACAAAAGAGTTCGTAAATTCTAGGGTTTGGTCGTTAGCTATTGTGCCACGTACATCTCTGACCAAACACATTGACAAAAAGACTATCAATTAATTGCACTAATTGCACACAGTTATTAAACAGTACCATGTCCATTATTCTTCTTCTTTATTTTGCCTTTCAGAAATGTATTTAATACAAACAAATGTTTTTTCCACAAAAATATTTTTTAAACACTGCGATACAATTCCCGAACATTTTTCTCGTGCTTGTGTTTTACATTTTCTCTCATTTGCGGGCAGGAAGTTCATTAATAGTCTAATTATTGTGTCCTCAAGTTTTGTGAATAATTTTAAAAGCTGTGAGTTTGGGACAGGGTTATGAAGTGTAATTTGCATCATAACGGAATGGGTCGACTGTTACATCAACATAGCACTTGTTGGCTCTTATACTGTGTTTGCTAAGTTCGTCTTTAAACGATTTTTTTTCACACTCAGACAATTCAATGCTAGAAAACTAGTGTCAAGAACTCGAGCGATAGCCTTTTTAAGGGAGGCCTTCATTATCTAGCTTTCGTCTAATCTCATTAGAAACTCAAAATACACAGAACGGGAATGGACGCCTCGCCGCCTCTTTGTGAGAACAAACAGTGAACGCAGCAGATAGAAAGGCCTGGAGAACTCACTACTCTTTGAGATCGTTCATGCGTTTTATTAATAAAAAACAAACAAAAAAAAAAAAAAAAAAAAAAGACGAATGACTTACAACGAACACAAATATCTTGATCTTCAATATATGTCATTTCTCTGTCTTGGATTCGATGTGTCATTTTTTTTTTTTTGCAAATAAATTCTCTGCCCCTGTTCTTTTATTTATTATTATTTTTTTTTGTTTTGTTTTGCTTTTTGTGCCAAAGTCTTATGCAAGTTCTTGTTTGTCTACTTTTTTTTCACATAAAAACCATTATATAAGACATGTTTTTAAGAGGGGCGATATCGAATCCCATCCGTATAAAATTTTAACAGATCGATTCGAAGTTTATTAATTTCCTACTTCTTGTGCAAAGGAGACAATGACATTAGCTGTGCAATAATATGAATCATAACACTTTTTTTTTTGTTAATTTACAGCTTGCTTCCTTCTCCCCCTCTCTTTCTCTCTCTTTCAAAAAAAAAATAGAAAGAAAGAGAGATTGAAAAAATCGCAACAATATGGTGCATGTAAAGTATTGATTCTATCTCATTAAGACTTTCTTCTGCATTTATTATGTATATGACATGAATATGAAGTTCCTTCTAGCTTAATCTTTGTCTTCCCCATTCTATAATAACAGGTTTTATTCATTGTAACATTGAACACTATATAATGATTACACCATTGAGGCGTCCACTTGTCGTGTTTTCAAAAGCAAACTTTGTCTCCACCTTAATTGCTTTGTAGAGATGATAAATAAACAAAAATAAAGAACTTACATTCTTGCTTTACCTTATTCCTGTTTGTATTACACAAAGTATGTTGAATAGCGATGGAATTTGTCACTAGAAAGAAAAGAGACCTTCTAGCATAATGACCGAAGACAGCTTGGACACACCGTCTAAATCAACAGGAAAGGCCAGCCTTTACTTAATTATCTTTCTGTGTGATGAACCAGGAGTCATGTCTGTACGAGGACCAGTGTGGACACAGTGTCTGGGTAGGAGTGACCTTTACACCAGATCCAATCATCTTCTTGAGGTGTAAAGACATTATCCCAGTCAACAAGCTTTCGACACCTCACAGTCTTCAGTATCGCTCTCTATTTCTCTCTCTCTCTCTCTCTCTCTCTCTCTCTCTCTATCTCTTTCAGCTTCTCTCTTCGTATCTATTCCAACCTTAATCTCTGGAAATCTCTCTCTCTCTCTCTCTCTCTCTCTCTCTCTCTCCGCTTCTCTCTTCCTATCTGTTCCATTCCTCTGAAATGAAACTCCCTCCCTCATTGCCTTAATTTTTATCGGTCTCTCTCTCTCTCTCTCAGCCTCTCTCTTCCTATCTATTTCAATCTCAATCTCTCTCTCTCTCTCTCTTACTCTCTCTCTCTCTCTTTCTCTCTCTCTCACTAGTTTCGAACAAATGATTTTCATAAATGTGACTTTTCAAAGCATTAAATTGAATATCATTCTTATTACTACCATAAAGGAAGGATAAAGATGGTCTTAAGTTTTTATCTGATAGTGAATTCTGAGGTTATTTAGCTTTTTGAGATGTTCAAAATTATTCGCTTTAGCCTATATCGCCTAATTTGCTCATTAAAGTTCAATTCCAGTGATAGTTACGACGATAACAAAAACTAAAGTTTTGATATTTGTTTGCTTTAATTTTATGGTGGAGAATTCGTTTTTTAACTTTAAATGCCTATGTTAAATACGATTCCTCCCAATTTAGTTTAGTCCAAAAAAACGCTGAGCTGTTCAATTTTCTCCAAGAGGCAGAACTTTATCTGTAATCTTATGAAGAAAAGTAAGAGATTATTTATTTTTTGTTGTTGTTGTGTACAGCCAGGCAACAAGAAGTGGTCTTGGGCTTTCAAGTCCTTCGCCAGGCTAGGATGCCGGTGGTGGGGAAGATAAGGAGATAAACTGAATAAGGCGATTTTAGCTTTTTTTCTTATAGGTAAACCACAGTTAAGGTCCAATTAGATGGGATATCCGTCGATCTTTGAAGGTTTTACTTGTAATCTTCTGATTAATTCTCCAAAGCTGATAGCAAGTAAATATAATGAAAGAACATGAGGAGGAATACGTCTTTTAAAATAATAATATTATTTGATTTGGTCATTCAGAAAATAAGCAAAACCGCCGATGAAAAAATTTTACCATTGTTTTTTGCAGCTTTTGAGAATCGTGCAAAAGTAGGAGAAGTACACAAATACCGCAATACCACAAATACCGCAATACCACAAATACTTCTGAAGATCTTGAAGATGCTATCTTAAAGATAATTGAAATAAATTAAATGTCATACAGTAAAAGAGTTCTATTACCAACTACAACTTGCTTTAAAACAAATATGAACAATACAGTGTATACGTACACAATTTTCGTCCGGTAAACAAATGTATAATTCTCTCCATATAACCATTCAACTCTGGCAGCAGTGTGGCCTGAAAACGATCCATTATTTTTTTTTTTAGAATATTGTGTGGCCTGGTTGCCATATCAGACAAACAAACAAAACAGAATTCTACATATCCATAATATCTCAATCATCTGTTTCATGCTTTGCTACCAGTTTAAAACACCAGTAAAGATTGTGTCAGCCGTGAATTCAAATGCTGGTCGTAATTAAGCGTAAAAACGAAAAA
This sequence comes from Plakobranchus ocellatus, assembly GCA_019648995.1. NCBI lineage: Eukaryota > Metazoa > Mollusca > Gastropoda > Plakobranchidae > Plakobranchus > Plakobranchus ocellatus. The sequence goes on along the minus strand of BLXT01002001.1, from coordinate 6,714 downwards.
AAGCTTCAAGCCTTCAGTTTATCACAATCGCGTAATCATTACGTTTTAACAATCTGCCTATGTTGATAGCCCGAGGGCTTTTGTTTTCTTCATGTCTGGAAACGTCTCATGTCATTTTCCATTGAACGTCTTGAAATTAAAATCCCGATTTTTAATTGCTTTTTTTTTTTTAAACACTAGAACAGTTGTTTGAGTCTCACAGTATTAAAAATACAACTTCACTTCGATGTTCTTTCTCAAAGTGAGAAGAGACGAATAATCGTCTGACGATATTTTAATAACCAAGGGAATTCTATATCAAGGCGCAAAATATATTTTTTTAAAACATATGGTAAGGCTGCTCGCTGGATATTAACGGTATCATATATACATTATATATATATATATATATATATATATATATATTTTTTTTTTTTTTTTTTAATTTTTTTTTTTTGGGGGGGGGGAGGACGCTTTACTTTTTTTTGGTCAACATTCGCAGTCTTTATGCTGGTACAGACACTTGTCAATAGAAGAAAAGAAAAAAAAATATTGAATTACATTGAATTCTGTACGTGAAAAAAAATTCTGTCCATTAAGATTTACTTTGAAAGACAGATCTATCTTAAAGTTATTCTACATTTAGACATTCTTTAACTAAGAATAAAATATAGAAAAGCCTTTAGCTTTATGCCAGAAAAAAGTCTCAAGATAGAGACATTCAGAGCGCATTAATGATAGATCAATATTAGCTCTTAATCTTCGGTCATTACAATGAATTCTTTCTAGTCATTCATTGTGTTTAGAAGATTCAGAATTCAAATTCTAAAGAGCAGAGAAATTATTAGTGCCACCAAATTAGAGAGAAGAGGAAAATTTTGGCATCGAAAAGTACAGAAAAGAAAGATGCACTTGATTCAGATCTAGAAACAGTTAACAGGCTAACCAAACGAGTGAGGTATTACTTGTGGATCAATCTATTCAGGACTTGCTAAATCATGTTATCTTGGTGCTAAAAAAAGATTTACACATCTTGTTCAAACTCGACCTTCGCATTACAGTTTTTCTTAATAAGATAAGCATATTGATCGCACACAGTCATGTGGAGTATACAATTAATTCTCTTCTTCTATTTTAAATACAAAACAAGATAGGCTGCCTAGTAAAATATGGCACATGAACGCATACTTTTCATTAAAGAAGGTCGTTGGTGGTGCAGTGGAAACTGAACCCACTTTGAGATTTGTAGAGGCCCTTCTGTTGTGAGTTCGAGCCCCATCACTGGGCCCTGGCCCGAAGGAAGGCCTGAAAGCTTGAGATCACTTTTATTGTGGACTGGCTATACACAAAACCTCAAACCTCTAAACTTCCATTGACTTAGGCATAGATTTTCTTTTTATCAAATGAGAAAGTAATAGATGTAACAAAGTTTCATTTAAATGTAAATCAACTAAAGTAGTGAAATGATTATTTTCTTTCCTGACTTGACCATGAAGGCAGGTTAGAATTTCACCTAGCAACGTTTTCTTTGTGATTGAAAATCAATGAGCCGCTTGTAACATTATTTCAGCTCCTATTTCGGAAGTTGGACTCGACGGCTTTGGAGCGCTTCATTTCTTTCTCCTCTCATTTCGTATGCTAACCACGCTCTATCCTTTCTTGCTCAGCTACTTGCTTCAGGCCAGGCCTACTTTGGTTGAGTTCAGTATGGAAACGCCTCATTTTTGTCTTAAACTTAAGAAGGAGATTGGGTTGAAAGGAGAAAAAAAATATATACATGTATATATAATTTATGGAGAGAGGAAGAAAGGAAACTAAAGAGAGAGAGAGGGAGAGAGCATACAGAAGAAAGCAAAGAAAGAGAAAGAGGGATTAGAAGAGAGAGAGAGAGAGAGAGAGAGAAAGAGAGAAAGAGAGAGAGAGAGAAAGAGAGAGAGAGAGAGAAAGAGAGAGAGAGAGAGAGA
>BLXT01001997.1:185862-210716 GCA_019648995.1 Plakobranchus ocellatus | reverse complement strand
ACACACACACACACACACACACACGCACACGCACATAAAAAATAATATCTGCGCATATTTAGCAGCTGCAGCATTTTAATTTCTCTTACATTTTCTACACTTAAACAAAAAATAAATATAAGTACTGTGGTTATTTTAATATTTGAAGATTGGACCAAAATGAAATGTGCGAAGAGAAAAATGTATTACGACTGTTAGATCAGTTGTTTCTGTTTACAAGCAAAAGCTTTTACACTATTACCAGCTTGAAAAGGGGGAAGAGGTGGGATAAGAAGGGAGCCGCCAAATAAGTTTCTTAGAGGAGTGGAACTTGATCATTATTTCCTTGTTTCATCATTTACTAAAATGTAAAACGATTTGTAATCAAAATGTATTAAAATTGACCCTGCACACATTACTGCATAGACCTTATGGTAAAACGTCACATTTTTTAATGCCATTGGAGGTTAAATTTCGAACCACAACATGAACAATTCTTTAGAATAAAATTACAATAAAAACCGTAATAAGTCGTAAACTGAAATGATAAGATGCTACAAAAATCTACATCAAATTAGATCTACTTCAAGAATTGATAAAAATACAATTAAGAGTTAACATCCAGACAGTCTGTGCACAGTCAAAACAATATCATGATCTTTTTATCAGAACCCTCATCATATTCTCATCGTAGGTCTATTTTCTCGTCGATTTCAGCAAAGCCAAGATACCCTGTTGCAAAAAAAAATTGCCAATAATAATAAAATGATAATAATAATACTACTACTAATAATGATAATAATAATAATAATAATAATAATAATAATAATAATAATAATAATAATAATAATAATAATAATAATAATAACAAACAAATAAATAAATAAATAAATAAATAAATAAATAAATAAATAAATAAATAAATAAATAAATAAGTAAATAAATAAACAAATTAAAACCTCTTTCACAAAGTTCAAGTAGCACTCGATATAAAGACTTGAACCACTGGAGGCTTTTACATATTAATTGATATTTATCTTTAAACCAGACGTAATGATTAGTTACTTCTTTCAATGTTAGCTTTCAGTAGACAGCTGATGGCTATCTCCCTGTTTTGATAGCTTCATATTGATTAACTCGATCTACAAATACTTAAAAAAGAATAAACATCTATTGAGATTTTATAGTACTCAATATATAGATTAAGACCTTGCCATGTTTTCATGATCTAGCAATTGTTTGTACGGATCTAATTCAATGAAAGTGTCTTTCGGTTGATGAGGTAGACCTGCAATTGGCTTGATTTAAATCTCTGGACATTACTATCATCCGAATTTGGATTGAATCATAGATCATAGATGTTGATCTGCAATCTTAAATATCAAGGGCTACCAAATATATGTTCATACCATTGCAACAACTCAGACATAACACATTATAAAAATGGTTTAGATTCAGGTGAGGTCTATGTTCCTCACAAACATACACTGTATCTATATTTGGTTTGAGGTTACAGACCAATTAAAGTAATTTTTTTGATTGTTGTGGTTCGACTTACCATCGACATCTTCGTCCTCATCTGAGCTGGCATCCTCAGAGTCAAACAAATCTACCAAAAGCTGATTTAGCATATCATGGTCTGTTATTTTTGTCGCATTAAAAAATGTTGATGTTTCGTTTAAAAGAGTAGCAACAGTTTTTGCCTGTTCATTACACCCAGAAGATGCCAATATGTTGTAACGTGTAAATAAATCATTCAAAGCGGAGCGCAGCTCTAATTTTAATTAATAGAAAATAGTTATCACGTTTAGAAAAGACTTCTGAGGACGGAAATGAAAAGATAAAAGGTTGTTTGATGCGATTTATAGGTATAAATTGATTTAATTTGGCAAGTTAGTGGAGATGATGAAGAAGGATCGCTGATGAGTGTCAGTGCGTGTGCAGGAGAAGTAAAAAGACATGCGCTCTTACTGCTTCTTCTACTTTTTCATTCACTTTGAAAAAAAAATGTACGCATGCTTACTATATATAGGAAACTTCATTCAAGACAAGCATTGCAGTAGGAAACATTTGAGTGTTTGTGTGTTATAGAGGATTGCACTGACCGAGAAATGGACATAGTTTGCAGGTAAAACGAAGTTGTTCACCGAAAAGAAAAAGGACACAAGATGATTGTAAAAAAAAAAAAAAAAATACTTTGACGCAACAAATAAGATACTCAGTTTTTGGGACATTTAAGTTTAACTGTTCAATATTGTTTTTACACAATAATATCAGTTACGATGGATATCGATCTGACATCATTGTTTTTCCTTTAGCTCGAAACAGAGCCCAGCGATACATGTCGTGTTTTGTCTGGACGCATCCACATGGATAAACTCGCCACGAGACCTTCTGAAAAACTCGGTACTCCTTTTTTGACCCAACCGACGATCCCTGGACTTTTGAGGGCCTCAAAATCCGATATCACCCTGGTATGGGCGGACTAGATCTTATAAATAAAACAAATAAACATAGGTCTTTTCCCTGTTTTTTCTCTTGTTTTTTCACTTGTGCAAGTGAAACAAATTTGGCTCTTCTTTCACTTCTGAGAATTTCGTAAGTTACAACTTGAGGGGACAGGAAAATCAGCTCTTTTTTCAAAGAAATTATCTGATTAAAAACGACTTAAGAAAACAAAACAACAACTAAAATTCAATGCTGAACAGAACAAAGGGAAAGCACGCAACAAGCAAGTAATTGAGAATTTGGGGGAGAGGCCAGAAACAAAATTATTATCAACAATAATGGATACGAAAGGTAGTGAAAACACCATACATACTGTAATAACAAGGCTCCCTTATTAAATAAAGTAATAAGAGTTTCCTCATTAAATAAATAATAACGGTTTCTCTTTAAAACACAACCAGCTTAACTGAAAACTGAAAGCCGAACCCACGGGATGTTATGTAATAAAAACTAGGTAGTATAAAGCTCTCGTCTGTTGTTGCCATGTTTACACGACATCAATTGGCCATTGTACTGGCGTTCCGGTAGGGGGCGCCCGAGGATGGGTGTAACGCAAAATCAACTAGTTGTCCAATCTTATCGTAAGAGTCTATTATCTTAGGTTGCACCCTCTAGGCTTTTTTATTTATTTATTTATTATTATTATAATTGCATGTTTCTCTTGATTTGATACAGCCAGGCTTCGCTACTGCATTTGATTTTCTTACCATTAACATCCTTAACTTTATAATGTATGAATTTACTCTCTATATTTAGCTTTGCTCTATTTCCTGACATTGTTGATTAACCCATTCTTCTTTTGCTGCAACGAATTTCATCTTGTTCTTTTTTTTTTCTTTTGGGTCTTTGTAATTGGCATTTTCATTCTTTGATTTACGTCTTTCTTCCGTCGAATTTGTTTATCCGTTTCTTAAGCTCTTTTTTTTAAATCTTTTTTGGGAACGTTTTTCTTTGACTTCATTAGTTGACTTTTCATTTCTGATCACAATTCTTCTATTTCTGAGATGTTGCTTGGAGTCTCATACTTATTATGCACAGCTTCAGCAATTATGTCTCTTACTTTTACGTCATATTTTAGTAAGTCCATTTGGAGTTTCGGAATATCCTTAGCCTTTCTAAATGTCTTATGGTTTATCTGAAATTAATACATGATTGAAATATGATCTGAATAACAGTCGGCTAATGACAGTGATTTGATGTTTTTTTTTGCGGTTCGGAATCATTTCTAGATGAGAATATAATCTATTTTGTTTCAACTTCTATCACCGGGGCTCTCCAAAGTTCAATTTTGTTTACGATGGTTTTGACGCCAAGTATTTGTGATGGTTGAATCATTGATTTGGAACTATTCAATTAGCCTACTCCCACGCTAATTTACGGTCCCTATGCCACTGGGCCAAACATCTTATACTCTTTCATCCCCAACTTTTACATTAAAATCTCCCATTACTATTATGATGTCCTGGGATTTTAGACAGCCCTTTGCTTTTTTTATTTCATTATACAAGTTTTCTACTTTTACATCTTCACTATCAAATATTGGTGCATATACTTAAATAATTCCTAGATTTAATGGTTTGGCTACCATTTTATCGACAAATACTCTGTCTGACATTGGACACCAACGCCTCTTTCATGTATATGTCCCTCTGAGTTAAGTAGAGTTTTGCTACCTAGTTTCATGGAACCTGTCCCTTTCCATTTTACCTCGGCAAATCCTTGGAATGCTAGTTTTATTTTATCCATTTCTTAAATAATTTTCTCTAACTTTCCTTTTTTGATGCAGTGTATGCATATTCCAAGCTGCTAGTTTTTAATGTTTGTTTGATATTTATTTTCCGAGCATATGCTAGGTAACGATCTGGAACCACCTACTGCTCATGGCTATCGTTGCTGAATAGTTTCCGATTGGAATCACAAATCCCCTTAACGTTGTTAACTGAGATTTTAGTTTGGTTTTGCGTCATAAATTTTTTTTTCTTGGGAAGCCACAGCAGTGGTTTTTTCTTGCCCACTGCCGGTTTGTGTACTGTGTCTCTGCTTGCTTTTGTTTTGCAACTAACCCACAACGCAATGAGGATCTATGGATGGCCGTTGTCCTATTAAGGATCTTCCGCCTTTTGCAGATTGGGTTTCACTACCCTCTTCATCAATTATGGGATTACCGGTTTAGTCGCCGATTGTTTTGAAAATGTATGGAACAGCCTAAAGGTTTTGATATTCAAGACAACAGAGGAAAAAAGTATTCATATAAAATCAATGGCATTAAAAAAATAGATCTAGACGCTGGTTTTTCATTTCTCCACAGCAACATTTATAGCGATCATAGCGTCGAAGCCGGCCAATGTGAGCTCCATACGTTGCCTGGACATATCTTACTCACAGTTGTTTTACTAAACCTATTTGTAGCGCCTACAGGTATAACTAGATGAAGAAAATCCACCGGCTTTCCATTTGTAAAAGAAGCTCATACCCAGAAGTGTATTTGCTTTTCTTTTACACAGGACCCTTGTCACTAAGAAAGAAACTACTATTCGCTGGTATAAAACTATCACTGGAGTGCGCTGGCTGCCACTAGTTTAAAATTTAAAGCGTGATAACCCTTGAAATATGTAAATAATGTGTCTTACTATCACACTTGTCTTTAGTGGCATAGTAGTTTCTGGCACAGACGCATCTCTCAGACTCACATGCGCCAGTCAAGGACTTGTCAGTCGCATCACATTGATCTTTGTTGGTGCACGGAATTCCCGGTTCTACATTAAGAGGAAGTAAGTACAAATATGCACATATATTATGTTTGTATATTCAACTTCCTTGATGATAAAGCTATTAAAAAAATTTGCGAAATCACCACCATGTTAATGGTGATTCAATATTAAAAGAAAAAAAAATATTATCACAACAAACCACTTTTTTCTTTCTAAAAGCTGATTAGAAAAAGAAAAACAAAACAAAGCAAAAAAAAAAAAAAAAAAAACTTGTTATTACCACAAAAGACCACTTTTTTCTTCCTAATAGCTGATTAAAAAAAGAAAAAAGAAAAGAAAGAAGCACTTTTCTGCACCCTAATAAACTTTCTTAAATTATAAGGCACATAGCTAGGTGTATCTTTTGTGTTGTTTCCCTTTTATTCCTCAATTTGTTATCAATTATTAACAATAGTTCGTGATTTACTTACTTGAGGACTGGGCAAACACAGTCTCAAAAATACTGAACAAGACATTGAAATCACTGCTCATTGCAGTTTGGATATATCAATCAAACTAACTAGCCTAGACCAAAAGATATCAGATACGCTTCATTACGCCTTCTCTTTCCCTTTCAACAAACAAAAGCCGATACAACTCTTCCCCCCCCCCCTACACACACACACACACACACACATACACACATTCCATTTTTCCATCATACCCCTACGAGCAGTTGATATCTGCGAATATTTTCCACCTGCAGCATTTTCATTTCCCTTAAATTTCTCTTTTTCCTTCTTTTTTTTCTTTCTAGGGCGTTACTTATTTAAGTGGATCCTAATCATTTTCTTTTTTTTTTATTGGCTTACTAAAATGTAAAATGATTCGTTATCAAAATGTATTAAAATTGAATCTACACACATTGCTATATAGACCTTATGGTAAATCCGTCACATAATGCCATTAGTGGTTACATTTCAAACCTTAACATACGCAATCCTTTACAATGAAATCCGAATAAAAAATTCATAAGAAGTCTTAAACTGAAATGATAAGATGCAACAAAAATCTATATATAATTAGATATATTTCATAGGTCAATAATAATACAATTATGGCCTTAATATTCAGCCAGGCACAGTCACGACTATTTCATGATATTTTTATCAAAGCCCTCATCATATTTTCATCCTAGGTCTATTTGCTCCTTGTTTCCGTCAGAGCCAAGATATTATGTACAAAAAAGACCTTAAAATTAAATGTACTGGAAACAAGTAAGTCTTCATGCAAAGACTAAAATTACTAAAGAGTTTATATAAAGATAGATATTAAAACCACACGTAATTTTCTGTTATTTCTTTCTTCTCTGATTTGATAGATTCATAATTGCTCAAAATGACCTACAAATCCTAATACAAATGATAAAACATGTATTGAGATTATATAAGTTTGAAGATATAGATCTAGATCTAGACGTTATCATGATCTATCTAATGCTGGGCCGGATTCAAGGGGGGTCGGGGAGATCTAGGGGTTCCGGAATTCTGTCCCTGTGGATGTTGATTATGTACTAAATGTCCGCAATCCCTCCCCTTCAAAAGTAATGTACCTGTGGATATTGAATAAGTACTACTTTAGTGCCAGGAGAGGCCACATTTTCACCCTCAAATCCAAAAAAAAAATTCATCAGCTTGGGGGAGGGGGAAACAACGCCGCTTTCACTGAAAAAATCGCTCACCTGAAACGAGTTGTTGAAAAACACTTCAACGCTTCAGAGAAATTCTTTTGATAACTGAAAATGTATTTAAAAGGCTTTTCGTTTCGAGGGATAGACTTATGCAACGTCTGTGTAGCTAGAAATTGTGTCCATTTTTCCAGGTTTACTTTGACGCTAGTAATAAACATCATTTTTAAAAATCTCTTTATTTGTTATATTTTTTTTTTAATCTAAATGAAGTGACTAAGGTCCCCTTAAATAGTTTAAATACCTTATCTTTTACAAAGAGCTGTAAAAGCATCAAGATATCAGTTTGCTTTACCTTGGAGTACATATCAAAATTGATTTTAATGCCAGCAATAATGATGATAATGAAGATAAAAAAAAAAAAAAAAAAAAACACGATAAAATCACTTACTGATTATTTTGGGATAGGCAATCAGATTAGAACGTTTTTCGAGTTTGAAGCCTGTCTTTTGAAACTTGCATTGAACTTTCTTGCTCGCCGCATCAGCTGGTTGTGTAATTGGTATGTTCACAGGCTGACCTGAAGCCTTTGTGCCATGGAATGGCACGATAAAAGAAAAAAAAAAGATTATACATTTAATGTCTTTTCATGACACCTTCATAATAATGGCAGTTGGCGTGATTGGTAGCATAAAGATTTAGGTTTCTTTTGGGTCTTAAAACATTTGTAACCTAAACATATATAGAAAGCTTCAATAGAGGCGATTTGTTTTATAGTTATTAGAAGCTCGCCCTTTTGTTGAGGGAGAGTCAATTATTTATTGTGTTAGAACCGTTTGTTTTTTTCATGTTTGTTTTCTTTTCAAGGAAAGGCCACACCTATTTTGTTGCGGATGAGTATGAAGAGAAAATTATTATGATCTCATGTGTTTTGTGTAATAATTTTTTTTAGAAGCTCCCAGGTCTTATCGCTGTGCGAATAAAGGCTGCCATAGTGGGAGATTTTCAATGTAGGTTTGTTCAATGAATGTTGGCGATATTTTCTGTATTTCTCTAGTTCTTGATTCAATATCCGTTCTAGCTTTTTATATATGTTTTCATGTTTTTGCACTGTTGAATTTAATATTTTTTCTCGTTTCATTTGGTGTCATTTGAAAGAAGTAGAATGTAAAAATATGATTATATTTAGCTAAATTGTAAAAAAGAAATTAATATCTTTTACGATTTAAAAAAAAAGCAGTGTTAAGAATGATATGATGTTTATACACATAAATATTACAAAGAATATAATACTTTACCCAGTGAAATGGCGTCTTGATTTTACAAAGTGATATGGACATTTGTACTATGATATAATATGAAACAACCACTTACGTTAAAAAATTGTATCTCAGTAATAGTATTTAATCCGTAAGGGTAGTTAGAACAGATTGGTGTGAATTCTTTGCCTTCAGGTACACCTGAAAAAGGCAAACTAATCTCTGGTTTGGTATTAGAGGAACCTACGGAGAGAAAAAGAAGTAAAAACTTTTGAAATATTGACACTTAAGACTTAAGGGTGGTTTACCTTATGAGGAATGTCTATACGCGAGTGGTATTGATTACTGCCGTAAGCGCCACTGAGATAAATTTTTCAGGAGGATGAAAAAACTGTCCAATTCAACAATTCTTAACCAAATCTCTACTACATCGGAGTGAAAGCTGTTTTTCTATGTATCTTTCTTTGTCTATAGAATTTTTTTTGATAATCATTGGTTTTTGAGTAATGGCACCTACGGCATTGTGAAGTTGCTAAAATATTTTGATTACTGCCGTAAGGGCACTTACGTGCTTTTGAATCGAAAATTCGTCATTGGTTAGAGCTGTAAGGGCACTTACGGCTGTCGTAAAAACGATTTATACCAAATCCCAAAAAGATAGATACATAGCTGTTGAGCACTTACGGCACCGAGTAGCAAAATTTAATAACAAAGAGAACCATTTTTAGTTCGGCATAGTTGTCCTCGTATGTTTGTTTTATCTTTTTTTTTTCTTTTTCGAGGTTCGGGGTGGAGGTAGGGATATATGAGTTTAACTTGAAATTTGATCGATATTTAAATGTTCCTATGCATGATAGTTTATAAACAACTTTACTAACAAAAAAAGCGCATTTTCCAAACCCCTAATAACAATCGTAATTGTTCGTTCTTTTATTAGCACAGTATCGTTCCTACCGATCGACTTTGTAGCAAAGTTTCTTGCTAAGTAAAAAAGAGAAAGAACAAGTGGTATGTCATTCGAATGATATATTCATAAAAATCAGCAAATTGGCGTCACTGGTAACCTAACCAATAAAAACGAACATGTTAAGTAACTCTCTATGTCTGCTAGCCTCTGCCTCTGCCTCTCTCCCCCTCTCTCTCTCTCTCTCTCTCTCTCTCTCTCTCTCTCTCTCTCTTTCTTTCTCTCTCTCTCTCTCTATCTATCTATCTATCTATCTATCTATCTATCTATCTATCTATCTATCTATCTATCTCTCTCGCTCTCTTTTCTTCTCGATCTTTTTCTTCTTCTCCCTCTTTATTTCTCCTTTTTATCTTTGTCTCTCTCAATATTTCCCCTTTTCTATCTCCTCCCGTTCATTCCGGCTCTTTCTCTTCGCTTTATTTCTCAGTTTTCTTTGCCATCTATCATTCTCATCTCTCTTGCATTTCCTTATCTCCCGTCTCGTTCTTTTCTTTTCCCTATTTTCAGTATTTTTGGCCCTCCTATGCTATTGCATGATTATGTGTAATCATGGGAGAAGATAGATACCAATTTCCAAGCAGTGCGTTACGGTTATTTATTGCACCATACACATGAGTGTACACCTTATTGTTCAACGAAAAGAACAGGTCTCTTTAGCCTTTGCTCATCAAGAAATGGCTCTGCTTCTATTCCGATTCTTTTGTGCGTGAAATAGTGAACTTTTTATCATTTGCTATTCATAACCATGACGTTTGAATAGTTCAGTATCTTTTAAACATATTGAAGCCTTTTCTTTTTTATCAAACTCATGTAGCTCATTACGAGGAGGTTTTTGCCTTAATGGATATGCATGCGGCTAGTTAGATTTATCTGATTCTTTACAAGCTTATTTTACATAAGAGTGAAATTCATCCACCTCTTTTCGACTGACGCAGAATGACCGTTTGATTTCCATTAAATCAAATATTTTACAAATTACCCAAATCCATGCTTTTGTATGCTGATTTCGATTTTGTCTTTTGCAGGCTTCAGAATGAAGGAAAACCGCTTTTTTCATTTTCTCTGTTAGAGATAACATATCTAATTTGACTCCTACATAGCAGCCATGCACTCATATCCATTAGTAAGAGTAATTTGTCTTTTGTATTTAAATTGTTTTGCTTGAAGGTAAGCGGTGAGCAATATACATCATTCTAACTGCCGCCCTTGCTGTTTTATGATGATATCATAGTCCTCAGCTATACAGCTTTTGACTTTTTTGACCAGATGTTTCAGGACGCTTCAGTGATTTTTGCGATCTATTTGGTCAGAAAATTGCAATATCTTTAATCTTGTGCAAGTGGTCGTGTATGATTCAGACAACTTTGATGATCATCATTCCCAAAAGCAGCATGCAGGAAATTTGTATCGATCCTCAGATCATTTGAGATAATCTGGATTAAACTCAGAATAAAATATTCAGTTGGCAACAATATTTTGATGATCTCTCTCTTGAGTATTTTTACAAATGACTCAGTGCTGTTTAGTCATAAATCTAATTTCACATTGCCAGTGACAATGAATTCTTTGAAATAGGCTAAATGGGTCAGAAACCACTCCAAATCTTGCCAACAATGTAACAAAAATTCGATTGATTTTTAATCAAGAACAATTTTAGAACAGCAATTTAAGTTCCTTAATTACTCATATCTAAATGTTCTCTAACATAGTGTTTTATCGGGGGCGTCGGTGGCACAGTGGCTAGTGAGTCCGCCCTGAGATCTGCAGGGACCCTTCTGTCGCGGGTTCGAGCCCCGCCACCGGCGTCCTGGCCTGACGGAGGGCCTGAAAGCCTGAGATCACCTTGTTGTGGACTGGCTATATACAAAACCCTAGTGTTTTATCCCTCAGCACCTCTGTAAACTCTCCCAACGATCACACAGCGCTCTATTTTATATTTACCGCCCACAGCTTCTAAAATTTCTAGTTACGCATAAGCTTATTTTATCAATATCAAACAAGCAACTCATTCTAGAAAAGAGTAGAATCTACACTTTTGTAGTGAAAATTAGCTACAAATATTGACCAATCGAATACTCTCATTTATATCCTCTTCTCCCCCTCCCCCTCCCTTTCCTCCCTTTATACATAAGCATGACACGCCTATCGTGTCACAAGGATACGATCTGACAACTTACTGTAAACAATGTTCTCACATGTTCGACCCTCTGGAAATTCCTAGATTTAAAAAATAAACAAAGCTAAAATAATAAAAGCACTGGTAAACTAAATAAATCGAACCTAGGCCTACTCAAAATTTCACCAAACATTACAAGTGAACAAAGTCAAACCACAACGTCAGTCATTCCAAGTCTAGATCTAGACTCAATCCACAGTAAACAATCGTCACACGTATATAAGATGCAAAATATGTACTGTATGCAAGCATAGATCTACATATTTGAATAAAATTTCGGTTATTCCTTTGTAATGGCTCTCCATACTTTTATTACATGTTATTTTTTCACTTTCCTCTCGTTAGGATGGAGGTTATGATTTTCTCTCATGTCAGGTTCAATCTCTACTGACTCGTCTGTTTTCTCAAGATGTGTAAAATATAGAGTCTCCCTTATGCAAACTTTTCAAATCTCTAATTTGCAGACAGGTACATCGATTCAATATAACAGAGAAAGGTTGTTTATTTTTTAGAAATCTCGCTCTGTTAAGTTGATTTCTAATTTGCTTTTGCACTATTTGTACCGTACAAAAAACATATGAAACAACGGAAATAAATCTCCCTATGAACTTTTTCTTAAGCATTGGAATCTGCAATCTTCCTCGAGCCCTTCTTTTATCTTCCTGTCTTTAAATGATGCAACTTTTTCTAGTTTAATAATCATGATCAAGATTCTCCTGGTGTTTGATAACTTTGAATACACAGATGTTCGACTGATGCTGTTCCTGTTGCTCATGTGTGGTGTGTCTGGAAGTTAAAGGCAACATGCTAGAAGAATAATTGTTTACGTCAGAAAACTATGACTGCGCATGTCTGGTTGTGATAATGATAAGTTCTCTAGCTCTTTATTGCTATCAGTTTTTCTACTCCTCTGGAGTATCATCTTCCAAGAGAGAGCTCTAAGTGATCTGGTGGAGAATGCTATGTTCACAAGCTGGTCCTCAAGTTAATCTTTTTTTTTTACCACAGGGAGAGTATAGATCACACACTCTACGTTGTGTGATTATGAGATGTGACCTAACAAAATTATTTTCATAGGATTCGTCTTTCAAGCGTCTCTTTCAAATAGGCCAGCCCTTCAGGGCTAGACCGATTCATTGCCTTCAGTCACCAATCATACCCATCTGTGCTGCCATTCCCCTGAGTTTGAAGACACTCAATGTCACATAATGGAATGCCCAGAGACATACACGGGTTTAATTCATCTGACTCTTCATACAACATACTGAACCAGGTGGACGGAATCAGCTTCTCATTTCATGATTTGCCGATAAAGGTGCTTTATAGATCATTACATTAACAGAGGTGGACTCATACTGATCAGCTAATTTCAGTGAGTCCGTAAGCTTTTTCATAACAGACGCAATCATATTTGGAGAGCGAATTGCCTGTGTTATTTTGCTGTATGCAGACACTAGTCCACTCATGTCTTATAAGTAAAAACAAGGATGAATACGTTGCTGTCTCTCTGTATTACAAAATTAGTATAGATGCCTATGTGAAAGACCGAATTCTTGCGATTAATCTCTTAGACTTCTTAAAAAGATACGCAAGTTCCCTTTTTAATAGGACAGGTAACATTGTAACTAGATTAAATCATACTAATAATCAATGTTTTTTCTACAGGTTACCCTTGGAATCTGATCAAGCCCGATATTTTTGGTATCGGCACTTCCCATTCAAAAGAGATGAGTAAACTGGTCACCAATAATCTGTGGGTAAATCTATGTCTATTTAAATAGCAAACACGATGTTCAAATTGAAAAAAAAACGCGTTGTGAAAAAATAAGCGCTAAAGTCATGTGTATAGTCACAGGCTAATGACACCGTGAGTGCTATTAAAAGAATACAATCGCTAGGTTCGTATGAACTGTAGTGGTCATTGATTACTACCGTAAGTGCGTACTTACGGCAGTATTCAACTATTTTTTCGTATACATGAAACAAAGTTCAACTGAATAGAGCGGTAAGTAACCATACGGCAGTAATCAATAACGATTTTGAAATAACCCTCAACTGTAAGTGCTCTTACCGTAGTAATCAAAATCTACTTTTGTGCTTGGGTACATACGGCTTTTTTTCAAACCTAAATTACAGCTTTATTTGAATACTTAAGAGAGCAGGGCCCAGTTAGAAATGCGCTGGAGGAAATGGCGGATTCAAATATGCAATAAAACGCTTTCCGCCAAAAATGTCACTTACGGCCGTTATCAATACTACCCGCGTATAGGGAGTTCTCAATGTACTGTTATTACTCTGCCTTTCTCCTCATCAATCGATAGATAACAGTAAGTTTAACTTTCCCGACAATTTTCGTTTCAATATTAAATGGCTAGATTAAGACAACACAAAGCATCTCAGAGCCAGGCATATAGGTTATCAGGACAGAATTTGGAAGAAAGCATAAGCATCTATCATCTTCAACGTGTGGCTCTTATGTTCATATAAAATGCACTTTATTATATATTGTATAAAATATCTTTATGTACAAACACATTATCCATGATTTAGTGGCCTTCTAAGTTGCGAATGGCAGAAAACCTTTCTGTCGCGGATTCGAGCCCCGCCACACGCGCCCTGGGCTTTAAGAAGGCCTGAAAGCATGAGATCACTATGTTGAGGACTGGCTATATACAAAAACTAAACCTCAAGGCCACAATACAATATAAACGTTTTGTGTGATCACCGTCCAATCGCCCTAGCACATTACGGCACGCTCTAGATGTACCTTCTTCTTTTCACCATACTGGTTGTGTCTGACAGTTTGTTTCTTTTTTATAACTTTTCGATCCGATAATCACTAACTGCATATCGACTGAATTGCCCTATAAAGTGCTAACAAGTATCTAATATTACAAAGACATATCAATCATCTTTCCAATGATTATAATAAACCGCCTCTATTTTCATTTCCTATCATACTCTCTGTCCTTCTTTTGCACTCTTCTTTCTCTCACTTTTCTCTTCTCCCTTCCCTCCTTCTCCCAAAATCTGTCTTACTTAATAACTATCTATCTTTCTTTCTATAGACCCCCCACTTGCATGAATGCTACCAAGAGCAAGATAAAATGATTCAAAGAATAGTTCTGAACAAAACTATCATTTTCCTATACCTTGGGCTTTCAAAATTTTTATCGTCTGTGATGAACTTTTGTCTGAAACCGGAATGGCACCAGCAAACACTTGACACCTGATTAAAAAAAATAATACAGACCAATTTGAAAAACAATAACGATCTTTACTGAGGAGATTTTGTATTTCGTGCGGTGTGACAGGTTAATTTTAAGTACGATTTATACAGCAAAATATTATATAAATCGACATAGTTTGACCCACCAAAATCAGATCAATTCCTTGAAGTTATTTAAGAATTAATACCAATAGAATAATAAAAAAAAAAGATTGTCACTCAGGAAGCTCTACAAACAATATGGATCTTTGTGAATCCGTTAAGAAAAAAGAAAAATGGATTGTACATAAACTGTTTGCTATAGCGTCTTATGCTTTTCGAATAAAAAGAGTAAAAAAAGTTTTGCAAAAATCAAATTTATCGGAAAACATTGATAGTTATTATTTATAGACCATGAGTTTACTTTTGAAAACTCACTTTTATTCTCAATTCAAATTATTCAATAAAAAAAGCCGATTATTTGGGGCTAAGTTTCCAGCATTGGGAGCGTCAGTGGCAGAGTGGTTGGCGAGTCCGCCATAAGATCTGGGACCCATCTATCGCGGGTTCGAGCCCGGCTACCGGCGCCCTAGCCTGACGGGGGCCTATAAGCCTGAGATCACTTTGTTGTTGACTGGCTATATACAAAAATAAAACCTGTCCAACATTATATATTATATTATATTATATTATATTATATTACATTATATTATATTATAGTATATAATGTTATGTTATTAAAGTTGATTGTTCACGTATTAACTTTCAAAATTCTTTGCTCTGTTTGTTTATCTTTAAATTAAGGAAGCTATTAAGGTTCATTTTATCATATGATAGTTTGGTTCAAAAGATTATCCTTAACAATGCCAGCGTCATTACATTATGATGATTAGCCCCATAGGTTATGATTATCGACTCCAATGTCACTTTTCAATTGATTCCAGCTAAATAGCCTTGTTGAGGCTAATCTCATTACCTTTTTTCCTGTAGTTCAATATCATTGAACGGAACTAAATGTCATATTTTGCGTATCAGGTTTACACCGACAGTTCTTTCTTTCTTTCTTTCTTTTTTTTTTTTTTTTTTAATCAAATGACACAATGTCACGCCGTTTCTTATATGTTTATGCGGATAATTTTTCTCGTCGAACTGAAGACAATGTCATAGCATCCTTAATATGTTTCCCCGATGAGTTATATTTTTTAACGTATTTCAGTGTCACATTCTCCTCACTAATTTATCGTAATAACTTACACTTGTCAAACAAATGATTAAAAAAAAATCTGTGTTTACTTTAGCCATATAGGCCATTCTTACTGAATTGAACTTATAATCAAATTCTCCTATTAACATCTACGCCCTAAAGTTATTCAGGTCGAATTTACATTGACATCAATTTCGGACTACTTGTGTACTCAGCAGGTGAATAAGTTAAAATTATAAAAAAATGTTTTTGTACTATTACTTACTGAAGTTTTTTGTCTGCAACGCCCATCTTAAATTTATAATCTTTTTCATATTCATTGGGAATTGCGTTGTTGTCTTTGAACCATTTGAATGAATGCATCCCCGTCGTGTCGACCTTACATGTAACTGTGACAGTTGCTTTCTCAAAAGCTTCTAGACTGTTCCTTGGTAGAGTCGATACAATGGGTTGCCCTAAATATTCTGATAGAGCAAAAATGCAAGCAACACATTGGAATGATCAGTATTTCAAAATCAGTGTTAGATGAGGTAGACAATGAGGGCTGAATTTCGCGCACGAAATTTGAAGAATTTAAGACAAACATACGGCGTGTTCCAAAAAAAAAAGAAAAAAAAAAACATACATAGTTTTGTAAAATTTCGAACGAGTATTTTCAATAAATAATTTTGGCCACCACCGATAGCTAATGATGAAATTGTTGCCGTGAGAAAATATCGATCCTTTCAACCATTTCCCCGGTATGCCATGTAACACCCCATTCCTGGCAAGGGGTGTACTAAACCTGTATATTTATAATATACAGAAAATTATAGTTAACAGCTTCCTGGTAAATGGATGTAGTACACCTTACCCTGTAAAATGAAGAAAATTCAGATTTTAATTTTCGAGTAATTGCTCTGCTCTTCCACGAGAAAAACAAAAGGCTCTTTTGCTTGGTGAGTCAAAATTCTTGTTCCAACCCTGAAGCCACGCTCGTTTCATACCAGACTAAGAGAGACATTAATGTTTTACTTCCTGAACACTTTGCACAAAAAACTAGAGATTGTTCACAGCAGCAAATTCAAGGTTGTGCTGAGCTGCATTAAAACCAACGTGCGCGGCGTTGATACCATAGACCAAATGGCTCACGCATTCATAATGTAAAGGAAATCCAAACGCTGGCCCATGACTGAACTTCCTTCAATTGCGCCCAGGATACTTTTCAAGAGTAAATTCCGTGTGGATGCTCTCAGCAGTAGGACAAGCGGCAAAGATTCAACATCACTGATGGTTGCTCGCTTGTGGTGGCGCAAATAAGCGACAGGCCACCATATTATATCATCATGAGTTGATCAAACAAAACGTAACTTTTGCGCTGAAGCTGCTTTGATCTTAATCAGAAACGGTGCGTCAGGAACCTCCAGCAAAAGCTTCAAAAAGAGACCAACCAGTCAAGAAGCAAAGGTGATACTCCTTATGCCCCGCCAAAAAGGATCGTAAAACAAATTCCAAATGCAGCACCTGTGACCGGCGCCTTTGCAAGAACACGCTATGCTCCTTTGCGAAACTGTTCAACTGACTACTATTAACTCTCTTTTAGCTATATCAGTATTTCATCTGTGTTTGAAAGATAATAAATATACACAGAAATATACAAGCGTGTGTTTATGTGCGAGAGAGAGAGAGAGAGAGAGAGATAGAGAGAGAGAGAGAGAGAGAGAGGAAGGGGTCGGAAGTGAGAGGAATTGAAGAGTTGATGGATTTTGTATAAGGAAGGGGATTTGGGAAGGAATAGGGATGGACAGAAGATGAGGGAGCAAGAAGATGCTGTGTAGAGCAAGGTTGAAATAAGGGAAAGAGCAGACAAAAATGTTATAATCAATTTCAGTTTTATGTTTTCAATATTAACTTTATAACTGGTAAAATGTCAGGTATTATCGGTATCGAATTGCTTATAAGAATCAAATCACTTAATTTATTGGATCTATATCATAGGTTTCATTTATTTGTTGAACTGTTTGAGCTTTCACTTTTTAAACATTGTGTTACAGAGGTATTTTGTTCATCACTTATTTATGATCTACCCATTTAAAAGAGTACGGGTGTGAAAACCCACTTGCCTGGGACTGTTGAAACAAACAAAATGAACCCGCACAGCTTACATTGTTTGGAGACATATGAAAATTGTATCCTTAAAGGGAACCACTCCATGCATCTTGAGGAATAGATGAAGCAGGAGCCAAAGCCAAAGCCAAAGAGTTATAAGAAAAAAAGTGAAGCCTTCGGGTAGATAACGGCCAATTGCCAGACGAAAAATAGTTTTTACCATATTTCGTACTTAATCTTATTACGTATTTCCATACCAGATTTATTATTTTTTTAATTTTTTACGCACAACTCAGAAACTAAACATCTATGAGAAATGAAAGTATGCAAGGAAATGTTTCATAGCTGATAATCACAGAAGATGTAGGTAAACAAAAACATATCAACAAACGATTTTAAATGTTACTTTAATACTGATAACTGATTTGGACATGGATGAAAACCATTTCTTTAGACGTTGCTTACTTGTGCATCCCCAGTCCGTTGCCTCGTAACCATTAACACATTTACAGGATTCTCCTTCGCATTTTTTTAGTGAAAATTCTATCTCCACACAGTCGTCATCATTGTTACATTTTACAGCACTGACCAGGGAGACTTGGACTAGAAGACAGACGTAAAAACAGGAATTAGTTTCGGCATGTATAGGCTATATGTAAGTCAGGTATCGTTAAATATAAATAAGATGAGGAAGATATTTAAATTGTTGCTCTATTTACTTATTACTGTGCTTAAATGGCACGAACAGTATGTGTCCACAGCATGACAAATTCGTGTTTTTTTCTCTTCAAAGGGTCCCACAGTGATTATGTGCCTCACAGTAGAGCCTACAGGGACTGATGGCCAAAAAAAGGCCTATCCTTGAACACAGTATAAGCCACAGTATACCCATAGTATTCTTCTTAAAATGATGTTTATTTGTAAACACTTTTGATATTATAGTAGAACGTGGAGTTGATGATACCTTTACAGTTTACAACCTAGCATGGCAACATGAAGCCTCCCTTCACAGAGAAACAGTGTGTCCATATTAAACTGAGGAAAGCTCGAATGCGACTTGGTTTGAATGTAACAAATGGCAAATGGTGTTTTGTACATGAACATACATAAGTAAAACCGTGCAATAACAAACGTTTAAATTTATAAGTTGTATTACACCGCTGTGGTTAACTTCACCTTCATGCACATGTTTCCTCAAAATCTGGGGCAAACAGAGAAAAATTATGTTGGCATCCATTTCTCCTAATATATCTTAAAATTAGACGCTTATAACGCTTATTGAACTAGTTATTTTCCGTCTGCCCATCTACTCAAGAACCCCAACGTAATTATTTTCTTAGTGTACAACTGCCTCTCCTCAGTTCTGTTCGGGGCGCTGATAGCAGAGTGGATTGTGAATCCGCCTTGAGATATGCAGTGACCTTTTTTCCGCAGGTGTAACCTCACGGCCAGAACCCTGAATTGACGGAGGGCCCAAAAGCTTGAGATCACCCTGCTGTAGACATATTATGTAGACAAAACCAAAGCTGCTCTGTCTCTTTGGTAGAAGAAAGTAACTGAGCGTTCAGAATTATATTTTTGCAGTTGAATTTTCATTGCTTATTGGCACGAAATGCTAAAGTATCTGAACACAATTGTGTTTTTAATTTTGTTGATTTCTCCGCTGGGTCTTAATGGGCTAGGGTTTTTCTTTTTCTTTCTGTTTTTTTTTTTTTTGTACTGAACTCGTTTTTAAAAAAAAATGAGCATCTTTCAGCTAAAGTCACTATATTATTCTATTTTAACATTGACATAAAAGCGAACTAAGACTTAGGTAGAGAAGTAGAGAATTTGTACGAAACCTTCGTCTATGTTATTCAAAGTGATCGGGTTGGAAAAATAAGCAGCTAGTGTTTAATATCAGTTGTGTATTTTTCTCTTTTGTTTCTTTCTGATTGGTTTGTATTCATTTGTTACATTTTTGCTTAAACCTTTGCCGTCGTCTGTTAATCCACTAGCGACATCGTTCAGAATTCATGAAGCATTTACACAATTCAATATTCCTAATATTACACGGTCTTACAACTCACTATTTTAAATGATAAGAAAGAAAAAAAGAATGTTTAAGGCATAAGAAAAAAAGACAATGTGTATACTTCTGCACCTGAGTCTGTGTGGGTAGTTGGGTGTGAGAGAGAGGCAAGGAGATGAATAAAAAAATGTGTATAAATTGTGAAGATATTACAATAAGCCTATGAGGACAAAAATGTAGGTAAGCATATAGTTATTCTGCAAAGAAAGAAAAGTTCTTAAATAAGGTTGGCATAATAGATAAACAAATAGCAGGCAGACAGATGTGAGGAACAGGTAGACATGAAGACAGAGACGCATGACAAAATGGGCTCTAACCAACTTATGACGATTTGAAATTTATCAATACAAAAAAAAAATCATGAAAATGACAATAATTTTTCTATATGATATATATTTTTTTAATCACCTGTAATGATCGTTACAGGCTTCATATCAAATGGCGCAAACACTCTTTGTCCACAACCATAACCATATCTTTAGCCACAACAAATTTAGATCACTATTTTTTCTTTTCTGTATTTATCTAAGCCCGTTTGAATAAAATAAAAAAAAATATAACCCAGGACATATTATTTATGAGGACAAAAACTTTAGCTCATAGAGGTTATATAATAGTAGAATCGTTGTTATATATTGTCAGGCAAAAGACAGGACAAATTTCCTTTTTTTTTTTGCGGTATTTTATGCATTACTCTCCACCTGATACTCCGTATCAAGAGCCTGTTTTTTCAAATCTGATTTCTTCTTTTTGACTCTTGATTCAAGTACATTCCGCAAAGTTTGTATTTCAGTTCGTACCATTCGTTTTCAAATCTATGGTGAATACTTTATGATCTTTTTTTTATATAAAACTATGGCTATATTTTTCTGACCTACAGGCTGTAAGTGCAACAGTCAATATATAAGATTCTTACCGGCAACTCCGACGACGAGAAGAGAGATTGTCCAAAACTTGACCCTCATCTTTTCTTTGAAAAAGAAACTTTGAAAAGTGAAAAATGTTGCAATGACTGTAGTGTTATAACAAAGAAACTAATAACCGCTTACAGAACTGGATGGGCTCGGGCGAAATAATAGACTGAAAACTTTCTGAAGCTACTTCAGTTTATATTGCAACGGCCAGAGTTACAATCGCAAAGAATTAATAACTGTAATATTCTTAGCGCTGTTTCGCCACGAGACAAAGAAATTACAAGAAAAAGGAAACACATTTGTGTTAATTTCATTGGCTGGTAAAATAGGTCACGTGGTTTTAACTGGTGTGCGTCATTAACTAGCATAGGGATACAACCAAGAGAACTGACCGGCATGCAAGAGTGTAGCGTTGTGTAGCACTACGTAGTCTTCTGTAGCTTAAAATTATGGCCACGCCTAGAAACCTAGAGCATGCATGTCTTACACTACATAATTATATAGACCCAAAAGTGGCTAATCTTGCGTGATTTCGACAAATACCAAGAGAAGATCAAAACGAGGTAGAAATGTAGGAGATAATGTGAGAAGCGGACAGACAGACAGGCAGACAAAGACTCTGATAGACACACAGCCAGAGAGACGTTGGTTTGGTTTTGTATAAAGTCAGTCCACGACAAGGTGATTTCAGGCTTTCAGGCCCTCCTTCAGGCCAGGACGCCGATGACGGGGCTCGAACACGCGACAGAAGGGTCCCTGCAGATCTCAGGGCGGACTCGCTAGCCACTGAGCCACCAATACCCTAGAGAGGGGAAGTTTCGCACAGCACTCTCATCTAAGAATATATTCATATATTTTTGTATGGGTGAGCGAAATCTACTGGGGAGCTTTAGCATAACGTATCGAAATCTAGGCAGGCGCGACCTCTGACCTTTTGAGACGTAACCCATGATTTTTGTCGTGACCTATAGGTTTGGAACCTGGTGTTTGCAGCCGCGTGCCGATCAGGGAAAAATTAGCTTGACATTACTAAGGCACTTATTTCGCCTCCTAGACATGCGCAGCCAACCCGTGGACTAAGGTCACGTTCCCAATGTTGGATTCGTTTGATTTTACTTTCGTTTGGCGCACGCGCTAAAGTTATTCATTAAGAAGATTTCTATCATTAGAAAACTAAATGCTAGCAGAAGAAGGTCCTTGCAGCATGACAGCAAACTAAGATCTGTCGAAACCAATGGATGTCCACGACAGAATCTTATCTGCAGGGAAGTTTCATTGTCCGGTGATCTCAAGCTTAATGGGTCCATGGGATTCAAAGTACAGAATGGTAGTGTAGATACTGTAAGAGAGAAGTCCTTCACTGATGATCGCAAACTTTATGAATCGATCGGATCTAATGGACATCAGTGCTACATACAAATGCCCATATTTGATTATCTCAATCTTTCTAACCCATCCATACGAAAATATTTGCAAATTATGCACCTCTAAAGGAAGATCCATGTTTTTTCTTCAGAACGAGTGAAATCAATTTCAACATTACCATCAACTTCTGGGCATGATTACTTCGTGTTGACACTGTGTATGTCTATGAGGTTCTCACCAAGCATTTTTCCTATTCAAAATAAAGATTTGTATGAAATTTAATTGCTTCCTGTCGATTAGTTTTGGGATAACTTGATGATCGAAACGGACGCCTCGAAACTTTAACATCACAACGCAAAATGATTTTGACTCGCCGGATTGAAAATCGAATGTGGTTAATATGTCCTCCGTCTCGTCAAGGAAACTCTCAGTCTCTTTTTCCAATAGGTGATGGATTTTTTTTTTATTTCTTGAACGGCAATATGATTCCAGCACTCTTTTTTTTTCGTTTTAATTCTCCTTCTGTAAATTGTTCTTGCCTACCTAAGTATAATTTTCAGACTAAGAATCCGACAATGAGTAGCCATTAGAATTCCAATTGTTTTTGTGATTGCTGGAGCCTGCAGCCTTTTTTTTTCTTCAATTAAATCTGGCTTTCCAAAAACTTATGTACACAGTTCTTCAAGGGCTGACTTTTGCGTTTGTTTATTTGGACGATATTTTCGTGGCCAGCGCATCGGAAACAGATTATATTCGTGATATTCGAGCTATATGTAAACCTCCTTTAAGATTTTGGCCTTGTCATTGACATCCTCAGGCAAAAATCAAATGTGTTTCTTGGCCATCAAGTTTCAAGTTGACTCGACACCATTTCCATTTAATGTCTAGGCGATTGAGGATATTCCAAAACCTTCTGCTGCCAAAGGCCTTCAGGAGTTTGTCAGACTAAACGTATCGCCGTTTCATACCCGAGTCCACAACAATTGTACAGCCTATACATGGCGCATTGAAAAAGCCTGATGCCCGCCAACTTTTACTCTGGACAACAGATATATAATTGAAGCATTCAAGTCCAGCAAAGCCACCGTGGTTAATGTTCTTTGCTAAGACATCTCTCTGTCTAGCAATGCTTCTGATCATGCAGTAGGTACCGCCTTAGAACAATACGTATAAACGAGGCATGGCAACCTCGAGCAGTTTTCAGCAAACTTCTGCGCCCTCCTCAGAAAAAATAAGCACTTTAGACCCCGAACTGCTTGGGCTGTATTTGGCAATCAGACACTTAGAATTTTTCCTAAAGGAAGGAAGGCCCTTCGACACATACACAATCACTAATCGCTGGTTGGTTCAGTGTGCAAAGCTACCCATCCTCTGACTCCATCTCAGTAACGCCAACTTGCCTATATTACAACAACCATCAGGCACGTCATCGGAAAAAAAAATTGCAATTGGTGACTCTTTATCTCGAACCGCTCTCACAACGTTGTTTTTGATGTTCACTTTGTAGCGATGGCAGAAGCACAAACTAAAGACGCATAATTTGTGTGCAGCAAAAACAGCCTCCACTAAGCCCATTCCTATCAACAACTCAACTGAATTTCTGTGTGAATATCTACCAGACGTCCAAGAACAAAAACTTCCTACCTCTAGTTATCACCTCAAAAGGCAATTGTTAAACGTTTTGCACAAAAGTTTGTGTGGCAAGGACTTAAGAAGCAAGCTTCCGGTGGACCGAGGAATGCATCCAATGTCAAACTTTCTAGATAAAAAAAACCCCCGATATATGCTAACCTGTGCAAGGCGTACTTTCATTCCCAACCAGAGATTTAGTCACATTGACTAAATTGGAAGGGGTTTTCGCACCATTGACCGAAGCAGTCACTGGCCTGAAGCAGCCCCACTGAATGATACAATTACGTCGGAGTGTGCAACAGTACTCATCACCACCTGGATACCACGGTTTGGAATGCCTCTTGGTTTGACCTCCAACTAAAGCTCACAATTCACCTTATCCATTTAGACAGAAACAGCACGACAGCTCGGCATTCAAGTCCATAGAACTTGCCCACACCATCTTTAGTCAAATAGCTTGGTCGAACGTTTTCATGGAACCCATAAGAATCCCTGAAAGCTCGCCTTCAAGGACCAAACTAGACGGATGAGCTCCCTTGGACCTTTTTTATGTCTTAAAATTGCGCCAAAAGAAGATCTAGGTGCCCATCTTCAGCAGAACTTGTATGCGGAGAACCAAATAATGTTCCAGATAATAATGTTAATATTATAAAGTTTTTGTGAAACAGGCACGATACCTCCATGATCCTGTATATTTACCTCTGAAGCATCACTGACAAAGCAATTTTTTTTTACTTCCTTTCTCATAAGCTTTGCTTATGACAATCATATATTTCAAGGAAACATGATTCATCAGCTCATTATAGGCTAATGATCGATAATCTTAATATAGCTTAAGTCTGAACACAAATCCGTTTTTCAGCGTAAAGGAGTTTTCGTATGCTCTTCTGCATATGTTGCGATTTCTAACTGAGTGAACTTCATTTTGAGGTAAATGAATAATTCTGTAACTTTTGGAATAGAGATGACCTTTACATAAAATTACTTCAACATTTTGTATTTCTTCCCCATCTTGTACTATTTTTTTTTTTGTCTTCCATTTTAATGTAATCCTAACCTTCCCAACCCCCTCCCCCACGCTCCTATTTTTGTTTTATTTTGTTTTG
>BLXT01001997.1:140322-161978 GCA_019648995.1 Plakobranchus ocellatus | reverse complement strand
CACCTCAACCACTATTGTTACTACTACTACCACTACCACTACCACTACTACTACCACTACTACTACCACTACTACTACCACTACCACAACCACTACCACCACCACTACCACCACCACCACCACCACCACCACCACCACTACCACTACCACTACCACTACCACTACAAGTACTACTACTACTACTACTACTACTACTACTACTACTACTACTACTACTACTACTACTACTACTACTACTACTACGACTACTACTACTCCTACTACTACTGCTGCTGCTAATATTGTATCTTATTTGCATTTCATAATGCATCTTATCGATTATGAGATAGACTATTCAGGATTGTTTTTTTCATTTGCCTGTGTAATGGAAAACAACAGTGAAAAAAATAATTGTTCTAAACCTCTTTTATGCGGTGTAGTCCGTTGAATCAAGAAATAAAATACGGCATAGTTTTTTTTTACTTTTTCTTCTCCATGATGCATTTACTTCTGTTTTTGTAGGCCCCCGAAAATTATTCTATCTGATCTTTTTTTGTGAATACATAGCAATAGCCATTTTGTTTTAAGGCACCGTTTCTCTATTGTAAGAAATGCGAGGAGAAAGGCTCTTTTAAATTTACAATAATTTTTATCTCTATAAATTAAAACAGACAAACTATTTTTACAAGTGTCCATTTTTTTTATTAAATGATCAAATACATGACCTGTCATAATTTTTTTAAATAATGTGTTTAGTTCCGCCGAAGTTTAGCGTTGATATGATTGAAATTCGAACTGAATGATAATTGATACTTTCATTTTGCACGTTATATTATTCTATATATTTTTTTAATAAATAAGAGTAATCGGGAAAACAACATCAATTCGTTATTTTGCGAACATAATGGCCTTTCCTACATTTTTTTTGTTAAGGTAAAAACTAAGAGAATTATTTAGCTTATCTCAATATATTCAATAAATGACTTTGGACAAAATGATTTTTTATTCAATGATACTAAAAAGTAATAGCATTTAGTTATTTTTTATGACAAAAAATAATTGGAAAAAAACAATAAAACTCACTGATTGTATTAGGATAGTCAATCGGATCAGACTCTTGAGGGAAGTCGAAGCCTATCTTTTCAAATTTGCATTTAAGTTTCTTGCTCGTCATAACAGCTGGTTGTCTTATTGGTAGGGTCACCTCAACATCTGCCTCCTTTGTGCCATGGAATGGTATGATTAAAGAGAATAAAAGTTATACATTCAATGTCTTTTGCGACACCTTTTGTTTCTTTTATTGCAGTATAAAGCAAGTTTGATTCTTAACCGTTTGTAACAGACCACATCAAAAGCTCCTAACTTTCAATAAGTAGAGTAGAAAGTGATAAAGGATATCAGCTTATTTGTTAAGGGAGAGCCACACATTTATTGCTTTAGAACCATTTTTTTTAGGGCAAAATTTATATAAATGAGCATGGTCAGGACATAAGTATGATCTTCTGTATGCCTTATAATCATTTTTTTTTTAATTTTGTTTTGTTTTTGTTTACTGATCTCATCACAGAGCGAAGTGAGGTTGTAGTTGTGGGATTCATTTCAATATGGTGTAGTGTTCATCCAATCTTGTTCGTCGCTGTTTCTGTATTTCTCTATTTCTTGATTCAATACTATAATATCTGTTATAGTCTTGTTCATTTATATTTTCTTAATATCATGACTATATTTTGTTGGCTTAAATGTTTTTTTTTTCTTTAATATCATTTAAAAAGCAGTTGAATGATATTTATGAATTTATATCAGCTAAATTGTAACTAATGAATTAGTATCTTTGATAATTTTAGAATGAAAGTTTTCAGAATTGTATGATGTTTATAAACAAAAATATTTGTAAAGAATATGGTACATTACCCAGTGATATGGCGTTTAGAGTGATATCGACATTTGCACTATGATATAATATTAAACAAGCACTTACGTTAAAAAATTTTATTTCAGTGTCTGGATCTAACCCATAAGGGTAGCCACTACAGATTGGTTTGATTTCTTTGCCTTGAGCCACACCTTTAGAAGGCCAACTAATCTTTGGCTTGACATTTATGGAAGTGGTACCTATAGAGAGAAACAGAAGTTATGTAATATTGTCAACTGCTGAAAGGTCATTACCTTTTATAGGAAAATCTATAGAAGATTCTTAATTTCCCTGAATAAATATATGATAATTTCTACCGAGGACGAGTAACATTACCCGAACACATTTTTTTTTCTAGTTTGAATAGAACTTTATTGAATGATTAGTATGTCTCAGCACTTTATGGAGTAAAGTTATACATCAAACTTTTCAAAATACATCAAACACAAGATTTGTATTGATTTTCTACTCTAAACTTATTCCTCATAAATCAATAATTTATAATAAATTTAACTTTGCTCATATTTTTTCTTCCAATGTTAAAAAGCTAGATTAAGACAAAAGAGAACATCTCAGAGCGAGACATATAGGATTTAAGGACAGAATTTGGACATCTGTCATCCTGCAAGTATATGTCTTATGTATATATTAAATATATAAAATGTATGTATCGTTTCGAACAGACAGAGGTGATCATGTTTATTAACTCAGATCTATTCTCAGTTAGCCTTATAAAGTTGTCGTTGCCACCCTTACATATTGCCTATGACTTAAGACTTCCAAAGAAGTTATTCTCCTTCTATCTTTACAGAATTTGCCTCATATTTTTCCAGTGATTGCTTAGTGTTTTAAACCCTTGTCTCGGCAAACATGTCTTAAAAACTATAGATGCCTCCATCTTATGGTTTTAATTAATGATCGCTCAAGATTAGTCTCTAATTCATTGGATTCTCTGCAGTCCATGATAATTTCACCATTCTTCTGATGTACATCTATATATATATATATATATATATATATATATATATATATATATATATATATATATATATACCGACCTAGCCCTTTTCGGCAGGCTCTATCTATCTATTTATCTATCTATCTATCTGTCTGTCTGTCTGTCTGTCTGTCTGTCTGTCTCTCTGTCTGTCTCTCTGTCTGTCTGTCTATCTATCTATCTATCTATCTATCTATCTATCTATCTATCTATCTATCTGTCTATCTATCTATCTATCTACCTTCTGTAGTTCACCAAGTGTACTCTCAAATTGTATAAATGCCATCAATAACAAAATAAAAAAGATTCAAACTATAATTCTTAAGGAAACCATTATTTTTAATACCGGCGGGTGAGGCTGACAACAGTTTTATCGTCAGTTGGTCACTTTTTCCTGAAACCTCAATGTCATCAGCAAACACGGAACACCTGATTGAAAAAATGGAAAAAAAAGAAAGTCTTTAGTGGGGAAATGGACTTTCATAAACCTCCATAGTGTCAAATATTTCGATCAATACCACATGTTTAATTTTAAGATTGACTTATAAAGCAAAATGACACATACGTCGTTATAATATATCCCGCTAAAATCAGATCAATCCTTAAAGTTATTTAATTACTAATATCAATGGATAAATACAAGATCGCCATTAAGACAACTCTACAAAAAATATAATTCTATGATTCTACGAAGCAAGGGCTGATGATTTATATCATGAGGTAAACATCATGACATCAATTACAAACAAGCTCTCATACTCGTAAAAAAAATACAATGGTTAATACTACATACTCCATTTAAACATTTCGCATTTTCAAGCTCTATCAGTCAATAATATTTTCTCTGCAAGCATGTTTTTGTAGTTGGCGAATGTTTCTTTTCTTACAAAACATCAAAATATGAAACTACGAGAAAAAGAGAATTATCCACAAAAGAAAACAAAAACAAACAAACTTTGTGATATGTTCTTGTTGCCACCCAGTTAAGAAAAAGAAAACACGAGATTTTGATGTAAACGGTTTGAAACATTCTCTTTTTTGAGTCAGTTTAGATAGAGAAAAGATAAGTTGTGTATACAAAATGTTTGTGACCTTGCCACTTATGCCAGTCAATCAGGGAAAATAAGAAATGAGTTTTGGCATGTTACTTATCCGTGAACGTTTTTTCTTTTTTTTTCAGTTGGTAAAAAGAAAAGAACCGGGATTGCGTCTATAAACTGTTAGTTTTAATTCTCTAAGTCTCTGCTTTTTAAACACGAGAAATGCAATGTTATATATCGAAATTATTACCCAAGTCCTTTTTTTTTTTTTTTTTTTTTACAATCTAGCAGCTAACGCGATACCTGAACCTCATCTCCAATGCATGAAAAATGCCGTACAAAAAACCTGTTATATGATTGTTTTTTCAATGTTTCAAGCCACCTATTACCCCTAAAAATTTGTCTTTATATAAAACAAAAAAAACAAAACAAAACAAAAATTGACTCAATGATATTTTCGGGTAGTGATAACTGCTTTAGGATTCATTTCATATTTCATTGGGTTTTTGTCATTGTTACTTTTTTTTTCTCTTTTAGGTTTCTCTTATCGATTTCATAGGTTCCTCTTATTTTGTGTTTATTATTTATAGTCAAAGAGATTAGTTTTGAGAAGTACATTTTCATACTCTTCTTTAAAAAAGATCTTATAAACAAAGTGGAATGATATGTCGGTCATGACATCATCATAAATAACATTTAGTGAAAAACACGATTTATGACGAAATATCTTTGGCTTTCTTTTCTTTTATTCATTTATTTATTTTCACTAAAGTGTCCAATTTCTCTTTTCATAGCTTGATTGATTATTGTCAACCCCGGTGTCAATTTCTCATTAATAGGTTATTCATTAGCTTATTCTTGTTGAACTCAGTGTGATGACCTTTTTCTGTTTACTTTAATAGTTCAATATTGTTGATCTGAATTAAATGTCACATTCTCCGTTTCATGTTTTACACCAACCGATTTTATTTTTGTCAAACTGACTTAATATCATATTATTCTTTATATGTTTGTTCAGATAGATGTTCCAGTTGAGCTTAAGACATTTTAGAATTATCCTTGTTATGAATACCCTGATTAATTATATCTGTTGAACTGAATTCAGTCACACATTCCCCTTGTTAATTTACCGTCATAATTTACTCTTGTCAAGCTTATAAATAAATTCATTTGGTTAAGCTTACCCTAAATGAACTCAATGTTGAAGTCTCCTCATTAGTTACAAAAATGGGTTCATTTTGCAAAGCTCAGATGGCATATTTTCCTTATTACGTCTATGCTAATAAGTTATTCTTTCTCTAGACTACCACTTACTGAAGCTTTTTGTCTGCTTTGTCCATTGTAAATGTATAATCTTTTGACCATTGCCCGGCAACTGCCGTGTCACTTCCATCTTCGAACCATTTAAATGAATGAGTCCACGTCGTGTCGACCTCACATGTAACTGCGACACTTGTTCCATCAAAGGCTTCTGCATTATTCTCTGGTAGGGTCGTTACAGTGGGTTTCTCTAAACGTTCTGAGGGGGCAAAACATAGGTAAAACAACACTGAGTTTTTTAAGTATTAGGTGAAGTAGACAACCTTCTTGTAGCTATATGAGAAAAAGCGAATTTTTGTGCAGGAAAAAATAAAGAATATAAAATAAACATGTGAAGCGCTCCAAAAACAAAGAGTTGTGTGAAATTGATGAAGAATGCTATTAATTTTGTAATTAATTTTGGCCACCGCTGATTGCCAGCGATGATGTGTCGCTGTAAGAATATATCTATAAACTAAAACACTAAGTCGCACGGAAAAAAATATGATTTATTTCGTATGTGACTGTTTTTACTGTACTTCATATTATCTTTAAATATTCCCTTGCCATTTTTCAACTTACCAATAAATAAATGCAACAATTATGATACATGAAAGTGTGTAAGAATTGTTCATATCAACAGCACCTCTTCTGACTAATCCTCGTAGAGGATTTAGATAAGTAAAATAGTGCCAGTAAAGGAGAAAGGCGCGAAATCATAAAAATCAAACTGAACTTAGATATCGACATACACAAATATCGATATGAATTATCTTGACATAGCAAATGAAGAACCTTGTACATACTTTTTTCTTTTTTTTTTAAACGGGGAGCTGGATAAATGGTTTCAAATCTCACTTTAATACTGACAATAGATTTGGACATGTGCGAAACCATTTCGTTAGGCGTTGCTTACTTGTACATCCCCAATCCGTAGGCAAGTAATCATCAATACATTTACAGATGTTGCTTTCACATTGTTTTGTTGTAAAGTCAGTTTCCACGCACTGGTAATCACCGTCACATTCTACAGCAGTGATTAGAGAAATCTGGACTGGGAGACAGACGCAAAAACAGAGGTCAGTGTAACCTCTGTATATATGTAAGTCACACACCATCAAAAATGAAAAATTGAAGAAGAAGATTTGATGTGTTGTACTATATCATTATGCTTAAATGTCACACATTTTTCGTTGTTGTCCAGAACAATACTTGATTCGCGTCTTTTCTCCTCAAGGGGGCGCACAGTGATTACCTACCTCACACTAGAGTCTACAAGGATCTTCATGTCAATTTTTAATGGCCAAAAAAGTTTGAGAACCTTGAAAACAGTATTAGCCGCAATAATGATTTTTCTCATAGAGTTGTTGATTTGTGAACTCTTGACCTCATTGTAGAAGGTTGGGTTGATGATACCTTCCAGTTTAAAGCATACCAACATCGAATATTCGTTCACAGAGAATCAGTGTGACCAAATCAAACTGAAGAGATTTCAGGAAGAGATCAATTTCAAGTCTATACTGTATTAAATCTAAGCCAGTCACAGTAGGAAGTCAGGCCGTGATCCTTGATCTTACTAGAGAGGTAAAGTCTAGTGACTGGGTGAGCTTGTTGACTACACCGTGCTGTGGAGAAACTTCTTTGCAAGTGTGCGGGTTTGTTTTTCGGGGTAGGCTGGATGGAATAGACATGGAGAGTAAGTGGGAGAAAAAGAAAAAAAAGGGAGTAGTTTGTGTGGGTGGGGAGTGGAAGTGTGGAGGTGTGTGTGTGTGTGGGGGGGGGGGCGGCGGAGATGGAGTAATGAGATGTACACACACACGCTTTGCATTCGAAAAGAATATGAAAACACGTTTAATTTCAATCTAATTAAAAAAAAAAAAGATGATTCATAATCGTAAACATTTATTCGTTCAGATGAACATAAATGAATAAAACTATCGATAGGCAAAAGCTTGAATAATAAATTGCATGATTAATCTGTGATTTGCTTACCCAACGGAAACTTGACATGATTGAACGCCTAAAAGCTTTAGTGTTATTATTTTGTAAGCAACGCCTCCGCTATATTTTTTTTTTCACTGGAGAAAGAACTCAGTGTTTGGAATTAAATTATGACAACTCAATTTTCATAGCTAGTAAGGCACGATATGCTAAACTATCTGAACACGACTGTGCTTCGGTTTCTGCCGCCAAGTCCCTTGGGCTTGCGCTTTTTGTTGGTTCTTTATTTATTTTTGTAATGAACTCATATTTAAGATATGAGAATCTGTCAGTTAATATCACCGTATTCACAATTACATATTTCATCTTTAACACGACACAGCGGCGCGTTTGGGCTTAAATAGAGAAATATTAATACAGAATTGTACGAAAACTTATAGATATCAAAGCAATACGAGCACGCATACACACACACACACACACATATGGTGTAAAGTGCACACAGTTAAAGTTGCGAAAACATAATATTTTGCAAATTTTTTTCCCTTTTATCGCGCTAAAAATAATGCTATGTGTTTTTTTTTTTTTTTTTTTTTGAGCCATGTCACAATACGTTATCACAATATGCAAGCTAATTATCGGTGTTTATCTATTGACATTTCAATGCATCTTGGATATTGAACAACAAAGTTCCTTTATTTTTTTTTGACTTTATAAGTGTTATTCAAACAGATCGGGTTGGAAAAAATACGCACCTGATGTTTCTTATCAGTCTTCATTTTGTTTCGTTTTGATTCATTTGGACTAATTTGTTCATTATATGCTTCAACCTAACCTTTTGTAACTCCCTCTTAATAAATAAGTAAAACAGTTCAAAATTTTATAAGAACATACGCAATGAAATTTTGCTTTCCTTAAATGGGCTAACAACTGTTTAAACAATTAGAAAAAAAACCCCAATATTATCGATAAAAGCAAAAGACTATTTATATACGTGTGCTTGTGGGTCTGTGTGGGTGGGTCGGTGTGGTGTAAAAATTTAGAGACGCTTAGAAAATTATGTATAAAATATGAAAATGAATTGCAATTTATGATCTACATGCAGACAAAAATGAAGACATACATGTAACTAATCAGCGAGAAATAGATACTCAGCAAAAAAAAAAAACCTTTGGCAGAGAAAGTCATAAATAGATAGACAAAAACAGACAGACAGATGTGGTGAAGAAACTAAAATGAAAGACAAAAGCAAGGCAGATACAATGATATGGGTTGCAGAAAACATGTAGGCATGAAGACAGGTTACATGACAAAATGGACTATTATCAATTGAGAAAAATTCAAAAATTTTCCGTGTAAATAGTATCATTAAAATGACAATAATTATTCAACATGATAGACTATTTTATCAGCTGTAATGATTGTTACAGAATCCATACAGAAAGTGCAAACATTCTTTGTCCACAACCATATATTTGTCCACAAGAAATATATAATTTTTTTTCTTTATTATTCTAATCTCGACGAACCAAAATAAAACTATCAGTCAGGAACATATTACAGATGGGGACAAAACTTATAGCGCGTACAAATCATATAATAATAGAACCGTTGTTATATTGACATGGAAAAATCAGGAAAAATCTTAAGAATTTGTAGCATGTGTATAAAAAAACTTGTTTTTAAAGAAATTTTTGTTACTATTTTTAGCTTTTGAATTAAGTTTGTACGCGCAAAGTCTGTACTTCAGTTCGCATTAATTTTCAAAGCCATAGTGAATACTTCAAGAAACTTTTTTTTATTTGACCATGTTATGTTTTTCTGACCTGATAGTTGTAATTGCAATAATTAATAAATTAAATTCTTACCGGCGATTCCGACGAGAAGAGAGATGGTCCAAAACTTGACCCTCATATTTGCAGGTCAAAATAAAATAAATCTGCAAGACCGCTTAAAAATTAGTTTGATTTTTCTTACAACGAAAAACTGAAGATAAAGAAAAAAGATAGATATTGTATCAATTTTATTTTTATGCCAAAGAAAGTATCCACCGCTTACAGAATTAGTGGCCTTGGGCGAAATAAAATACTGGAAGCTTTCAAAAGCAACTCCACTTTATATTCCAATGGCCAGAAATACTCTTAAAGAGAATAAATGACAGTCACATTATTAGCGCAGTCTCGCTTCGAACAGAGACAAGTATAAAAAAAAGGGAAAACAGTTGAGTCAATCTCATTGGCTGGTGAAATGGGTCACGTGATTTCTGATTAACAAAGGTAAGAAGACTGAGCGGCATGCAGGAGTGTAGCGCTGTGTAGCACTGGGCAGTGCTCTGAAGTTTGAATTTGTGGTTACGCTTCAAAAGCCCGAGAATCTATTTCCTATACACATAATGATGTAGACGTAATATTGGGTAAATCCGCGAATCCGTCAATACCGAATTAACTCGGTTTTACTGTCGTTTGGCCTACGCGCTGAAACTTCCAATTCCGATCAGACTAAATGCCTGCAGAGGATGGTCCTCGTGGGATGATAGCAAACTAAGATCTGTCGAAATCAATTGATGTCAATGACAGAGTCTTATATGCAGGGGAGTTTCATAGTCCGATAATCTCAAGCTTTATAGATCCATCGGATTCAATGTCAAGAAGTGGTAATGTATACCTGCAAGATGAGTGTGGTGAGTCTCACATTTTACTGACGCCTCATTTGGACATCTATTAAACTTCCTAAACCCTGAGTGCGAAGTGGATGGACACATTAATAATCATTATACATCTATGTGGATATAAAAGTGAGAAAACTTTACAAGCACCGCAGAACCCGAAACAAAAAATTAATGTTAGATCATGTCTTGAAGATGCCACTGTAGTTGAGGGAAATGAAATTATTATAGTTAAATAATACAACCATCAACTTGAAAATTATTCAGTTAAACACTTCGGAAGCTCATTGAAAGATTTTGACTGATATTCAGATTAGTAATAACCTTGCTCAGCATTTTGCTAGAATTGTTTTGGAGAAGTCTTAGCAGTGTGTCTTTTTATTACATTTTCCTTGGGAAACATTATAAAAGGGCATTTATAATACAGGTTATAATCATACCACTGCAAAATATATCTTGCACAGGTATTTGTGAAAGTGCTCCCCAAAAGCACAGCAACCATGTTGAAACAATTTTTATTGTACTGCAATGCTAGGGTAATCTCAGGACCAAAAGATAAAACTAATTACATTGACTCCGAGTTACTTCCCCTTGTTCAGCAAACCAAGATGGCGGATGGATCAACTTCATGCGGTCTTTCAGTCCAAAACAAGAATCAAAGGTAAGACTATTATTGACTTAATTTTATTTTCACCAAAATGTGCTAGATTATTATTCTAAAACCTTTACTTTTTAAAGGGAAACCATTATATTTTGTCTCACTTTCTATTTTCCTACTAAAAAACAGAAGGTAGCTACTTCATTATCGTGCCCAACTAGTTGGGCACCATGCACGAGAGGGCCTGTGTTTTCAATAGGGTGTTTTATCACATCTTGACACTGGCTGGCATGGGAGCGGCGTACTTGTAGGTGCTCTTGTTTATCTTAGATAATGTGTATGTTACCTGTGCTGATTTGGTGCTAGGGTTAAATACATGTTCATCTCTATTTTTTGTTAAAGATCTATATGAACCTATGTCCAGGTTTACATTTCTAGTTTCAAATAAAGATATTTGCTTAGTACGCTTTCTCATCCACCTGTTCATTACATTCTTCTGAAACAGATAGAATAAAAATTTAGAATAAACATTTTTTATTCATGAAACTAAGCTTAAAGAAAATTAACTTAAAACTAATTATTATTTCAAAGCGTGCACTGTGAAAGATATGAACATCCATAAGGTTACCTCTTGTGAGACTGTCTTGTGTATACGTGTTAAATGGTGTAATCCCTTGAGTAGATCCATTTTGCCCAAGTATTTGTAACCTTTACTTTGATTATTCAACAGATATTTCTCAGTCAATCATCAATGAAGTTGCGGACCAGATAGCGAACGACGAGGGGCTGAATAGTAGTGACGTCATGGTATATGTTTTGCCCCTTGAGCACGCTGGGATTGATACTGACGAAGATAGTGCGGATGAGGATGATACCCCGTCTATTGCAAACCTGAGTGGACGGCAGTTAAGAGCTCGAGGCTCAGCGACAGTGCACACACCATCAGGCCGTGTGTTTTTCGGTGAGAGTGACGACTGTGATGCAGCATCTAATAGAGAGACTGGCTCCAATGAAGATGGGCATTCCGAGGAGAGCAGAAGCGTATGAAGAAGAAAAACAAGAAAAACGGCACGCTGGGTGAAACAAGACTTAAGCCCAGAGAACTCCACTTTCAATAGCAGAAACTGGCTCGAGGAAAATGATCTTTCCCCCACATCTTTGTTCGAGCTTTTTTTCGATGAAGAAATCATTTCTCACATCTTAGAGATGTCTGAGATGTATGCTCAACAACAAAATAAGCCAAATTTCAACCTCCCAGAGGCCGATCTCAAACTGACAATCGCAATTCGTATGATCTCGGGATATGCTCCTCTTCATCGGTGAAGCTCTACTGGAAGAACAGTGAGGATATCTACAACCCAGCGGTGGCGAATTCTCTCACAGTCAAACAGTTTGAGGAGATACTGAGATACATTCATTCTGCAGACAATTTAAAATTGCCTGAGGACGACAAGTTTGCGAAGATAAAGCCTCTATTTAACATGCTGAATGATAAATATCTGTTATATTGGATAAATGGACAGAACCTCAACGTTCACGAGTCAATGGCACCCTACTATGGACGTCATGGGGCAAAACAATTTATTCATAGCAAGCCCATCCGTTACGGGTTCAAGCAGTGGTGCCTCAACACACCTGATGGGTACCATATGCAGACAGAGCCTTACCAAGGAGCAAAAACAGTCAAGACTCAACCAGATCTTGGCGTGGGAGGGTTTGTTGTAAAGGATCTCATCAGTGTTCTTCCCGACGAGGACAAGTTCTGACTGTATTTTGACAACCTATTTACATCTCCTGCCTTTTTAAGTGCTATAAAGGACAAAGGCTACGATGCAACAGGAACCTTGCGCGCCAACTGTTTGAACCAGTGTTCGTTGGAAGGAGTGGATAGCATGAAAAAGATGAAGAGAGGTTCGATGGACCACCTTCTAAACCTCGACGAAATTATCATTTTATTGCGTTGTTTGTTTCTATTATTCTGCCTTTAACCTACGAAGCCTGTACAGCTATCTCCATAAGTCCAATGACCCAATAGAGTTTTAGACAGATTTACATTTCCAATATGTCGGAAATTTCTTTACACCTATCATTGTGTTCAAAGTGCATGTCAGTGAGGTTACAAAGCGATTACAGATCATACCCTATATGTACCTGTTGACGAGGCAGCCCATGCATGGCGCCCCAACTTGTTGGGCAATTTTTTAAACATGAAAAATTCACTCAAAATCGTTTTTTTTTTTTTCATAAAATGCAACACAGTATCTTTCATTGTGCTCTAACACTTAATTATATGTGAAAATGAAAAAAATCTAAGAGGCCATGCATAAACGGGTAAATGTTAGAATCTGTTAGTGCTGGCTGCTTTTTATTGCTACCTGGGTTTAATTGTTTTGAGAGATGAATGCCTTAATTTTTTTGTTTGTTCCTTCTTTCGCCTAAAATATGAAGAAAAAAAATACTACTTATAGCCACACTTAATATTAAGTCCCAACATATACCAACAGACATGCTAAAATTTGAAAATAACTCAGTTCCCATACTCGAGACAGTGGGTCACTTATAGAAAGTATTAATTTTCCAAAATTGAAATACAGCACTTCCATTCTAGATGGGTGAAAGAAGTGTGAAATCTAATGCAAGTAAAATTATTTTAGTTAAATCATTTTGAGTTTCATAAAAATACCTCATTTTTCTTTAGTTTGGGTATATCGCGTAAGCTCATTAACAACATATCGAAAAGTAACGAAAAGTAACAGATGCTATGAGAGATACGAGTCTTCTTTAGATAACATTTAGTTTCCAAACGATCATAACAAAATTTATAACCTTTTGTAGAAGAAAGTCTTAGCATCAAAAAGTCGTAACTAGACATACGTCAGTTTGCTTTCTAAATTAAGGTTTGAAAAGTGCTGTAGCAAGAAAAAGTAAGAGTTGATCATTATCATATCTGCGATGTTTAAAAAACATTTGCCTGCCAAAAATTTAACCAAACGCTTGATTAGTAATGGAATAAATCAGTTTTTTGTTCTTCTAAAAAAAGGGCATTTTCAGATGCGACTGTTTGGTCCGTGACCCTCCTATTGTTCCAAAGCAATGGACCTAAAACTGAAATACCACCTAGAAGAACGCTTCTCCCAATCTAAGCCATTGTGGAACGCTCTACTAATGTAAGCAGTCTATGCATAGCTCACTTGTGGCATGGTATACAGGAAAGAGACTTTGGATCGACCTTCAGCTGTTGCTATTGGATGCAAACCTCTTCATTAGTCTTGAGCGAGTTATATCGTGGGCAAACTGAAAAGTCAATAAAAAAGTGCATCGCTCTAGGAGGTCCTCATTAAAGTATAAGCTCAGCCTTACACACTTACATACATATGCATACGCATTCAAAGCGCAAATTTTCAACCACCCTGATAATGCTATGGTGTAGATAAGAAAGAGCTTTTTTGTATCCTTAAGTTTTTTTACTACCTTTATGATCTGTTTATTTTGAGTTTAATTGTATTGCTGTACGCAGGATGCGGTGATGACTTTATCTAAGAAATAAACATTCCTGTATAGTATAGAAGTTCCGGTAGCAGAGAAGTCATTAAAATATTTGCTTTGACTGCGCGGGTCTTTTTGCTCTCCAGATTCTTATCTTAGCAACGACAGTGATCGTTTTCAATACTTTAAGTCTCTTGGCAACTTGAAGGTTTGAATATCTAAATATTGACATAGCTTGTTCTATCAAGGCGTAATCTTGGCCTTAGCGGAGCTATACGCCAATCTGTGCTCTTATCATCTCAGTACGCCCCTCTTGCCTCGCCATGTCTCACATGCCCACTACAAATGTTTAATAGTTAGCTTTTCCGCGACGCAGTTGTGGTTTGTTCGAGGACTAAATGGAGATGGCCGGGATTTTTATCGATTGAATGAACATGATGGATTGATAGGGTCAACGATATCAATCGCCACACTCGGGAAAGGCTTATCAACCAGAAGAACCTGTTCTAGGGATACTCTTGGCACGATACCTTTCTTTACTGGCTATATAATCGCAGAACCGGCAATATCCTGTCACATGGCTATCCGCCCCGGGCCAGTAGAAGTTGCCCAGGATCCTGTCCTTTGTTTGCCTGGTTCCTAGGTGCATTTTTTATTATGGAGTCGTGAAACTGATTTGGTAGATGTACCTGTTTCATGTTCACATTTAATCATCGAATCTGCGACATACTCTGCAATTGCTCTGCAAAGGGGGCGCGCGTTATCTCTGTTCGAACAATCTTCTTTACATCCTCAAGTCCTTGTATTGCCGAATCCTCTTGTTGGAGACTGATCAGCTGGCCATGATGAACTCCACCATGACTCTCCAGCGAAGGCACCCTTAACGGTCTAGTTGCCTTCTCATGCAAAGTTTGAACTCTGGTCGTCGCCGCACCTACCAGCATAGTGATATATCAGGATCCTTAGGGCCTCTCGCTTTCTTCCAAGTTTGCAATGATGTCTTGACAGATGACGTCACGCAGGCAAAACGCCTTTACTTCTCAACACAAGTAAGGCATCCTCAAGTTCAGCCACAAGGTGTGTTGTCGATCTTTATCAACAAACGACTACCAGCCAGCTGACTCTCCTGACTAATTCCTTGCCCAGCATAACACCTTTGCATCCGGTGTCCCTCATCACGTCGACAATCTAGGTCACGAAGAACTTTCTCCCTTACATTCACTGCCGGATGCTCCGGACAGACATCCATAACTAGTTCTTGGATGAACAAAACACTCTGACCTCATAAGTCTCTTTCGTCTGAAACTATTCAACCCATCAGTTTAAATACACTTTGATCCTTACTATAAATACAATGTATGTTACGTTTTCGTTACTCTAGCCCTCCTCCGTTTTACACACTTGGAACCTGTATCGGCATCCACCCTCTGTAAAGTCGTCTCTCTACATTAGCGCCTACTGTACCCCATCATAATCCAAAGGTTGGGCCGTGGAAGTAAAAAAGAGAGACAGTCCAGTTAGGAGTGCACTCGGGAAACTCACTCCTGCCGAGGCTATTGGCTCATTCCCGCGAACCTTTCAAAGCGTGTCAGCCTGCTGTCCAAAAACCTGTATCTTTTCCAACCACAAAATTAGACACTTTTGCAAATATGGCCCCGGCGTCTGACTCGTGTTGAATTCTCTCAGGATCAGTCTTTACACTAGGGCAATTTCTCAAGCTCGATTTTTTTGTCTTCATACTTCTGTTTTTCTTTCAGAGCGTTCCACTTCTCTTTCTCTTTCAGCAGGTTCCGCTTCTTCTTGCTTCAGCTGAAATTCTTTTTTCTCTCACTTCAGTTGTGAAGTTCTCTTTCTTCTCGCTTCAGTTGTGCTCTCTTTCTTCTCTCTGTTGTTCTCGTTCTCTCTTGGCGAGTGGTTTGAATTTTAATTTCAAAACTTTTTCTCTCGTCTCACCTCTGTATCCTTATAGGTCGGTATATTACATGGCTTTTTCTCTCAAGCCCCTGTCTATTTCTGAAGGCCAGTAACTTCATTTCGATTACATCTAGATCTATTTTCAATCTCTGTCCTTGTCTATCTCATCGGCTTTGCTATATATGATACGAATAGATTTGTGCTATAACACTGGGTCTAGCAGAACGTCGCCTGAGACAAGGTGTTCTTTCATTAAGAACAAAGCGGAAATTGAAACAAAAATTTTATAAATTTAAATCACGAATGATTTTAGAACAGAAACGTAAGTTTCTATAGATCTACAGCTTCACCAACATTAGCGATCTCTCTCAATAATCTGTTAGCACTCTCTTTTACACAAACGGCCCTCAGATACTAGAAAAGACTATTTATGGGATAAACAGGCCAATATTAGTCAATATTTAATAAACCATTTATTCCAGATTTGCTATCTTATATATTCAGGGTTAACTAAAAGTATTGATCAAACAAATACTCTCGTTTATCCCCTATTTTAATATATATTTGAAGATGAACGGAACGTTCTAGCTTATCCCGTTTACAATAGGCCTAACCGGGCCGAGTCAATATAAATATAACAAGTAAACAAGGCTAGATCAAAAGATTAGCCTTTCCCAGTCTACATCACGATTAAACTCACGACAGCCATTTTTGTGACACAAGGTGCAGAGCAATGGAAATAACTCGAGTTTGTTAGCTGCTATCGCACTATACCTCATTCGAGTTAACAGAGATTTGTTGAAAACAGTAATAGCGGTGATCGTGTTAGCATGTTCACTTGTGACATGATCATACGCCTTTCATAAAGCGTATTCACTGACACATAGGGCTACGCATCACAAAAATGTAAGTTCAGTGCCTTAATCTTATGTTTTATCTGGAAACACATTCAGTATAATAGTGCGACGCTTCAGTCAAAGCATGGTTAGCGGCTTAGTTGATGTTTCACGCCATAATAATACGTGTTCAATCAGTCTTATGCTTTCCATTTAAGAATATTAAATGGCGACCCCCTCCCCCAAGGAAAAAAAAAACAAACAAAACGAAACTAAAAAAAAAAAAAAAAAAAAAGGCTGACATATTGGAAAACATTGTTTAGTGTTATCTTGTACTATCTTCTTTATTTTTAGGAATTAGGTCAAGATAGTACTAAGG
The DNA here is from genome assembly GCA_019648995.1 of Plakobranchus ocellatus. Lineage (NCBI taxonomy): Eukaryota > Metazoa > Mollusca > Gastropoda > Plakobranchidae > Plakobranchus > Plakobranchus ocellatus. The sequence goes on along the minus strand of BLXT01001997.1, from coordinate 144,932 downwards.
CAAACGTTTACCCTATAGATGAAACTCGTCACATGATTGGATAATTTGAAGTAAGTGCAGGATAACACGTTAAAGCTCTAACTTTTTACGGAGTCAGAACAACATCGACCCTGGAGTTTACACAACGATCTCAAACTGTTAGAGTAACCTGTAACGTATTCGTTTTATATTTATTGAGCGTGCAAGCCTCAGATTACACACGATACATGTATTAGATATAGACACAACAGACAAGACATCAGGACTCCATGTCGTCAACTTGGGAACAGGAAATGTTCAATTTATTTTCGTTTTGGTACAAGTTGCCAGATTGGCATTGGAACTGATACCGATGATAGTAGAGTTGCAAGCCAAATTATATTTAATTACTTTTGATGAGTTTACTTGAACTATATAAAATATATAATATCAAATTATATTACATAACCCTGTCAAAGTAATGCTTTCTCGCCACTCTTTTCTATGGCAAAATTGGCTCGAATTGTGTCAAAACTTAACTCGATCTAAAAAAAAAAGATAGCACTGAGGTTGCGATTTTTTACTTTTTTAAAAATTATTATTTTTATTCTCTGCATTAGTTAAAGGGTGAAGCAAACAATATATTAAAAATCCAGAATTATCACCATAACAGTGTTGCTGCTGGTGTTAATAATACTGTGATGTTTTAGGTGCGGATATTGCTGCGGAAAGTATGTATTGCTTGCATATAATTGTTTGATCCTAATGATAAATACTGACTGTTCTGTGTGAAATTGCTCCACTAAATCTTCTCCTCTTCCTATTGTTGCAGTGGTGGCACCGTGGATATATCACCCTCCATGAGACCTTTGGAACATTTTATAGCGGATTGGAACCCTTCCGCCGGCGCTTTGGCCTGACCTAGGGCCTTAAAGCCTGAGAACATTTTTTGTGATCAGGCTATGTATAGAAACCAAAAACCAAAACAAAACTATCTCTAATTTCACATACCCACAGTTATCTGTGTTAATTCATGCAGATATGTGCCGGGCTTTTGCAATAGACGGTTGTCGACTAATAAGCTGGATCTAATTTGTTACTTGAAACTTGCGTAAAAACTTGGTATTCGGAAACTGTAGCATTTTCTTTCTTATATTATTTTATCACAAAAAATGAAGATAAAGAAAATTTCTCTCTCTATGTCTATGCAATATTCGAAATATTTTGCGTCTAACATCTCTCTCCCCACCCCAACCCCCTTACCCACGCCCCTAAAAGGAAGAAAGTAAACAATAAAGATAGGTTTTTATTTATAAAACACTTACTACACATTAGAAAAATAAAAAAAAAATTGTTTGTTTAAAATTTTAAGAGTTTTCTGTTTCAAAGCAGTGTCCTTTTCTTTTTTAACAGCACACATTCTCACAATCACCAAACGATGCAATACGAACGAGACACTTTATGATAATGAAAAATAACGATTTATTAGACTACTTCGGTTGTTTTCACATAATTATATCACAATATAGATGTACAAAGAAGAACAATGCAGACAGTATCAAATACTTGATTATTACTTAAATCACATCTAAAAATTGGAAACATTTAAAACAGGCATATCACAATGTAATACATAATTGTCCCCCTTTTTTACTGCTTCCTTTCTTTTTTCTTTTCCTAGAATGTAGACTTGTAGCAGGCGTGAGCAGTAAATTGCATCTTATTTCTCTGCAGTGTACAGACAACTCACACATTATCCAGGTTTTTAACTGTTGCATTTCTCTTCCAATTTACTAACCAATTTTAACATTTGTCTACCCCTTTCTCCTTTGCCATCATAAATTCCATTCAATGAGTATCGAAATTTAAACTTGCACAGTAAAAAAGAACGGTATCTTAATTGTAGCTTTTAGAGGTCTAGAATGGAGGTAACCAATCACCCTTGACTCCCTCGATTGAGGTCTTGAGAACAACTTCATTCGTAAAGAAAACCTGACTAAGAAAAAAAAAAGAACTTTTGAACGTATTTCTAATATATATATATATATATATTTAAATATATATATTTGTTTCTTTGTTTCTATGTTGTTCGACAGTTTCATTTCAATAGTTTGTTGAAAAACAAAAATACATCCCATTTTGCGTCTTGTTGCTATGAAGAATCTACAGAATATATACACTAATCACTTGATGAGTGTAAAAATTTCCTTGAAAACACAAAGTGTTGGTAAATTGGGTATAAGCGTCAAGGTATGGATTGTGTTCCGACGACTGACACAACAAAAGAGGGGTAGTTGTACATCATTACAATATTTATTGTAATTGGCGTTCACAGAAAAGGTATACATTATCAATTCAGTTTATATTCGAAAGAAAACAGATCATAATTATAAAAAAAGAAAAATTAACCACAAGCAGAGGAAAAAGCTTAAGAAATATGGCACCATTCGGAAGAAAAATCAGTAAAACTCCTCAAGGTTTGAAAGAACCAAATCCAAACATTTTGTCAATGTCATTTTTATGTTTAGCAGACTATAAACATAATAAGTATTGAAGTTATTCTTATTCGTAATTTTACAATGCAAAATATTGAATTATGCTACCTCTGTCTGTTTTGATCCAACTTTTTTCCCCCTGCCAATTATGTTTAACTTGTAATTCCTAAACGGGATTCTAGTGATATAACAACCCGTAATTAAAGTAAGTAATAATCTTAGAAAGCTTATAGGTTTTATATAGTATTCTTTTGGCAAGTAAAAATAGGCTTAGTTGATCTCCAGATGGTTAAGAATGCCGCTGATAGTGTATTACTTAGATAATAAATCTTTCTTTTCTCTAAATATTTTTTAACAGTTTTAAACTATGGAACCCAGATTATCAAATCTAATCACTCAGTCATTGCGGGCTTAGTTCTCCAAGTTCTTATATACATGTAAATGTCAAGAGAAATGATTGGCCTGAAAGCCTAACATCACATTTTAATGGTAAGGCGATAGCGCGCAAACCAAAAAAGTCTCAAGACCATTTGGGTAAAACAAAAACATGTTATGGATCCTTTTTTCAATGTGGTAGCATAAAAAACTGGAATGTTAGAAGATTTGTATAGAATAAAAGCATATCTTGTACAGCCACACCTGAAGTAGATACTTTGTAAAGTTGATATAAACAGTTGTAAAGGAGGCAAACATTTATCACAAAACTATAGAAAGCTACATTTATGCTTTGTTATGTTGAAACTAAGCTAAAAAAAAAAAGGGAGCGAAGTCAAATTGAAAACAAAAGAGATATAGGTGGGGAATTGACGAAAAAGTAAAAAGAGAAATTGAATAAAAAGACAAAAGACAATATTTAAAATTGAATTTGGGGCGTTTTGCGAGACATTTCAAGAAATAGAGGAGAATTATAACGCGCACTTCAATTGAAGGAAAAACAGAATAAATTTGACCCTGATGAGAGTAACCTTTGTATTGACAGTGTCTTTGTGGCTAAGGAACCAAACCCTGTAGCTTAATTAAGTCATGCTCATCTTTTCTTTTGTGCGCCGTTGCAAAAGATTTAAAGACAAAATGTATAGATTAAAGGACAAAAGGTGCGCCTGTCTAGAGGTCAAATGTGTTATGCCAAAACTCTCCTCTATCTCTGATTTTATCCTCACAAAGATTAAAAGATTTCCATACCAGAAGATTTGAGGACAGCTTCATACGTGACTAGCACGTCTACCGTCCCTCTTCCCATCTTCATGCAGACATCACAAAGGATTAGTCTCCTTGAAAAGTCTGATCTCTTGCAATCCCAAGACATTAAAACTTGGGAAGTGCCTCTTAAAACCTCCCGAATGAGCAAAACAAAAAGAAAGGATGGATTGTTTTTCTGTAGAGTTTTCTGTTTCTCCATTTACTTTTTTTGCTTTATTTTTTGTTTTCTTTTTCTTTTATCTTCCATTAAAGCGCTTCTGAAACTGGTTGCAGAGAAAAAATAACGAAGAGTTGATTTCGAGAATCCATTTGAGCAATTTTAAATACGTAAGAAAATGTAATTACCTTTCTTTTCAAAACTTGTTTCAGACCTTATTGCTCTTTACTAAGCATAGAATCTCGTACACGAGAATACTGTAATTAAAGACTTTGACATTGAATAAAGAAAAGTTAAATTTTCCTTCTCCCCGCGTTCTTCTTGGCATCTTCGCTCCCCTCACTGTTTGGTGTGCCCAGATTAAACAAAGTCCAGGCGGGAGATGACCGCAGCAAAAAGGATGAGCAGAAGTGAAGCTGCAGCCTGGGCGACACCGTCTGAGGAAAGAAGATAAGACTATCACTAGACACAGGAGGCTATTGCTGTTTGCAGTGTTAGTGTGATGGATTGTGTTACACAAGTCACACCACCTTGTGGTTTACGTGTTTCGTCTTTGAATAATCACATTTTAATTTTAGAATAAGCCTGATTCTCTCCATCAAGCCATCCGTAATGTGATGTTGATTTTCATAAAAAATCGGTATAATTAAGAAGGCTTTATTTTAATTAGCGTGACTCTTGCATATAAATGGCTATTATCATAATTATGGATTTTTAAAGATCATTATTATTATTATTATTATTATTATTATTATTATTATTATTATTATTATTATTATTATTATTATTATTATTATTAT
>BLXT01001997.1:48726-60403 GCA_019648995.1 Plakobranchus ocellatus | reverse complement strand
CTCGCTCGCTCGCTCTTTCTCTTCTTCTTCTTCTTCTGTTTTTTTTTCGACAGACACGTTATGGAGAAACTGATGTATCTTGAACTTCCATCAGAGTTGTCTTTAGAAACCAACACACGAAACCACCGTTAGACTCTGATCTTCAGACTTTTTGACACTTCTGTAAAATTCTCTTAGCCTCTTTATCAATTTGGAAGAGAAGTAAGGTTAGAGTGAATGAAAATAAACGGCTGGAAAGTCAAATTTCTATTGAACAAACAAAACGAGACTTTTAAAAGAACGTATTTGACATCATTCATCATTTACGTGTCTACATGAGACGATACTCAAACACACAAGGAAATGAACAAAATTAACATTCAAAACAATATAAGTTCTTATATATATATATATATATATATATATATATATATATATATATATATATATATATACACACACATAACGTAAATTAATTTGGGGACTTTTCCAAACTTGTTGTCAGTACTTGCCTGACAAATTATTTGTGTTACCTGAATATTTACAATGTACTTTGTGTCGTCTGCTACTTAAGTCTAACACAAGCGTGTTTTCTCGCAGTTAGTATTCAACATGACGGTGTCCATATGTTTCATTACTGTGCTTAGAATATTGCGAGGACTTGTGGGAGAATTCGGCCTACGTTCGGGGAACAATGTAATGTTCGAAAGAATGAGCTATGAGAGAAGAGAGGGAGAGAGAGAGAGAGAGAGAGAGAGAGCCGTTGCTTGCTTGACTTTCATTTTATAACGGTTATAAAACAGACACAAAGGACTTTTTTTGGCTGATAATAATGCATAATTGAATTTATGGACAAATTAATATCAACATCAATAGTCAATATATATATTTAGATAGAAACATATATGTTATAATTGTGATAATAGGTGAGATGTTACTGTAGATTTAAATTCTTAATATGAAGTGAACGAGATGAAATTACGCATTGACGATGGTAGAGAGCTCAATCACAGGTGCACCAAGAAAGATTTTTGGCAATATCAACCAATTTCAATATAGATAGATAAGAGAAGAGACCCCAAAATGGAACCTTGTGGAACTCCTCGAGGATGATTTTATTGAAAGGCAAAAACTGTAATCTACCAGATAAAAAAGATTTGAGAAGATGAAGTATAGAGCAAGAAAATCCACAATATGACAGATTGTTAATGAGGATTTTATGATCAATGATATCAAAGGCTAGTTTAAAATCATTAACTAGGAACAGTTCATTTTGTCCAAATTGATAGCTTTCAACCTGAACTCACTAGTTCCAATTAGAACGTGTGACAACAGTGTTGAGTCCGAAAACCTGACTGGCTACTATGTAATGAATTATGTTGAGTTGAAAAATTATTCAGATTTATAAATATATATGTCTTTCTAAAGATTTGGACAAATTAGACAGGATGGAAATAGGCCTGTAATTAGACGCTAATTTTATACCACCTCTCTTATGTATCGGAAAGACTAAGGCTCTCCTGACAATTTCTGAGAAGAAATTTTATTAGTAAACAAGTTATAAATAGATACAAGTGAGTCAGCCAGAGCCTACACATTGATATGCCATCAAATGGAGATGTTTCTTTTGGGTTTATATTCTTAAACAACGAAAGTACATCAGCAAGGGATATGTAAGGTATACATTTTGAGGTCACCTATCTGAACAATTTTTTTTTTCATCACAGAAACTGCGAGTTTTGCGAGTGGTTTCTCAATATTGTCTAAATAAAGATCATCCGAAAGTTAATTTGGTAAGACAAAAGGAGAACTAAAATAATCAACAGTCAAATTATTACATGGACTTTCAGCAGAGTGTTTTTTCCTACCGGCAAGCTGGTTAATGGCAATCAAGATGTTCTTTTGGGAGGAATTTGATTTTCAAAATAGGGTTTGCTTTTGTTTTTCAAGTAAAGAAATTTCTTTGCTTTAAAAAATCCTTACGTAAACCATGTTTAAAACGCCAGTCACCTCAGATGCAAATTAAAAATTATTCATACCTGTTTAACACGTTTGGTACACAAAGTAGCACGTTTATTAGTTACAGAAGTAAAACTCCGTAAATCAATGGCGTGATCTGTTTTGATGAGCTTGTCGAACTGAAAATGTTTGAAAATACGAGAGTGAACTTCTTCATGGCTTGTCTTTTTAAAATGAATCTTTTGCAAACTCCACATTGCGCAGATTGAAAAGTGGTCGCTTTTGCGACAATGAACCACACAACTTTCTTTTATTCCGTTATATTCAAGTGCAATGATATGAGCAATCAAAGTCTTGGATTTATTATTAACTCGAGCAAAATCGTCTACATATTGATGGACTTTGTGGGAGGAAATACGTGAATCCCATCGTTTTTTAGGAATTCCAACATTGATATTGAAATCTTCTAGCATCATAATTTTTTTAATCATTTTTAGTCACAGCATCATCGAGCATTAATTTAAAGTAATCACCCCATTTAAAAGATTCCCTTGCATTTTTGTAAATGAAACTGACAAAAAGGAAGATTTTTTACACAACCAACTCCATCCATAGACATTACACATTGATATCGAAACACGATGAAATTTAACATCAAATTTATTGTAAATACATAAGCCTTAATAACCAACGAGTAATCTTAAAGGGAGGTATATTTATTTCCCTGTTATCAGTATTATCATTGAGATGTGATTAACTAAAACCAAAAATTGAAAAATCATTAGAAATTCACATATAACAGACTTCTGCATGTTCATTTATAAGGCGTCTTATATTTAAATGGCCTAACCTTAGACCAGTAAAATAAAGCCAACAATTAGAATATGATATCTGAGACATTTTGGTACATTATTAAAAGGGCATTTAGTAAAGATATGAAGCTATGCTTCACGCAAATAAGGGGTGATTTGAAAATCTTTAAGGTGCTCGTATACAGGCGGAAAAAGCATGCCGAAAAACGAATGGGCGACGTGCGGATTTTGCTTTCGGGTAATCCCTAGGCTACTATGATTCCGCCCTTGCGTTTACGCCATTCCTCGTACGCGGGCGGAAAACAGCATGCTAGAAACTGCACGAGAATCATGTGATATTTTTGGCTAAACAAAATGGCGTCCACCATGAGCAAGTAGATTTATCTCAAGTATGGATTTATTCGAGCCAGGATAAACTGGACTTGTTGCATGTAGATCTAGCTTTGGTGACGGTCGCGCCTGACGATGAAAAGTAACAACACATTAGAAAAGACTGTCTCTATCAGTCTCTATCAAATTTAATTTTGTAAACTTTCTTCAGTCATCTGTAAGAGTTTATTTTGATAAAAGTAATATTTATTAATATAGAAGAAAACTTTCACTTCTTTAATTGATGCCTATAAAATTTTAAGATTTGCAAGAACGGAATATAGGCACCCTCAAAAGAGAAACCAGATCCTTTTTTTAAAATGATTTTATGTCAATAGAGTATGCTAGTAATGATATCCTGCTTAAGCAATGCGTTACGGATACAAAGTAAAAATGGATGCAAAATATAACTTACATAGAATTGTCAACTCAAAAACAAATTAAGTTTCTATTGTGACCTCAGGAAGAAAGAGCTAAGAAACCTGAATGATGAAAACTGAATTTTCCACATATGACACTATGTTCACAAATTTAATGCAGACGTACATATTAAAAATGAAAACCCTGATATCTTTACACTTTCAGCAACAATTGAAAAAAGGAAGCATGCTACCCAGTAAATCATATGGCCATTCCAAGTGTCATAAAATAGAAGTTTTTGGCTAACTTTGCACATTTGATAAAAAAAAATGCAGAAAGGGTCAATTAACAGTAGGCATAATATACTTCATTGGAAATTGCTGGTGAGACCAAAAAATCATCACATGGACCGAAAAAAAACAACTGAACATTGTTCTGTATATCAAATTTAAAGTGAATGTTACATATGAAAAAATAAAACAAATTTATTACAAGGAACACTTAATTAACCATCCCAACAAAAAATTTTGTGATTATGGGCATAAGAAAAAAAAATATATCTCTAGCCATAATACTGATATCTCAGTAAAATAATCAAGCCTTAAAGATAACCACGTGCAACCAGATTACAGATAACTGGTCTGTATATACAGCATTCATATTTTTTTCTGCTGTTATTAAATATCAAGAGCATCCACAATGAAATAACATATGTGTAGCATGCAAAACTGTAATCTCTTTTTATTTTGGGCTGAATCAAGTAGTCAAACCTAAAAAAAAACAATTGCAAATAACTATACCTTGCTTATGTAAAGCATTGACAACTCCTTTTGCTTTATTTGATGTCATGATAATAAACACTGCAAATTGCAATCGAAAATTGCATTGCCATAATTAAATTTTTCTATCAAGTATATGTGTTTTGGATAGTCGACAAAGTAAAAAGTGATCGACAGGAAATCTATAGCTTTATTTGTATCAAAACCTCACTAACTTCAAACTTTATTGTTGCTTTGACTGCAACGGCAGAATATATCCAATTCATCAAAATTTTTAAAAATTCAAATTAAGGTTAGACTGAGCTCTAGTGAATGATAGTGCTTTTGGAGGATTGGCATGTAAATTAGATACATCATTTTTTTCAAGGAATAAAGACATGTACAGGGTTATTATCATATGACCCAGGCATGCTTAGTAAGAATGAATCTTTGAGAAGTTTGTCCTTGTGGTCAGCTTCAAAATTTATGAGTATGAGGTTTTCGATGCTCTACAGACTAGTGGGTAATGTGAATAATATTGTGTTGTATTAATCAACAATATGTTGAAAATAGAAATGCAAAAAGATCCCCACCTCTGTTTCATTGATTATTCTAAAGCTTTTGACTGAGTAAGACATGTATAATTGTTTCTTATGCTAGAAAAATTAGACATCGATGGGAAAGATCTGAGAGTAATTAGAAATTTATACTCGGATCAGACTGCATCTGTAAGAATTAAAGGAGAACATGGTGATTTCAAACCCATTAAAAGAGGTTTGGAGCAGGGATGTGTAATGTATCCTGATCTTTTTAAACTTATATAGTGAAATAATCTTAAGGCATCTTCATGGCATTTGAGGCTTAAATATAAATGGACAGAATTTAAATAATCTCAGGTAGGTAGATAATATAGTTTTAATAGCGGAATCTGGCAAACAACTCCCAAAACTTCTAGATACTCTAGGTTTAGAGAGCGAAAGAAGGGGGGGGGGTGCTATAGAAAGAGGGCCAATTCCTTGTTTTTCAATTTATGAAAATAATTAATGCATTAGCAATTAATCTGTGGCATGATTTGAAGAAAAAAGGTGTTATTACATAAATTTATTCATCAGTTGCTGTGGAAACGGCGGATATTTTGAAAAAGAAACGCTCTTTTAAAACTTTAAGGCTCCCTTAATTTTTCACCAAGTGACTTCAAACATTGTGTAAAGACATGCATTATTAATATTTGAAAAAAATTAGATCTAACCTTTAAAAACCATTATTCTAAGTAATAGCTTTAGAATATATATTATTTAGTTAGAGGTCCAGCAGCTGTGTCTTAGAGATACTATTCACCTCTTGGTGTTTTCCTCTTGAAGGGGTATTTGTTTCCATGTAAAATGATCAAGGATAGTGAGTGGATTTTATGAGAAAAGACTTCAAATTAAGTTGGTACGCAGCAGACGGGAAGGAAAAGGTTGATTAACCTGGTATTTCTATAAACAACGACACTTATACATTTTAAAATGATTATATAATCCAAATAATTAAATGCAAAGTATTCACTCATCTGATTTACACTTAAAAGATACCATGTTATCCCTGGCGTAATCTACACTTTCACTCAGCTAGCAGCTAAGCTACATTTTTATCTGCTCCACAAGTAACAAGCTGAGGCTAGTCCGAACATAAATTAAGTTCTACACAACAACTATTTTGAGCTATCAATATTTCACTAGCATCGAACGATAAAAATGTTAATCTAATTCAAGTTTTAAGATCAAACGTAGCCTACATTTGATCTAACACAAAGTTATTATATTGTTAGCATTATAGAAATATAAGCAAATGGTCTAGATCTAGTAGTTTGGGCCTGGATATAGATCTAGGTAGGCTACACAATAGTTTTACACCATAGACCGAAAAAGGACTTATTTTTACCTTGTCTATACAAAAGCCGATGATTATGGGATTAAAATATAACAAACACGTATATTGGATATACATAACAATTGTAGCTCTAAACTAATGATTTATTGAACACGTCTTACCTGAATCTGCAAACACGAGGCTAAGCAGTAATATTTCTCATCAAATCATCTCTAACTAAGTAGAGGGAAACCCATCGGAAAGCGGAAGTGCTACGCCTACTGAAAATATATTGGAAAGCTAATCGGAAATTTCCACATACTATAAAAAGAACTCTGGCAGGGATAGAATTGTGCATCAAAATCTACATCGACACTATTTTGCAAGAGCAAAATTTTCAATCTTTATATTTTCGATATCAGATACTGTTGTGAGCTAACATGTTTCTGATAATCAGAGACCATTAAACAGTGTTTTAGTGATTCTAATATTGGGGCATTTTCTGTGCCACACAAAAATGTTGTGCTGAAAAACAAACTCAAATATAGAAAGACGCTCCATAAAGCCGCTCTCTCTATCACTCTCTCTCTCTCTCTCTCTCTCTCTCTCTGTCTCTCTCTCTCTCTCTCTCTCTTGCTTACATATATAGAAAAAGTGAGAGAGAGAGAGAGAGAGAGAGAGAGAGAGAGAGAGGGAGAGGAGCCAGTTGAATGGAAGAAATTAAGAGAAAGAGAATGTTTCGAACGGATTAAGAAAGACAGAAAGAATGGAGAAAGAACGATTTATACCGAACAATTACAAAAACAAAGAGAGAAAGAGAGAGATAGACAAGTTTTAGAGAAAGAGCCTAAGAAAAAACATATATAGAAAAAAATATTAGTGCTCCTGAGAGGTAATCTTGCTCATATATGATTATATAACCAATACAAAGAAAAGAAAGGCAAAGAGATATATGTAAGTTGTTGATAAAAACGAAGAAAATGAGAGAGAGAGAGGGAGAGAGAGAGAGAGAGAGAGAGAGAGAGAGAGAAAGAGAGAGAGACAGACAGACAGACAGACAGACAGACAGACAGACAGACAGACAGACAGACAGACAGACAGAGTTAAATTGAACGAAACATTGTAGAAAAGAATTTGAAAATTGATTAATCAGTCGGAGATTATCCAAAACGTAAGAGAGGCAAATAGGGAATGTGCTGAGAGTTCTTTAGCTCTATGTCGGCATGACATGATCTACAATATTTCTGATTCCATTTCAACCAGTCACAGACTAATACAATGTTAATGCAAACTCACTCTCACCTCGGAGTTGTGAGTAGACCTGGACATCTTGGCATCTTGAAAACCTTTGTTGCCTCTGAAGCTTTGGCTGAGAACAGAGACGTACTCGAATTCTTGCTCTCTTGTTTTTATATTATCCTCGCTAGAATGGAACAATATTTTTCATCAGTCTCTATTTAATAATGATAAAATGATAGTAATAATAATAATAATAATAATAATAATAATAATAATAATAATAATAATAATAATAATAATAATAATAATAATTAAAATAATAATAAGAAGAAGAAGAAGAAGAAGAAGAAGAAGAAGAAGAAGAAGAAGAAGAAGAAGAAGAAGAAGAAGAAGAATTATTATTATTATTATTATTATTATTATTATTATTATTACTATTATTATTATTATTATTATTATTATTATTATTATTATTATTATTATTATTATTATTATTATTATTATCAACATCAATGTTGATTATAATGTCATGAAGAAACAGATTTTTTCGAGTCGTTAATGTGAGAGTTTGGAAAGCTTATGACAATAATATGCAGATTAAGTTCTAAAGGAGAGCAACATAATTTTCTTCAAATGAAGTTGAAATTAAGCAGACACTGACTTAGAGTCCCGGAATAGAAGAAGCCCGCCTTCAAATGAACTCAAATCGTAGGGCTTCTTTGGCATTCCAAGACTTCGTTGCTACTGCACAGTTGTTTGGGACTTGAAATTTCGCAAGGCCTCAGGTTTTTAATCATTGACTTATAATGCATCATGGTCGCTACAATTGGGTTGACAACTTAGTCAAACAAGCAAATCATTTTGTTTTATTTCCAATCATGAAATGTTTTCGTTCATCATTTCTGAAAAAAGATGTTCGCCTGAATAGAACTGATCATTGATCTGAATGTATCCTAAAGGAAATTTGTGAAAAGCAGTGAACAAATCGGTTCTTGGGTGAAAGAAAAACATAAAGAATCTCTGAAAAAAATGTGTTATGACATTGTATCATGACATTGTTATGATACTTATGGGCACCTGCTCTGTCTATAGCAAAGTAAGCTGAGCCTTAATTACAAGTAGAACACAAAAAAAGATGGAGTGAACTCTCATAATCTGAACCATGTTGAGAATCATTGATGAAGTGAAATGCTGCTTTGCCAGTGTGCCCTTGGAACTGGGAAAGAACTCTTTTATTTTTTTTTTTTCGAAGCCTAACATCATATTATGTAGTTGTAAATGGACACAATAGGCTAGATAAATGGTTTTGAAGCTTTGTTCCATTTCAAATAGCAAGTAATTCCTTGCGCAATAATCATTTCGTAGTCTTTTTTTCTATCAAATTTCACAAGCTTTTCAAATTATCTCTTTTTAGATTGTATTTCTTAACGATTCTGTTACAGCTTATAGCCAATGGCATGAGAATATCTTTCACTTATGCAGCTTATAGCCAATGGCATGAGAATATCTTTCAATTATGAGCTTCATTTTTGTTCGGTTCGAATGGAAAAGAAATATAAATTGAATGAAGGATTAAAAGAAAAAAAAATATAGTGCAAAAATGATGCTAAAGATTATTTTAATAGATTCAACAAAATTATGCGAATTATTTCGGCGTGTTCTGATGAAACAGCTTCGCTTATTTCTTTTCTTAACCATAAAAATTGCTGCGTTGAGAACACTAATATTTACTTTAACGATCTTGAGACGCTAAGAATCTCCAAGGTGATTTTTACACACAAACCTATTTCTTATTGCTCAAATAAATTTTACGACCTCAACCACTTTATAACTTGACCTGGAGAGAAATTTGATCGCTATCACCAAATTTGTTCATCGTCTGACTGATTGCATTCCTCTTCAAGAATGCATCGCATAAATTATTAATATTTTTTATTTAAATCGGGACAATATTTGTCAAGCATCTATGGTTCCTTCATTCTATTGTCCAAACGATTTTTTTCTCGCTTTTATTTTTTGGTTTTGAACTTTCAACTTTCAATATCCTCTGTCTTTTGAGGATAATATCAGTTTTAAAGATGGGAATGTTTGTGTACAATATTAAGGGTTTGTTGGATTCGTCGAACAAGCTCTGTGATACCTTATGATGAAGATAAAAGAATTATTCATGTAACCCAAATCACTGAGGCTTTTTTTTTCATTACAACTACTTTAATAAAAGACTGTGAATTGTGTGTAGGGTATTCTCAAACTCTAGGGATGTTTGAGATTTGAAATTTTAATGGTATAGGATGTATAGTATATTAGTATAAAAATTATGTGCAGTATCTCTCTTTATCTATCATTCTCTCTTTCTTTTCTCCGTCTCTCTTTCTCTCTTCTTTTCCTCTGAATCATGGTGTGTGGTTTTATTTACCCATTTGTAGAACGGGTCAAACAACAACTGGTTTCTTTAATGTGTCATGTTATCAAATCTTCCTTATTTTATTTAAAACGTTTTTTTTTTTAATATTCATCCATCCTCCAAATGTTGTTATATAACTTTGTTAAATCGACAATATTATTATCATCTACAAGCTGCATAATCCATTCCAGAATGGCTTAAAATAAACTGCAAATGGATTGATTGCCTGCGATAAACATTTTCACTGTATCTTGGCCTTATTCACATGGCTACTTAACTTAAGAATAATGGATGATATATTTGGCCAGGTCTATACAATTTCATAAAGGGAAATAGCATACTTTGTTTGAATCTAGTTTCAGTCCAAGCAGCCAATCCTTACCACTGAACTATATAGATCTAGGCCTACATGGAAGAAACAAGCGGTGCTGGCTAAGTCTGAGAGGCTGGTTGTCGCTTGTTCCGCCAGCGGCGGCCATTAATCTGAAATTGGAGCCGACAAACAGCAGTTACGCACCAGCCGCAGTACTGTTTACTGTGTAGTTTACAGCGCATCAGGTTGATATTTTCAAAAATAATCGCTGTTCTGTTCCTATGAGGTTTGCCTCATCCGTAACGAACTGATTAGATCCATTTTTATTTTTGTCCAAACCAAACTTTTTTTGTGGTTATAGATCTAGTTACCGAAGTTTGAGAGGAGAGATAAGAAAATACCAGATTCGCTATTCTGATTTGTCGCAATCGATCAACATAGAACGATTCAAGGTTTAATTTTGCCTATTTGGTTTTCAGTCACACATAATTAAACACCATGAAAACCGACCCGGGCTCTCAAAGACCTTAAATATTCAATTGACACTTACAAAGTAGGCAAGTTGTAGAGCCGACAGAAAAAGGCTGGGAAAAAAAATGATAAAGGAGGGGGATGGGTGTTGGATGGTGGAGCTGGGTCAAAATTCTTGACACTGAGCTACCGATAAAATAGGCAGTACACATGGCAACTTATCATTCCCTCACCGCCGTCACATTTCAACACCAAGTAAAATTTACTACGCACAATGAGACTACACCAAAAACAATAATATTGAAATGTAAATCAGGCGGAGAGAGAGAGAGAGAGAGAGAGAGAGAGAGAGAGAGA
The DNA here is from genome assembly GCA_019648995.1 of Plakobranchus ocellatus. NCBI lineage: Eukaryota > Metazoa > Mollusca > Gastropoda > Plakobranchidae > Plakobranchus > Plakobranchus ocellatus. The sequence continues at coordinate 49,531 of BLXT01001997.1, read as the reverse complement.
GAGATTGGTTGACTGATATTTATTTTATAAGGGTTACAGAATAGGCACAAGGCCCTTTTTGTTAGCCGTTAATGATACATAATTTAATTAATGCACAAACTTGCATTACAACTCGTAAGGTCTAATTTTCCATTTTTCAATATGAAGCAAATAAATGTAAGCAGTTGAACACTGTATTTTATACACTTTTTAGAGGTACAGAAAAATTTATTAAGTAATATGTAAAATAAAATAAATTAAGCAAAGTAGAAAATTATACCGAGAAAGTGTATTCTTATAAAACAATTGAGAGGAGAGAGAGAGAAAGAGAAAGAGAGAGAGAGAGAGAGAGAGACCCAGAGAGAGAGAGGGGGGAGGAAGAGCAGGAAAGAGAAAGAGAGAGAGAAAACAAAAACCAGATAAAAAGAGGGGAAGAGCAAAAATGACTAAGAAGATGCAATGAATAAGCAAAAAATGTTGATAAATTTTAAAAATTGTAAATTTCAATCATATTATTACAGAATATTCAACACATAGGTTATTGCAATATAATAATTTGTATAGGCAAAAGTACACTCGCTAACACATATTAGCACACAAATATAATCTATTTGAGAGAAAGAGAAACAGAGTGAGGGAGAGAAAGAGTGAGAGAAAGAGAGAGCGGGGAATAGAAACAGGGAGAAAGGGAAAGAGAGAGAGAGAGAGAGAGAGAGAGAGAGAGAAAACAAAAACCAGATACAAAGATGGAGAGAGCAAAAGTGACTAGGAACAAGTAATACATAAGCAAAACATATGGATAAATTTTCAAAAATGTAAATTTCAA
>BLXT01001985.1:940323-957881 GCA_019648995.1 Plakobranchus ocellatus | reverse complement strand
TCATTAGAAGAATGTTTAGAAGCCACTACTGCAGTGTAGAAGTATCATAAGCCTCGAGGTTTATTTAAGTGATCTACCTTGTTGTCTTAAATAATAAATATATGATCCTTTCACTTCAGTATTATGAGAAATTAATATAGTCGCTTTAAAAGTAACGTAGGAAGCGAAGTATGATGATAATCACAGGTGACACAATGCCTTGCAAACTTGCCCTGAGATTTAGAGGGACCTTTCCATCGCAAGATCGAGCCCCGGCATTGCGCCCTGGCCTGATGGGGGCCTGAAAGCCTGAGGTCATTCTAGCACAAAAAGAAAAAAAAAACACCACTAAATCTGCTTACAAACTTGTTTCTTTAAAACAAAATAATGAAGGTAGGCATATGTTAGATTATATCTTAAACCACGTCTAAAGACATGATATCAATAATGTTAATACCATTTTTTTTATTGCTTTGAAAATTCTAATGTATATTTTACTATTTTGTAAAGAGACGCAGCAGGTGAGCAATAAAGTATTTCTTAAAACTTGCAAGTCTGTGCACTTTTACATTCTTAAATGTTGCATCTGTACTTGAAAAAGCTTTGCTCGGTGATTTAAAGTTGAATTAAAAATTTTTGGAGCTCAGGTCTGAATACCGATACAAAACAAAATTTGATAAGTTTTTTTTCCACTATCATTTTTTTTTTGAAAGGCAGGTTTTTACTTTTAAATCGCAAAAAAATGAAATATGTGACACTCAGCAGTGAAATATTTAGGCCTAATTAATTTAGCCTCTCTAAGTTTTTTGTTGCAGAAAAAAATATTAGGTGTAATTTTGGAAAGTGAGGCAACTTATGAAAGATGAGTCACATGTGTAAACTGATGCTCTATTAAAAAAAAAATTGAGGGCATTTATTTGTAACCTTCTGAAACCAAAACCATATATAACCTAAATTCTTCTATGTAATCTCAGACATTTTGGCCCGTATTTAGCCAGGCGGGCTAAAATTCGCTGCAGATTTTGTCCTTCTAAATTAATAACCATATAATAATCCAAACTAACTCTTCTAAATTAATGACTGTTTAATAATCTAAATTAATCATAGACAGACTTTTTTAAACAAATAGAGAAGAAACATGAAACCCTTTTTTTCTGGTCTTTCATCACAGCTTGTTTTATTTGGCTCTTGTGTCTAAACTCGAGACTTGCAACTTTCATCGTCAAACTCAGGCAACAAACTCACCATGCTGTAGATTGTGTCTTTAAAACAAAAAAAAAAAAGTTCTAGAGAGGGAATGTTTGGGGAAAGGAAAAAAATTTACGGACACAACTGGCATGCGCATGTTATCCTCATTCAAACTTTTACATACATTTCTCATTTTCGCAAAGTATTAGACGAAAAAAAAAAATATGATTTGATTCGATTAGTTTCCTAGTAAAGATATATCAAAATATAAAACACTTCAAAACAACAAAATCTCACCTCGCTGTACAACATATGACAAGCGTATAACTCGCTGACATTTTCTTTTCAGGTTTCTTGTCTTTTTTTTTTTACATAATATATTTAGCCACATTTAATATTATTGAGGTTGATGAAGTTTTAAAATTAAAAAAAAATATATAAAAACAGATGAATTGGATACCTGTATCAGATCTCTTTCTGCCACCATGCCCCCTCAAAGCATAATGCGAAAGATATTAAATAAATATCACAACATATTCAAAAAAAAAAAAAAAAAAAAGTTATGTTTTGGCTAGATTGCTTCATGAATCTTAGCTACTATTTTAGAACAAAACTGAACCAAAAACATTTAAGTAAGTATGTGTATATATGTTAAAAAATTGAAGCCTGAATTTCTTAAAAGAAACCTTAAGTGCCACAGAGCAAAGCTTTCTACTACAGGGATGTAAACACTTAAGTTGTATAAAGAATAGAAATTCAAAGAGTTATCACAGAATCTGCGCTAATATACATCAGTATCCTTTAAATTTTTCCATCATTTCATATTTCAGGGTTGGGATATTCTAACGTAGTGTAAAATTTTATTAAACTAAGATTGTGACACAAGTCTTTAAAAACAATTGTAAAGTTGAAAAAGGCTCCTACGTATAAACAGAAGAACCAGATCATTATATTTGCACATAAATTGATAGTTTATTGCCGATAATACTGTGTTTCACCTAACTTTTATTTATTTATTTTTTTTTATACTCAACGGACACAGTACAAAATTAACCCTGCTTTCCATGGCGGTTGTTGTGCTCTCTCTCTCTACATGTATTTGTTTCAAGTAAGAATGGTAACAGTGATCACTATCAAGGGGAGATAAATCAGTTGAGCATGCAAGATTCGTATGTTGGAACCATGTATTTGATATTGATAAAAGCATCCTCTCCACCATATCGCTCAAACGCTTCCAACGTCTCCTGGATTAGGTCGCCAACATTTTCCCTTTTCTGTTGGCTGTAATCAATGCCGTCTCCTGAATTCACTGCAAGGGAAGACATAGATAAGTTAAGAAGTTAGGAAAGTGTTTAGTATCATGCATAATGGGAGCTGCAATATGTGGAAAGGGCTTTTATCAGTTTTATCAGAGTAGTTGTTATCACACTATGCAAGCTTGCTTGTTCCACTAGTATGTCTACAGACCGTTCCAAATGAGTTGCAGGTCAGATTTTTGTTGTTTTAAACCATTGAAACAGCCTGAAATATTCATCTGTAAGGTTTGTATTAGCAAAAGTGGATGGAGCTGTGTCAACTCTGAGCCAAGATGTGGGATTTTTAATTGCTTGAAAAAAAAGATGCCAATGAAGACAAAAAAAAAATGTTTTAATTCTTCACAATCAAAATGTATATGTGACATGGGGCTAATCAGTCTGGCATTCCCTCTTGCTCAGAAGTTCAGATAAAGGCTATAAAACGAAATGGAGCCATTGATCTTCAATAATGAAGCATTCCTGGTTTTTTTTTTTTGTTTTTTTTTTCAAATCAAAATGATGTTTCTTTGGGGAGGTTTATGGAGAACAATTCTGAATACGAACTTTAAATACAATCTTTTAACACAGACCTACCCAGTATTCACCTCTGCAAACCTCACAGATAGAAGTTTATATAATCTTTTAACACAGACCTACCCAGTATTCACCACTGCAAACCTCACAGACAAAAGTTTACATAATCTTTTAACACCGACCTACCCAGTATTCACCGCTGCAAACCTCACAGACAAAAGTTTACATAATCTTTTAACACCGACCTTCCCAGTATTCACCGCTGCAAACCTTACAGACAAAAGTTTAGATAATCTTTTAACACCGACATACCCAGTATTTACCGCTGCAAACCTTACAGACAAAAGTTTCAGGGATTTAAATATTCAAACTGCATTTCGCCTCGAGATAGATGATCATAAATTGATGCATTTAAATTGATCCAATATATATATTTGCACTGTCAAAATGATTGTAAAAATTGAAAAAACAAACTGGTTGCAATGTCAAAATTTACTTTTCTGCTTGAAGTTCTGATGGGCAGCCATTTTCAACTGGCAGATAGACTATTTCTCAGTGATGCGATCAAAATCTATTGAGGGTTAAAGGTCAAATGAAATTCAAAGATCCAGAAAGAGTCTTTGAGATGAAATTACTCTTAAGTAAAAGAATTTTGTGGGCGTCTGATGTGAGTAGAAGGCAGAGGGGGGAGGTTGCAGACTGACACCCACCACAATTGCAAGTATGACTCACAGTTTTTGTTTTTGAAAATGTTCATGACTGGCAGGATCTGTCTGTAGTAGGGTACGAGCGCCTCACCCACCATCTCCGCTGATACAACCAGATGCTGTAAAACTTTCAACGTTGTGCACAGCACCTTGTGGCAGCGTGTGTTGAGTGCATCTGATGAGACACAAATTATACAGTGACAATCATTAAAAAAAAAGTCAATTGCAAACAACAGTTCAGGAAAAAAAGTTATATTTAAATCTCAATTATGATGAAAGATAATGAGTGAAATTTTATTCTTTTTACTTCACCTTTAAATAATTTTGCAGAAATATGTCTCATATAGAATGTGTAGAGACAAAAATAATGCAGAGTTATTAGTTTCGTAAATAATACTAATTTATGTACACCACGTTCTTCTCCAAAAAGTCCTATTATGCAGTGGCTCTACAAATTCGAAGATTTGTATTGCTTTTGAAAAGAAAGCAATCCAAAAAAAAACCCCAATATTGCTTAACACCTAAAGGACAGGCTTTGCCACCCTAGAATTACCCCTCCCAGACCAGATCTGCCACCCCCTTGTTCAACCCCAGGACCGGAGTCGTCGCCCCCATTTTCTCAAAATCTAGAAATTCAAAATAAGTGTTTTCAATGTTTTTATGTCAAAAAAAAAGGTCTAGATTGGAATACTCGTCACTGATCCTTTATGGCTGGGTACTTTTTCACGAGTATACTCGTCGCTGGTCTTTTATGATTGGTTTTCTTTTGCAAGTATTCTCGTCTACGGTTCTTTAGGTGTTAAACTTTTAAAACTAAGAAAAGAAAAATTGAGCATTTTCAAAATACTGAAGTAATTATTTTCAAGGAGTTTATCCTTTACTTATTTTGACTTACTTTTGATGGGAATTATAAGCTGAGGAATGACTGGGAGGATTTTAGATCCACCGTGCTCAAGCATGTCGTGCACACCTTGTCTTGCAAAAAACTCATAAGGGTGGGACGTTTCACACAGGCCATCAAAGAACAAGGGTAGGTAGTGATGATAGTCAAGTTTCTCAATTTCAACCTGTCAATCACAGAACAGCGATATGATTTAACATTAAGTTCATGGACACAAAGCTAGTAGGAAAAGTAATGACCAATAAATGTTGAATAGCCTTGAAAATTTCTTTTAAAAAGTGGAATTCAGAAAAATGTGTACAAACTAATAATATATTATCACCATGAAGACTGATATATTTATCTTGCTAATTATCTTATTTCATTGTCTTTTTAAAATTTTTTTGTAAATTAAACAAAAACTGAGACCTTTTGACGCACAAGTTTTTTTTAAATTCGATATTCTTTAGATGCAATAGAAAAAATTCTAAAAGCTTTCAGTGTAAGGTATCAGGTATTTCTCTCATTCTACAGAAAGGATCAAAAATTTGTAAAATGACACAACAAATTTAAAGCATTTTAGCCACTTAGTCAATTTACTCCGATTGCAAAAGCAGTATGAAATAGTCATATTTTTACCAGCTTCTGTATTAGACTCAAAGGTTGTGGGGTTATTTGAAGCATCACAACGTTCAGAATCAAGAATATTAGGTCTATTGTTTAATTTCTGAAAGCGATTAAAATGAATGGAGAAAAAAGACAGTTTTTTGTTTTGTTTTTTTTTTTCTTCAGAAAAATCCAAATGTTTCATTTAATTTGATTGCAATAATTAAAATTAATTAAGTAATTGATTACAAAATTTATTGTTTAATAAATTAATTACTGATTAAAACTAGCTCTGTATGCTACCTTCCATGCAATTTTATTTCCCTTTGTGTCATGCTCTAAGGCGATGGGGAAGTCGCCACGCTCATAAAACTTTTTGAAGGAGGTTCCACCAGTGCATCTCTCTTTGAAAGCTCCGGCAAGAGGTGGCTCTGGTTTCTGTGATGTCAAATTTTGAAGAGAATAATAAAATAACAAAAAAAGAAGAAGAATTAGTGTTAGTTTTGACACTGCCAAAAACAAGATACTGTCAAAGCCAAAAACAGTTGCAAGATTTTGTTATCTTTTACACTCACAAAGACACTTTGGAATCATTCTCCTTTCAACTAATTTGTTCCTTTAACAATAATTTGAGTTCATTTTTGCTTTAAACTATTTGTTTATTTGTGAACTTTTAAAACTTTTTACTTATTGCTACTCCCTCATGTTGTTAAATATTCAGCAAGACTTCCGATTGTGCACACAAGAAAAGTAAATTTGATGAAGACTAGAATGCTAATCATGTTGTGAAATCGCAGTATAAGCATTTTTATTAATGTAAAAATAAAAAACAATTGAGATCATTTTCAAATCAATTGCTGCTTTAGACCTGATCAACTTAATTTCGGCCGCCATTATCCAGGAAAGTGATCTGAGGGAATCAATTTTTGTCGTCAAACATTTTAAAAGACATCTTATTTTTTCACGAGATTATTTGTCATTGTTGATACTTGGTAAATTTTTAAATTGTCAAAAATTGACTAAAATTACCTTCATCTTGTCATTATTATAAGAATATCGTTATGTGTGCATAATCAGAAATCTTTTCAAATGCTCATTTCTTTCTTGTTTACTTCATAAATAAAGCAATATATTTATTAAGTTTTTGTAATTCCATACACTCCAAATTTGTACTTTGTTTATTTATTTTGTGTCATTGAAAGTGTAATGGGTAATTCTATGTTAAGGAATTTTGAATGTGAGATAAAAATTATTACAATTCATAAAATAAAAGAAGGAACGAAAAGAAATTGCTGTAAATGCAGATGAAAAAAAAATCATTATAAATATGAATATAATAGTGATTAAATATATTCTAATGGTTATATGGTTATACATTGAATAATATGTTTTATTAATTACTCTACCATTTCCAATATTTTTTAATACTGTTACAAAACATAGAACATTATTAAAACCACCACCTTACAATTATTGTTGAATTACAATTACCACCACCACTACTACTACTATTGCTGCTGCTACCACTACTACTTCTACTGCTACTGTTGCTGCTATAACTGCTACTACTCCTACTACCTCCTCTTTCTCTTCTTCTTAGTTATATTCATAATTAATGCCATTACCTTTGCTTTGCTGCCCCTACCTCAAGAAGTTTTACAATATCTGATAGACGTATTCTTGCTTACAATTATCAGATCTAACAAAACTGTAGTCCCTCTTATTCAGTCAAGAATATCTCAAATCCAAAAGAAGTAAAGATAATGACAAGCTTTATCAAAACTTCTTATAAGAATATTAAAAACCAAGATTCACTTTTGAAGTCTTATAATGTTAAATGAAATATTGCAAGATGAGCCTATTGGCTATCCAGTAAAAGCATAGCCATCATTTCATGTTTACTTATGTGTTGAACACACTGAAAACTAAAAATGCAACGGTTAAGGAAAAAGACTATCCAATCATGGAGAACTGAATTCTTATAATACTGAACACACAAAAAATGAAGTGATTCAATCTGGCTCACTTTTATTTATTTATTTATTTTTTTGCTGCCTCCTTCCCTTCTATTTTTTTTTTTTATGCTAACCCCTCTCTTTTGTTATTTTTCTGAAGCAGTAAAATAATCTTATTTATTCCTATGCCCCATTTTTTTCTACTCCTTTAGCTATGTGTCTTTCCAACAAAATAAGTTGAATTATTTACAATTTATTTTAAATGAAAACTTGACCAAAAGATGAAAATTATTCACTTGTCCTTGTGTTGAACTTTCTATAGCAAGCTAGAGATTTTCTGAACAAAAGCTGCTGTTATTTTTTAACTCTTTAGAGGATACCAAAGATTTGAACTCTCTCTCATTTAAACCTGGTACTCAGTTCATTACTCTTTATTGCTACAAAGAGAAAATGAAGAGAAAGCGGTCACAAACTATGATTTATATTTCCAGAAGCAACAAAACAAATATCGAAAATGTGCAAAATGTTTCCTATTTAAATTTTTTTGTTTAATTTGGTGGTTGGTAGAGGGAATGGGGGACATTTCAGTCAGAGGGACATTAAAGAACTCATTTTTCCAACCTTTTTCTGTTGGTAACCATTCTAGCTAGTGTCTGTTTTCTCCTGATTTGCCCTTCAGAAATTTCCATTTGAACATGCATCCTTTGCCTCCATTATTTTTTTTCATCCTATTTGCATTGTACCTCATTAATAGAGAGGCCACAAAAAAAAATTATTTTGATGACTTCATTCTGTTTTTGCTGTATGTGATATTTTGCTAACAAAAAAAAAAAAAGAATATCAACTGAATGATCAGAACAAAATTAAAGGCATATACCAACACCAAAATCTCTACTGTACAAAAAAATGTCAATTAAAAAGTAAAAAAACTGGAAGAAATTAATAATGATATATGCAAAGTCGCAACAGAAAGATTAAAAAGAAGAAAATCTTTCTTGAAGGAGGTTCACAAAAAACAACAACAAAAAAAAGCTATTGAGTTTTAAGACTTTTGGATTTATCGTCCACAGATTTCTAAACCTCAATGCAAACTGTTTTTATTTTTGCTTTTCTGTTTTGTAAAATATTGATGAACTAGTAGCTTAAATTACTTTCTTTAGGGCTGAAATGTTTGTTTATTTTAAAATTATTAATGATTATGGCCAACTCAAAATGCAATTATACATACCATCAGATGTTCGAGACTGCTTAGCTACAATACAAAATAGTTCAGCTTGAATTCTGATCTTTGTTTGCCAATCAGTTTCCCGAAATTGTGTTGGAATGTCTCCTGCACTCACATACTAACTCTCACTTTTCTTTGGAAGGGTTTATGGGGGTTAAAATAGAAAGATTAACTTTTGAATGCTACAAAGCGAACGAAAACTTTGAATGTGAAGTAAGAACCTGATAAGAATAGTTTTTACTTACAGCTAGTTTATTTCTATCATAGATTTCAACCTGCTGTGTAAATGGAACTTTCTCCCGCAGATTTACCACTTTCCCTGGAAGTTTTACCTTATTGGTGCACGATGGTTGCTGCTTCGTTTTCATCATCTTGAAGGCCAAGCTCAGAATCTTACCAGAGATGAAAGAAAAATCTGATAACGGCCTTTTTCTTCACTCCTTGATGCAACTGTCTTCCTAAGATGGAGCACCCCTGAAAGCATCGGTTGCCATGCGATCTATAACGAGAGGCCCGTATGTTACTATTTACGTGACCTTGTGTCCTTAACTACGAACCGGATATAAATAATTTTGCTGAATCTTTGATATGTGAAATACATTAAGTTGTTAATGTAAAACAAGATTGATGTCCCTTGAATGTGACCTCAGCCGCCAACAAAATGGCTGCGCCCAAGATAGTACATTACCTACGGACTTGTCTTTATGTTACGTCGCCTTCACCTCAAGTAAATCTACGCACAGTTTTCTCGAAATCAATTGATAAATCCTCCCATGTACCTAATATCCTGTGTAAGTCTTTGTGCATCAATTGCATATATTGTTATTCTAAATCAAGATCTACCTCGCCTAGAAATCGTGCATCAGGATGGAGAAAACTAGGCGCTTTTTCGTTTGTTCCCACCCCGACTTTTTATATAGGCCTAGATTCTAGCTATAATATTCGATCTGGCTCTATCTTACTAATCCATCAAAGAAATGAAGAGGTCGCTGGCCAAGTTCTAATGAAAATATTATTTTCACACAAAATCTAACACAATTTGACACTTTTTTTGTTTGCTCATATCGGATAATATAGCTAGATCTAGAATCTCTAGGCCTATATAAAAAGTCGGGGTGGGAACAAACGAAAAAGCGCCGAATACTATTACTAGATTACTAGAACAAATTGTCTAGCGGGACCCCAAACGGTGTGTAGGCCTAACTAGCCAGCAAGACTAGAGAGACTCCAATATATTTTGCTTTTCGCAACCGTGACTTTGCATTCTTTCCGCCTCTTCCTCCTCTCGATTGACAGCAAATGGCGGGGTACTACTTAAGAATGTGGGTCCCGTCTGTTTTCGATTACAATGACGAAATAGGCCATTTAGTCTAATTGTTGACAACTTTGCGGTGACTTCCGAATGTGCACTCCAGAAAAAGTAATTTTTTTTTTATTATTGTTGATACTTCAATTAATCGTAGATCTAGATCTAGATGAATTTTTAAAGTTGTCAACAGTTGTGAATTTGCTTTTATTTCGTCATTATAAACAAAAACGATGGAACCCACATTCTTAAGTTGTACCAATGGTGAGGCTCATTGTTTCAGTGGGAAATTATTTTGAAGATTTCGTTGCTCTTGCTTCTTCCTTTTTCTTCCTCCTTTTTATATTTAGTCTAGATTTGAAACACAAACAAGAGATTAGGCATATTGTCTAGATCTATTTGACCTAACTTTCAAACAGATTTTTATTTGTTTTTTTTATTATAAAATTATATATTTATTATTTCGGGCTACAGTTCACACTTACACAAACACTAAGTAAGGTTTGTGGAATCTGCCAATTTAATAACACAATTAGAACTGCAACAGCACTATAGGTTCTCAAACTATAGACCAGCTGTGCTACTTTGGATTTAGATCTACAGCTAAATTAAAATAGGTGACCATTGACTTATTTTGAATTGGTTAAAAGACTTGAATGCATCTAGACCTTGCAGAGTTCAAAGAAAATTTTAATACATGTTACATGAAGAAGTGGCAAATTTTAATAATAAAAATGAAATTATTTTGAGCTTAAATCTAAAAAAAAAATCGGAGTGCAAAATAAAATGTGATCCACCATTAAACCTTTTGTTCCACTGCACTCACAAACTCTCTGGGTCTAGAATAAAATGCTATAACCTCCACTGTGGTGGCTACAAAGTGCCGTCGATCCACCCTCTCAGCACAGGCAATGCAATTCCCTGTAAACTCTGAGGACACTGTAGTACAGAAATGAATTCCTGTTGTTAATGTAAGAACTAGAAAAGAGAAAGGATTACAGATATGAGAGTGTTCTGTTGCTGTGATTTCCCAAAGAATAAGCTCAGATTTTAATGAAAACTTTACCCTCAGGACCATTTTTCCTACATTTGGAAACCATATTCTCTCCAAATTTTGTGCATATTGAAATATTCTTACAGAATGTATTCGTTATTGTACAGGTTGTGCTAGATATTTGCTTAGTTTAATTTGTCGCAACCAGATGAGCCTTCTGTTATCGTCAGCTGCTTTTTGCACTTTGTTTTTCAGACTGCCCATGTGTTTACGTTCCACACAGAGCTTACGGGCGAAAAGTGAAGCCAAAGCCACCCAAAATAACCCACTTTGAATATTCAGGTAGTGTGGAGGAGAATGTCGAGGTGTTATTGAATTATTGATAATTTTGAAATTGTTTGTGTTTTGCTTCTCTTGTAAATTTCTGTTGCCTTATTGCATGACGTGTACCTTTAAATGATTTCCATCAAATTATCACTCATTCCCTCCCACTTGTAATACGTAAGATTTTACCACAGACTGAAAAAAAAAGTTAACAGGAGATAAAGAAATGAAGTTTCCTTGATTCTATCTGCTGAACAGATGCAATAAGTATATATCATAAAATTGCTGTTACAATTACCTTAGATTTCATAACTAAGGCTAAGCCAAAACTTTCCACTCCAGCCAATGAGCCAGTCTTAAGAACATCTTTATGTGTGTGTAGCAGACATTGAAATATGAAATTGGAAAGACTGTCGTAAAAGACTTTTTGTTGTGCTTTTTTATTTCGTCAACATGACGTATTCTAAAACAGTTTTGGTGTATTTTTAAACGTTTAGTATGCATCTCTCAAAATTACAAAAAAAATTAAATTGGCCATCATGTTTTTTACAACATCATGTCAGTATATGTACACATAAAAATTATCAATTATTTCTTTATGTTGTATGTTCTGTGTGAACAAATGAAAGATTGTTCTTTTTTTTTTTTATTTTTATACACATATAGATTCTGTCAGCTGTACAAATGTTTTACATATATTTTTTTTAAAGTTTACCACTTAATAATTACTTTTAATCATTTGTGTTATGCTTTATTTCAAGGGGCATTTTAATTTTTTCCCTTTTGAAGGATCTCATTTTAAAATGTATTATATTTAACTCTTCACAACAATCTATAAATGCATATGTTATAATCTCTGTAGAGGGAAGTAGACGATTTATACTAGATTTTGTGTCATTTTTCCATACAAATCATATTTAATATGTTGTTTTTCTCTTCTGTTTACTCATAAAATTTAAATTTTATATCAGTGAACCGAAATAATGCTTTAAATCTGAACATTTGATTGTTTTGTCCATTGACAAAAAAGGGCAAAACAATTCAAAAGTACTGTTTATTAACTTACTCAGTTTATTGAACAATAAGTTGCAAAATAGAAACTGGGCTTTCCTCTTATAAAGAGAAAAAGGTTTTGACTCCTTCATTTTACTTAACACAGAAATTGTTGAATCACTTTCGAGACAAGGAGTGATATTTTCGCTGATTAAGAAAAAAAATTTTTTGGTTTTTGGAGAGGAAGAGTAATATTTTCTAAAGTATTACATATGTTTCACTAAATTTTTGTATTTATTTATTTGTTTTTTTCTTTGTACCCATTGGTTACTTGATCCAAAGTCAGTTTAAAGAAAAGAATATCTGTTTGTTTTTACCATTTTTTATCTAGGTGATTTGCGCACTTTACCAGCTTTGGATGAAGACACCCTTCTCTACAATTTTCAAGGCCTTGAGGATGAAATTAAAGGGTATGGCAAACCTGAAAATGAAAAATTCAGTAAATAAATATTACGTATTATATTAACTTTTTTTAAAGATGGTTTTGCATTTGTTCAAAAAAATGGAAAGCAAATATATAAATTGTACACATTCACAAATTTAAATGTCTGTTCAACTAATTAAACATTTTGCCTCGATTCTAGCTTCATCAGTCACAGCAGACACAAGACATAAAAGATTGATTGTTCTCTGCTCTATTCTTGTAAACATCAGTTAGACTAGAAAAGTGTAAGGCATTTCAACTAGAAACTTTCATGATGTATTTCACATTGATCATCCTTAAATCTATAGAACTTATTTCTTCCATTTGCAGAGATGAAACATTGGAGAGACTTTCAAGTGTGGGATACGCTTCTGCTGTAAGTTTGTCTTTGCCCCTTTGTCACTTGTGTGCCAGTAGCTAGTACAATTTTGAGAGGAGATGTTTTGATAAAGTTTACAAATAAATAATGCTTTGACATTGAAACAATACCAATCATTTTTATTTTTAATTGCAATGTGAAAGATCTTAATTTTTATAAATATGCTTTTCACTTTTACCGTTGTAGATGAGATGTGAAATAGCTATGATGATCTAGAGTTGCTTAGCTTGTTCGCACTTGTCGGCGTGTTAGATATGCTGGTTCAGAAACCAGAATCTGTGGTTTCTTAGCTTTGGATTGGTAAAAGCTAGATTGAGATGTACTTTTTACTTTTTTTTTTTTAATTTATTTTAAAGAAGCCATTAAAAGGAAGAGAATTACGAAAATTCTGTTGATTTTTTAAAAAGTGTGGCATATGCATTTAATTATTTAAGCCTGGACTCAAGACATGTTTGTTTTACAGCTAGATACCCTTTGTTTGTGATGAGCTCAATCTAGTAATAAATACAGTATGTGACTATCTGTTTAACATTTGATGTGTTACAGTAAGCAGATTGTTTTGTTTTTATTCCACACAGAAACAGCTGGCAAATCATCGTCAAGAACTGGTGCGGGACAGAATAATTGAACTGTTTGGGCTGGACTCTGAGCTGGAGCAGGAGAGTGAGTGTCTGTGTGTCTGTTGATCTGTCAGTTCATTTCTGGCTTTCCTAAGAGTGTTGTTCTATACCATCTGTCTGGAGATGCCTTTAACCAATCATTCAATCAAACTCATATTTCACAAAGAATGTGAATGCTCTTGTGAAAGATGAGGCGTGTGAAACTCCTGGCTTTGGTATAGAGCTGTAAGCTGTTATATTATTACCTTTTTTTATAGTGTGTATATGTTTGCAATGATGTTTTATTAAAATTATTGCTGTGAGAAGATTTTGTGTGAGTTTGTCTGCGTTGGCACTTTTTATGGAAAAATGCAGTGATTCAATTTTTTTTTATCCCATCATTTCTGTAAGTTGTAAAAAAAACTACCCAGATGTGTATTTAATGTGTTCATGTCATCAATAATACACATAATATGCTTGTGCTTGAGCACACTGAGCCTTTTCTTACTTCACAAAAGTCAAAAGAGTTCAGATTTTTAGAATTTTAAACCAAAGTCACAAATGACCACAGGTCATTTTTTAAAAAATCCCTCGTTTGTGTCCACCATAGCTATTTTGCTACACCACAGAGCTATTATGTTAAAGATAAACGTATTTGCTGCAATATATATATACTTACCTTAATCATAATTTTCTTGAAAAGTTAAGGTGAAATGGTTAAAGCCCATATGTATTTTTGAAAACGTCAAAGTTTGGGTATGACTAGTGGTCAGTTGATAACAACTGATATATGTTTCTTCAGAAGGCCACCAAAATTGTAAAACTTTCCCTTCATCACCTAGCTATAGTTTTTGTCCTTTTCAAACCATAATATGATTTTATCACCTGTGTATGAGCATGTTCATAGCAACAAGTGGGGTGTCTTTATCAATCCTGATTAAGGATTGTGGGAATTCTTTCTTTGATTTTTGTCTGGTGTAATCAGTTAGGAATCAGTTATTGTAGAGGCTCAGAGGAACTCATCATGTTGTTCTCTTTTTCCTCTTCTTCGTCTTCCTTTTTTTTTTACCTCTTAAAATCTTTGTTGATCCTGACATAAATCATAGATTAGTGTCTACAAAACTTGATATATTTTTGTCTATTTCAGTTGCTCTTCTGACTCTGGGCATCAGGCAAATGATTCCTTACTGTATACAGTACAGGACTGTGAGTAACATTATTTCTTCATGTTAAATATAGGAGATATACACAATGTGGGAGAATTTTAGACATTTACTAAAAGTTACCTATTTTTGTCCTTTCTACTCACAGACCCTATATATAGGCTCTAATTTGCTTGATCAATGAAGTAATCATGTCACTGAGGCTATCACTATTTGTGACTTGTCCATGCAAAATGTCATTTGTCATTAATTGGTATAGAGCTATTATGTTAAATAGGCAAGAGAGGCCTGAGATTGTTTTATTTTAAATAGAGAGAGCAGAGATTTCTAAATGATTAATTTGCACACAAAAAAAATCTCCAACAGTTTGCAAACATTTTGCTTTTGACCTAGTTGAGAAATTCCTGCCAATGTTTAATTTTTGTGGATGGTTCACATTCGATGACCTCACGCAAGCGGAATGCTCATGGTTTGATCCACAACAGAAGCTGTCTTTTAGTTTTCACTGTAGGTTACTTATCTTACTATGGATCCACTAAAATTCTCTCATTTATAAATGGAATGTGAATAAAACGGGAAGAAAGTTATATATATCTGAACCTAAAGTGATATGGTCATGTCCACTGATGAATCTTATTGATACTAGGTTTAGAGTTTCCTAGTAGCTCAGATATTACTGATAAAATTACTGTTTTTATTGTTAATTTATATTGTTTTTGAAACAGAGTGATCTCATTCTTGTAAATGATATGAACTAAAACTGTTTTCCTCTTTGCTATGAGGGAATTTATTTGAGTTTTTTTTTTTTTGACACTGCATACTATCAAATGATTTTATCCCACCTAATTGTGTTCTCAGGACAAAGGCAACAAAATTTTCCTGTTAAAACGGATCTTCAGGCGTCGCAGACTTCTTACTCATCTCAGAGAGATTGATCATGAACGGTTTGAGTGGCTGCTTAGAGAGTTGAAGATCCGCTACGTGATCCCTCGCGATCGGGAGGAGCACAAAGGTTGGAAGCACGACAAGCGAGTTGCCACGCAAGATGAGGCCAAGGCCTTGCAGAGACAAAAACTGCAGGAACTGAAGGTCTGTGTCTGCCAATGAATGCATTTTCATAGCAATTTGTCAGACAATAATAGTCAATTTCTAAGAAAAACAACATGAATCACGTGGATTTTCAAGCTCATTATTGACTGTTGTAGATTAGTTTTGGGGCGTCGATGGCACAGAGATTAGCAAACCTCCCCTGAAATCTGCAGGGACCTTCTCTTGAGGGATCAAACCCTAGCATTGGCACCCTGGTGTGTGGAGGCCTGAAAGCCTAAGATCATCTTGTTATGGACTAGCTATACACAAGAATCAAACCTAAAAATGGCAGATTATTTTTTCTGTACTCTTTAGTTTAGCATTTTGCATGTTGTGTCTGCCAACACACCTAAAAGTTTTGGTTTGACCAAGAGGTGTGGCACTGTCTAACACCTAGCCAGGGTTAGAAAGCTATTATTGTTCATTTTCTAACAACTAGTCAGGGCAGGTTAGAAAAGGATTATTGTTGACTTTCTGTCACCTAGTCAAAGCTCATTTGCCATTGCATAGCCAAGAAAGACTGAAAAGAATTATTGTACTCTCTTCTCTCCTCAAAATTAAAGCAGGTGGAAAGAATTTTCTTACTTTCTTTGTCGTGTGACAGAAGTTTAGAAAGAACAGTGGTAGTAGTATCATTAAGTAATAAGGGAGATTTGAATATGATTGTTGTACTCTTTCACATGTGTGCAGATTGCGAAAAGCTAAATTTGTCTTGTTCTTTCTATAATGTTAAGGCAGAATGTAATACAAAAGGGCAGGTTGAAAAGGGTTAGGGTTCTCTATATGATGGAGCACAGGTGGAGTGAAATTTCTACAAATACAAATATGCCCAGCAGCTCCTGCATCTAGCCTGACGACAAACTCATAGCATGTAATGTTGCTGCTGCTCGTAAAGCAAAGTATTCATGACAAGCTTTGAATCTGGCTTTTTGTTTTGCCATTTTTTAAAATCTGGTATAAAAGTAGTAAAGATTCCTAAATCAAATTAGCTATAAATATTTAGGCATTTTTTTTATTTTATTTTATTTTTTTTTAGTTGGTTATACTTTTTTTTTTCTTGTTACTCTCAGGACAAACTGGAAGAAGAGAAGAAATCTTTCTATGAATTCAAGAGCAAAATTCTGGCGGAGATTGAGAGGGACCTGGAGAAATATGGTCTGGACAGGAGTTTTCTGGATGAGCTGCAAGTTGTGGAGAAGGAGACTGAGAAACCGCACAAGATTCTCACCTGGGATGAGAGGGTCAAGCTTGGCATGACCGGTTACATCAAGGATTATTATGGATGACCAGTGGTCAAGTTAGGTATAGCAGATTACATTAAGGATCGCTATGGATGGCTGTTGGTCAAAGTTAACATTGTGGGCTCCATCAAGGCTCACTACACTGAGAGGTGATTGACATGGGCTAAGTCAAGTGTGCTTCAGATGTCCAGCGTCAACTGCGAGCCTCGTTCGAAATTCTCAATATAAGCTCTGAAGCATTTTTGTGGGGTTGTTGTAGAAATTTATCACCCGAAAACTTGTGTGTAAAAGAGACTGCTGCTGCTTATCTTCTGAAAACCTGTATGTAAAAAAACATTACTGTTGTTGATACTGTATCAAACATTGAAGTTTAGACTGGGCAAATACCGTAGAGGCTATGGGGGGGGTAATTTTTCAAGCCTTTGCAACAGTTAGTGACCAATGGACTGGATCATCAATGGACACTGAAATAATGCAGGTTTTTACTACACAAAGTGACCATCCTGATGGATATTTTTATTTTGTCTCACTGATTTGATGTGACAAGGCAGGCCATAAAAGTTGATACTGTAGAGTGTTTTTATCATGAGATTTCATTGGGATGAAAAAAAAGTTAG